>VRYO01001717.1:6862206-6967594 GCA_009812075.1 Sialia sialis | reverse complement strand
CTGGGTACCTCTCAGTCTGTCTAGATGTTATGGTGCATTCCTTTGGTTCTTCCACAGGGCCCTTAATTCTGTGGAGGTGAGTCCATCCCTGCTCTGCAGTTCTCACAGCTGATTCAGTGGTGAGCAGCGCCTGAAAGGAGCCTTCCCATTGTGGAGTTAGAAGCTGGTCTTTCCATTATTTGATCATTACCCAGTCCTAAGGGTTAGCATGAATTTTGAAATCCGGTCTAGCAAATGGAGGGATCATTCCCTTCTGCCTTAACTCTTCTAAGGTCTGTGCTGTGGACACAACATACTTTCTGGTGCTGGCTTCCCCCTCCTCATAGATGGCAATTCTCTGTGGCAAAGTCAAAAAGGGTAGTCCAAACATCATTTCATAGGGTCAGACTCCTAGATCTGACCAAGGCTGCCTTCTAATCCTTAATAAGGCTGAAGGGGGGTATTTTATCCATGACATTTGGGTTTCAGTCATTAACTTGGAGTTGTTTTAAAAGTTTGTTCATCCTTTCAACACAACCAGAGCTTTCCATGTGCCAAACATATTAAGTATCCATTTATTATTTCCAGAGCATGCCTTTTTTATAGCTAATACATTCTTATTACTGTTACTGAACCAGAATTTTTCTATACTAAAAATAGTGTCAGGGTTACCTATGGAGCTAAACTGTTAGGTTCTGGAAGATAAACGTGACTGGAGTTTTTGTGCCCTTGTTGGGCAGTATCCATTTAGAAGTTATTTTTATCCCTGCTGTCTTTAGTGAAATTCCACAAAACTAGTAGGTCAAGATGACGGGCTAAATAATAGCATAGTCAGTATTTTAAAAAAATTAGTGTGAAAGTGCAGCTGAGCTTTCCTGAGCTCGTCCTAATGCTATATTTATTGCCAGCAATTCTTGCTTGAATTGGAAAATGCAGGTTGTGGGGTATATAGTTTTCAGGTTAGTCTCCTGGTTCAAATTTTGGAGTTCTATGGAACAGATCCAGGCACACTGCTGATCCTGAATGGGCTGGACCCCATTTCTGAGGTGTTTAGCTCATGTCTGACTCCAGGTTGTAGGGAGAGCGGAGAGTCCAGTGGAGGCAGTGGAATGCCAGAAGCCTGAGCAGTGTAGATTTGTATTTCCCTCTCTGTAGATTAAATCGGAGATTAAAACCACATTAACTTCCCTTAGGAGCGCTTTTACCTTTGGGGCACATAGTTTAAAAATCTTGGGACAAAAAAACTGACTTCCATGAAGCTGGAGGAAGAAAATGAGTTTGAATGAAGCTGACGGCAAGGATACTTCTGTCCTTATCCAAGGAGGAGAATTGTCAGCTCTGATCAAACATGGAAAGAGTTGCTTTAGTGGTTGTGTTTTGAGGATGATTATTATGACTTGCTTCTACTAGAGGAGAAGGAGGGAAGATGGGATTAAGAAAAACCGTGTTCTGTCCCTATTTCTCAACATCCTTCTCAACTATGGTAAGAACAAAAAAGGAATAGAGCAGGATTCCCTGTGGAGGGGGTTTGTATTCAGGTGGTGATTGCTTTGCTTTAATATCTGCTTGCAGAAGTGTTTGGGTTTTTTTTTTACTGGTGTTGAATTACTTGTTTCTGTGGTTTTGATTTGCAGCTATAATCTGATTAAACTGCAGGTCAAGGAAATTACTTGTACCCTGGCTTCAACTGCCTGTAAGAGGAATAATAAGGTTTAAACTACTTAGCACATAAAATTGACAATAAGATGGTTCTGTTAAAGATCTTTTTCATTGGTGTGTGTTAACAGTATCCTTCCACAGGACATGAAACATTTAATTCCATGACCTCAGCCTGAAGATGTCTTGCTACCTCAGCAAGAGCTGACATCACCTAAACCTGCCAGCTCCCAAAGCAAGCGATTCCAGAACTTTATGCAAACTATGGTCATTTAAATTAGGTGGCAACACTTGAAAGTCTGGAACACTAAGAACTCTTTCTATAGAGGTAAAGCTGTTAAAGTTGTTTAACAGTACATGTCTGATGCATGGGTAGGTAGAGTCTGTACACAAGTTAGTAAGTAAAATCTTCCCTGGATGCTATATACGCATGCAAGATCCTGATTCCATCCCTTTACCCTTTCAGGAAATGGTGTGTAAAGCTGTTAACAGCTGTTGTCTGAAACCTGTTGTATTCAGGTGCTGTTGAATTAGTGGGTGGAGGAAAAATCAAAGCTGAAGTTTACCCACAAGTTCGCTATTACTGTTCTTCAAGCACAATCATGTATGTTTATTAACAATCCTAAGATTGCTGCAAAGTATTTCCTTCTGACAGGTCATAGTTAGAGATACAGTTACTGTCTACGAAGTGCTTCAGGGAAGTCAATTATGTTTCAGAATCCAACCTTTAGCAAAGTGTACCAGCTGTAAAGCATTAGTGTTCAGATAGTCTCTAAAAACTGTAAAGAAAGCTTTCAGTTTTAGCAGGTATTAGTGGTAACTCTTAGGAATTGGAGGAAAAATACCTATTTTCCATAGAACTGTCAACCACTTGTATCAGCAAGTTTTCCTCACATCTCACTCCAGATGTGAGTGATGTCTTGGATGCAGTGCTTTGGAGCTTCTGAACAACCAATCTCCCCTAAATATTCTGTGGAGTATTCAGAGTCCATGCTGTTAGTGTTTCCTACTGCTTCCACCTGCCCTCAATCAGCATGGGTATGCTTAAATACAGACAAATAAAGAAAAAAAAATGCACTGAGTATTAAAACCATTATAATTTTTTGTTGAAGATAACTGTTTTTTGAGGAAAATCTGAAAAGGTTGTTGCTTTGAAGTTCCTTCTGGTGTGAGCCTTGCCAAATATTGAAACTACGAAATTAAAATATTAATTAAAGTGTTTTGGACTTTTAGTATGCTAATATAGAAAATGTACCTTTTCTACCCAAAATGAAAGATTTCCCACATTTATTCTATATATTTCTGTATTTCTGGCAGTGACCTTGATGAGCCTTGGGATCAGTCACCTCCAGCTAAGGCACATTAGGCTGCAGGTGCTTTTCATTGTGGCAGGAAAGAGAACTGCAGGAGTATGAATTTCTGCTTGGAGTGAAACTCTTCCCCATTTAATGTTTTTTTGTTTCTAGAATCACAGAACATGTGATTAGATTCTGATCGCTTTTGTAAGCGCAGCTGCTTGGATTCATTCCCCATTCTAGTCATATAAATCCTCAATTCCTTATGGGGAGTTGTGTTACTGAGTTTTGATGAGGGAACTGATACAACTGCTGATGCTTAGGGCTGTCGGGGAAAACCAGGTGGAGTTCCCCTTCAGGAATGGTGAAAGCAGTGTTTGTGTTCTGTGTTGGCTTTGTGAGGTCTGGGGTTTTCCACGTTTTTGGTAGAACTTGTCATGCCACAGCAGCTCATCCTCACTGTGAAAATGAGAGAGGTGTGGTGTAAGTGAAGCTTGACTTCCAGAAATAGAGGATGTTAGCTGGGTAACACAAAATTGCTGCTTTGAGAAGTTTGTCTTAATTTTATTGGCTTAGCTGGGCTTGATAATGAAGCTTCTTAGCAGACCCCTACTTCTGTAGAATGGATATGGCCCTAATAGAGATGCAGGGTGGTGTGTGCAGAACTGAAAATTTGTGATTGAGTGCTTTGAATTATAGCAGAACTGAAGATAGATACTGGAACAGAAACGAGTTCTTTTGGGGACAATGGTGAAATAGATCCATTTGTTCAGTGATACACAAATAGAGTTGGATGTCAGATGACAACAAAAGGAATAGATAACCTAAGAGGCTGTGTGATCTTTTCTTACATTATTTTAACATCAAATTAAGCAAACTTGCTCTAGTGTTGAAGAGTAGGTATGAGTGTATGATCTTTTGATGTATCTTTCAGTGTGGTAGGGTAAACACTTCAAAATATCTGTGTAGGAGAGACATGCCAATATTTGCAGGATTTGCTTTCTGTAATTCTTACCAGCTTAAGGGAAACAACTTATTTTCTTATTCTGCTTTGGGAAAACTTAATTGATCAAGAATGGGGAAAACTTGCCAGAGGGAAAATGAAATGTGTCTTTCTTGTCTTCCTTTGCCAAGTCCAGTGGTTCATTCCAGATTAAGTGTAACCTCTGAGTTCCAGCAAAACAGAACTTTATATACTCTCAGGTTCTAAAGAGAAAAAAAGTTTCTTTTGTCTCCTCTTGGGACTTAAATTTTTAGTTATCTTACATCTTTAGAACCTCAAGAGACAATCCTGACTACTGTGTTTTAAAGTTTTGAAGCTTTTCAGTTTTATGAATAAAATGAAAATTCCTTTAGCTATCACATGGTTTTCCTGAATTGGATGGGAGGTGTTATATTTCAGTTCAAAGTTTGGCTAAAGCACAGAGCTGAATCTACATATTTGGTTGGGAAATGATAAAGAGTAGCTCTTATGATATATCAAGGCAGTATATGGAAATACTTCAAATATAATTTTTTTAACTATGGTTTGTCCTTACTTGGTTTTGGACCAAAAAAACTTGACCGAACTTCTGACTCCAGCTGGGCAAGGAGGTTCTTGAGAATAGTCTTGAAATAATACAATGTATAAACAAGCCCTATCAGATTTTCTAGCAGGCAACCATTTTTGCCCCAGAATGAATCATTCTAATGTAAATTCAGTATGAGGTGGTGTAATAAAATATATGGCCAGAAAAGCTTGTTAAAAATGCTGGGTGATAGAAGGAGCCATTGTCACTGTGAGAAACTCTTATCGGTTGTTACCAGTCAACTCCAGTCGGTGCCCACTAGGAGTCCAGCAAAGGTCCATTGTGAAATTTGTTTAAGGAACGGGCAGTGCATCTTTCTCTCTCTCACTGCTGGTATTTTGCCACTGATGCAGAACAAGTTTTGTACCCAGGCTACCCCCTCTTATCCTGATTCAGAATGCAGCTATTTGAAATAAATTGGTTCTAGGTGGAAATGAGAAGCAGCATACTAATGTTAGATAGACTCTTCTAATTCCTTTGGACTCTAGGAACTATTGAAATAGTTTCTATATGTTTTATTAAAAATTACAGTGACAATCCCTTCAGTATTGCTTGCTGCAATTTTATAAATTATACAAAATTATACAAGGCAGTCTGTGTTATGTCTGGTGAAGCAAGTGATGCTAAAGTCTCTTCTTCTGTAAGTTCATGAGTCTTCTCTTCCAAAAAAGTGTTTTTTAAATAAGCCTTTTTGGTAGAAGCTCAGGTCTAGCCATATGATTGGCTCTGCATTTACAGAGTCTGTCAGCAGTCACACTGATGTAGAGGCTGAGGCTCTCTTCATCTGAATTCTCTAGACAGCAGAGAGGGCAAACTTCTGGGGGGGAAAGCAAGTGCTTTTATATTTCCCATTTCAAAAATTATACTTAATGGAAGTAGTTCCTCACAACTAATTTCTGGAGGAGCTTTGGAAATTGGCTTTTAAAGGACAGAGCCTTTCTGCTTGCAAGAGAATTCTGGGCTCGTGTCTGTGGGTGCAGCCCTGCATGTCCTGCTGGGCTGAGCCTCTCTGCATTCATGGCTTTGGCAGCACAGATTGTGTTCTCAGCTCAGAGGAGACCTTCACAGCACTGGAAGATGTTTGAAGCGTGAGCCAGACTGTAGGAATTTGGCTGGCTGTTCAGAAAAAGTGAGATTCCAGCACCTGAGCAAGTCAGCTTTTCCTTGGGAGCAGTGGCATCGCTGCTGCCAAGTCCCAGCTCTGCAGATCTGGCTCAGCTCTGTGCCTGACCAGACTTGTGGGTCAGAAGTGCAGGGGCTGCCGAAGCACAGGGGTGCCTGGAAGGGCTGACCTGGAACAGGGACTAGGCAGAGCAGAAGGAATAAAATTGGTATTTGTCAAAAGGATACACCTTGGGCAGTGCAAGGTACACTGGCTGGGGCTACACCCAGATCAAACCCAAGATCATCCTGGTCATGAGTTTTTACACTTTTATAAGTTCTGGTTCATCTACATATTGGTTTCAATTGTCCAACCACAAGCCATGAAGTGTCAGCCCCCTGGCTTGCCCCTTTCCCTCAGCCGTTGTTTATGGGTTTTGGGTACAGATTGTCCTTGATTCTCAAGCTAGGAAGGGATTGTTTTGTCTAACTACCCTGTCAAGAGAGCTTACTAACACCTAACGTGAAGTTTGAGTTACACACCAAGCAGAAGAGAAGGTGAAAAATATAAAAGCTAAAAGCCAAGTCATCATAGCACACAGAGGAGATTCCTGTCCCTCCTTGTCTCTTCTTGGCTCTGTGGGGGTAGGATCTGCTCATTCCCATCCTGCTGGCTGCAGCCAGAGAGACACATCACTGAGGTACCTTCACTTAGGTGCCTTTTGTTGCCTCTGTGTGGATGAGGAAGCAACATTTCTTGGGCTTTCAGCTTTCTCCTGGTACAGTGGCTAAGATTAACATTGCTTGACTTTGTTGTCTCTTCCTCCAGTATTCCATGCTTTTATGAGTTAAAAAAACCATATTGGCACCTTCTTGAAATAAATAAACTGAAAGAAGTTGTCTTAAAGACATTAAATTTGGATTAGGTGAGGAACATACAGATTCACTTCTGATACCAGTTAAGATATTCTTGTCTTTTGTCTTTGGCTTTTTTTCTTGACAATCGAAGTTCTTGGAACATCCCATTGGTTCTTAGATAGAGGTGGCTGTGGTGAGCTGTTATAGGTAATGCTTGTATTTAATAAACAAAAATTTTGTGAAGGGGCTTACCAATTTACATCTTCCCAGTAATGTATATTCTATTCTGATACGTTTTTAGTTCTCATATGGACCCCAAAACCTTCCCTTTAATTTGTAGCCAATAGGTAGATCCCAGAAAGAGCTGAAAAACTTTAGTCACCACAACTTCACATTGGCAAGAAAAAGCCTGCGCTGGTTTCTGCAGACCCTTTAGAAATTGTGGTGCTTTTTCCTGGCTTCCCATTCTTTTCCAAGCTGGCATCTGACATTCATGTTAGGCACAGTGTGTCTTCCATCTGTGTTTTTCTGGCTTTTGTTATTTCCTGAGGCAGGTGAAGGAAGGGAGGATTCCATGTCTGGTGTGGAAAGCCTGCAGTCTCCAAATCTGTATCACCACTTGGGTGCATCAGGAGCAGAGGGACGTGTCCCAGCCAAACCAGGCAGCCTTGTGTCCCCTCTGCCAGCCTGGATTAATTGTGTCCATCAGACAGGCCAGCAGTGCTGCTCCTTGAACCTTGATGTACTGCTGACAGAGTGCTTAACTATAGCACCTCCACTGCCTGCTCCAGCCAGACAACGACCATTCAGAAATACTTATTTATTGAGGACTGCCCCAGTGCTCCTCTTTTTGGGAAGCTATTTTCCAACCTCCACCAACAGTAGGGATTTGCAGAGGATGCTCAGTGCAGGAGCTGTAGATAGGCACCTGTAGTTGCCATTCTTTCTGGGTGTACTCTGTGGTTTTTTTCCTTGGAAACTTGATCAGAGCATTACTGTAGAGATGCAGTTCAAGGAAGAAAGGTAATTGGGGAAGCCATAGTCTTATCCCTTCTCCCTACAAAAGACTTGAGCAGCATGGGGGGCAGGAGGGCTGTACTAAGGTGCTGACAGACACTGATGGGAGTTTGTGTTGCTCTGACACTGTTGGCTTCTGCCTTTCAAGTGTGATAACATGGAGTTGATATCAAGTTCTCAGCTAATTGTCACTAATGTTGGCAGGACACTGCTGCCACATAAAGCTTAAAATACAGACCATAATGTAAGCGTTTTTAGTTTGTATTTGTTCAGAAAGAGGCATAAGCAGGGAAAAATGAACAGTTGACTACTGTTACAGGATGAACTAAAAGCAATCGTGCTGTTGAACAACAGTAGCTAAAATCCTGCATGGGGTGAACTAGAGCAGAGTGAGTTGTAAGCAGATTCACCATTGCACGAATGTGCTTTGGCATAATTCAGTTATTTTGATCTGTCTGTTTCTAATTTATTGTCTTATTGCTTTCTTACAGGCAGGCAGAAGTCCTGAAGGCTGACATGACAGGTAATTGCCTTTTTTATGCAGTTGATCTAGCTTATTAATAATATTTGATTCCTAGTTTTGTTTTCCTTTTGCTTATCATTCCTAAGAATTTTCTGGAAAGTGTATGACCTTGTGTTAAAAGCTTGTCCTCTGTATGTAAATAAGTAAGTAGTATTTGAACAGCTGTGCCTCTTTTGCCTGTACCTAATACATATTTTTAAGTTGGCTTTGGATGTTCTAAGCATTTGGAGATGAGGGTCAAGTCTGCTTGTCTCTGAGACTCCTGCCCAGACTAGCACAGGAACTGCTGTACTAGGGATTAGCCAGGATTTGTGTGGTTTCAAGGAACCTGTGTGAGGAAATGCTGATTTGAGTTCTGCCACGTGTTGTGAAAGTGCAGCCCTAGACACAGTGAAATGCTGTGAGTTGTGATTTAAGCTGTATCTGTTAATGGAAAATGGAAATGGTTTATATTAATGAATCAGCCCTGCAGTAAAGGTAGCTTCCCTCATGAACCTTTACTTAGCTGTGCTTGCCAGCTTGGTAGAGAAAGTAACAGGCTGGTGTAGTCCCCATAGAAATATTGAAACCACCTGGACCCACCCAAACCAACAGGAGTGGCTCCACCATCAGCATGAGGATGGTTTCCCTGGGGTGAGGCCTGTCCCTTGTGCTCCTGCAGCCCCAGCCCAGGTGGTTGTAGAAGCCATGGGAAATTGGACTCAATAGCAGGGATCAGTGTTTGCAGTCACCCTGTGGGATGGAGAGCAGATGACTGCTGCAGTTAGAATGTGGCAGGCATGCAGCAGTACATGCCCACAGTGTCCTCTAAGTACCAACAGTGTGTGTCCATGTACTATCCTGTTTAGCATCCTCCGTGGATTTATTGTCTGCTGATTATTTTCAGGCTACACTGGAAATTTTCCTAAATTCATCCAGTGGCAAGAAATTCTGCAGTTTAATAATTTATGGAGAACTGTGTCCTCCTGTTTTGTTTTTTAGCTTACCGCATGCTAAGTTTGTTCATGTCTAGTTCTGGTGTTTAGGAGACTCATCAGTTAATCAGTGAGCACTCAGCCCATCTTTAGTTCTTGTATTTCACTATTCTGATGAAACTGATAAGAGCAGGTGGTTGGTGGTGTGTATTTTACGCTGAGCTCTAATCTTTCATTAGGTAAATGAGTGAAAAATCAGATTAACTGCATGTATTTGTGTGTCTTTGGGTTTTTTTTTCTTTCTTGTTACTCAGATTCAAAGCTGGGTCCAGCAGAAGTCTGGACATCCAGACAGGCACTACAGGACTTGTATCAAAAAATGCTAGTGACTGATTTGGAGTACGCTTTAGACAAAAAAGTGGAGCAGGACCTGTAAGTATCTCATTGAATTTGTATGTATGTAATCTGGTCTGGGGGGCAGGAAACCTTGAGAATTGCAGGAAAGCAATTGTATCCTATGGAATGGTTGTCTTATTTCCTTTAAAATGAGAGCTGTGCTGTGGGTGAAACATGAGAATACACCGCAGAGCTGATAAAGAGCATTCAGTAGGTTAGTGCTTAACCTCTGGCAATTCAGAAGCAGCCATGTCATGCAGGAGTGGGTTTTGGAGAGCCAGATGGAGGTGGAGAAGCTAAGGAGCACCAGTCTGCTCTGCTGTCATGGAAGGGCTTAAGCCTGCATTTTCTGGAAAGGAGGACATTTACCTGATGTAATCACCTGGAGCTTTGAGCAAGGTCTAGCAGGAGCTGAGTAGCTGCTGAAGAGCTAGCTGTGTTTTAAGCCCTCTGAGGTAGAGCTGGGCAGAGGCAGGAATAATCAGGGGAGAACTTAATGAGTTGCTCATGACACCTTACAAATCAGGGGAAGATCCAGCTGGGTTTTCTACGTGCCCTGAATCCATTCCCTGTTATTTAAGGTGCAGACATGGATTGTAATAACTTTAGTTAACAGGAGCGTGAGGATTTTTTCAGCATTGAGGGAAGCCAAATGAGTAGGCTGGCTGAGTTCTCCTTTCCATGCTTCCAGTTACTGAATTAGTTTTAACCCTCATTTCTATACCCCACATCTTGTTTTAGGGAGGGACTCCTATGCTGTCTAAAATAGAAAATAGCAAGCAAATATTAATGATGTTAGCATTAGCCATATATATATATATGTATATACACATATATGCACATGTGTTAGCTATATATGTCTATCAGGATCTGTTTACCTAGATATGAAAGGTGAGGAAAGGTGATTATTCCATATTTAACGTTTGTTCTCTGAATGTTGCCTGAATTTGAATATTCTTCATGTCTGATGCTATGTAATTAAACAGTTATTTCCTGTTGCTTATGCCATCTGCATAAGACACTTCCAAAGTAAAAAGATAAATGCCTCTTTTATTTTCAGTTGGAATCATGCCTTTAAAAATCAGATCACAACACTCCAGGGTCAGGCGAAAAACAGAGCGAATCCGAATCGGAGCGAAGTTCAGGCGAACCTTTCTCTGTTTTTAGAGGCAGCTAGTGGCTTCTACACACAGGTGAGTTGCACAGAGTAGAGTATGGGTGGAGGATCAGTTTTAGGTGGGTAAAATCTGTTCTTTGCCCTTAGCTTAGGAAACTGCTGTATTGGATTGAGCAGTGCACCTTGCGAAGTGCAGTGCTCTCAAAAGGAGATGTCTGCAGAGCTGGTGATGGGCTTTCTTTTGATCAGTCTTGAGCTGAAACTTCTGTGCATCTAATAGTTGTTCTGATGCAGTTTAGGTTTCTTTCTAGTAGAATCTCTTCAAAGCCTAAACTCCACTTTTTTGGGTAAGGTCAAAGGTCCGTTTCTTACTGTGCTCTGCTATGACTGGTCAGAGCAATCATAAAGCCACAGGAAAGGGTAGAATGATACTTCTTTGCACTGTCTCTTGCCTTCTCACCCTGCATCTGTTGCCTTCTTGACCTACTGCCTGTGTGAGTCCTATATTGTAAGGCCTAGCCTTCACTGGCTTTCCAGTCCCTCTTTAAAGCCATTTACTCTGTCTCTGCAGTGACCCGTGGTGAGGAATTTTGTCTTTTAATTGTAATGTCTTACAGAAATGATGACACAAAAACCTCAAGCCTAGCAGATGAGTTAGTTGATGATTTCGTAGTTCTTTTTTCTGCCGTTTCTCTAAAAATTCCCATTTGGTTTCTCATTCCTATGTATGTGTTTGTGGGCCATTGCCTTCATTCCTTTTCATTTGCTGTATAGTGAAGAATAAACAAGGATAATCAGTTTGGTTTTGGGTTAGGTTACTCAGGAATAGAAATACGTGCAGAAAATGCAGATGCACAGGATATGATGGTGGCGTGATGGTTTTGTTCTTCATCCCTCCCTTGGGACTCCTAACACCAATTATGAGCATTGAGATATAAGTCTTTATTTGCAACAACACTTAGAGCAATTAGTCCAATTCTAGGAACTTGTCTTCCCCTGAAGCAAAACTGTATTGTTGAGTGCTTTTGGGCTAAGAATCTTTCGCAAGGCTCTCAGTTAATTGCCAAAGGAGTGAGATTCCTACTCATTTGCTTATTTCTTACTGACTTATTTTTGCCTTCACTCTTTCCTGTGTTAGATTTCATTAGATTTCAGCTTTACATTATGGAGAATAAGAGTCAGTGTATGATAATGGCCTTTAGTAAAGATAACTTGCCTTTCTTTCCTTTTTTCCCCTCATTTCGTGTCTGCTTTAACAACATTGTGGTTGCTGAATCCTCTCTGTGTTCAGAGTAAACTTTGTCTTCAGCTTACAGCACTCACAGAAGGCCATTTGTACTGTATAATTTCCTAGTTGGATTCCAGACATCTGCAGTGCCAGCTCCAGGGTATCCTTGTGGTTGCCCCTTTTTTTCCCTTTAGCATTGTTTTCTTTGTAAAGCTAGTTGTTGGAAGCAGCCAGTTTGACAGGCTGTCATGGTTGCCAAGGGCGTTCTACCATCTACCATCTACTTGTCTTGCAAAAGCCTTGTTCTTTCCTGCAGTGGATCAGGGAATTCTACTCTTGAGTTTGATACTACAGACTGGGTTGTCTTTCTCAGTTTGGCTCAGCCAACATACCTGTTCTCCATCTGTGAGTCTTCTGCAAGTGACATCTTTGAACAAGAACATGAATTTTCCTAATTTGGCATCTTTGAAGATGTGAAGTTGCTCTCTTTTATCCAGCTTTCCCCTGTGAGATCTCTCTTGTGCAGGGATTTTTGTTTACTGTATAAAGACAGACCCAAAGGGGAGTGAGGTGTAACACAAACCTCTTTCTGCAGCAAGCAAAAGCATCACGTCGCATCTTGCTTACAGAGTGTGCGTCTCTGTCAGCCAAGGGCTTTCTCTGTGCCTTTATCTGGAAGTGCAACCCTCCTGCAACTCTGTTTTGTTTGGAGACTGAGCATGTTCCCAGCTGGGAGAAAGTCTGTCACTTCTTACCTGCATTTTTTACCTCAGAACTCAGTCCGCAAACACTCTGCACTCTCTGCTTGCTGTTACTTTGCAGAGTATTTGCTGGAGTCTGTTAGGAAAAACTTCAAAAGCACTAATTAGAATGGCAGAGTGGAGGTTTTCTTTCGATCAGCTTTTGAAATATTTGATCAAGTAGCTGATGCCTTGTTCCTTGAAAGAATTTCAGTGTTGACTTGCCACAAATATTTGCTGATACCTCAGCCACAGAACTGTTGGTATTGCCTTGCATTGCTTATGAACTTGGTTATGTTCCAGCTTCTTTCTACATTTTAAATTGGAACAGTGTGGTTTCTTATGTTGGAACAGGCTGCTTTTGGAGGGTGAGGGATGTTCCTTTCTATTATTTTCAGAGAAGAGTGTAATTTCCTCAAGATATAAAACCCACTGTGTTCCTCTTGAGTGTCCTACTGAAAAAAACAAAACAAAAAGACAAAGCAAAACCATAAACCCCAACAATACCTGTAGACCTCCTGTAGTCAATCTTCACTGATAAATCCTTGGTGATTTAAATATCATGAGGATTAAGTTGCTTACTGGTTTGGGATGCTGAGCTTTTTGTAACTGGGCGGATGAACACAGTGGACACAAGGGAAGTCAGTGAATTCCATATGGAGAATGTACTTTGAAGTCTCACCTTCAGTAACTCAAGCTTGTTTACCTCAAATATGTTTGGCTCATCTATGGTGAGCACACTGAGTGGTGCTCTGCTAGCTTTGTGACTTGTTCTGATTCCCTCCCAACGCCTGCCTCGAGCTGCTGCTGACCCAGCCCCAATTTTGCAGTTACTACAGGAATTGTGCACAGTTTTTAACGTAGACCTGCCATGTCGTGTGAAGTCTTCCCAGCTGGGGATCATTAGCAATAAACAGACGCACACCAGCGCCATTGTGAAGCCGCAGTCCAGCTCCTGCTCCTACATCTGCCAGCACTGCCTTGTCCACCTGGGAGATATTGGTGAGTTTCAGAAGGAAGGGCTGGCACATGGAGTTCTGTCTGTGTTCAGCTTCTAGAGAGGGATCTGTATCATGGCAACTGCTGGAGCAATTGCTCCGCTTTAATAGCCAGTTGCTGATTGTGCCTATGGTGATTGCTGCAGGGGGAAAGATCTGGAAAGAAACTCTGTTCAGACTTACCTAGTGTGTGTTACACATTAACACATGGAGACAGTTAATCACTGGCTTTCTAGTGATCTGCTGGAGTCTGTCTCCTGGCATTCTAATCATGTTCTAGCTGGCAGGCACAGGGAGGTGCTGAAGCTGCTAACTATTACAAAAGCTTGTTGCAGCAGGCTAGCACATTTCTCCATTCCAGAACACTAACATCTTATGTATGAGGGTACCAGTTAGAAATCCAGTCTTTCATAAATGGGATTTATTTTTTACATTAAGCTCAACAGGTTTATTTCTTTCTTGATTTCAGTAAAAATTTGTGTTGTAGAAAGTTCTCTTCACAGGAATCTGCCATTCTTTTTTGAACAACCTGAAAATAGATCTAGTTGGTGATCATAAAATATGGTGAAAAATATTTTTAGCTGTCCATAAGACAGTCTTAGGTCTGACGCTAAACAGCCACCTCAGCATTAGATCTGTCAAATCTTGGTGCTGTGTGATGTAATTGCACATTCTTCTGATGCTTATTTCTGAAATATTAGTGAAATGCTCGTCAGGTAAGTTGCATTTTGTGAAAGTAACTGCAAGGGAGTGGAATTTTGGGACTCAACTTGGTTGTTTTTTTGCTGTTTTCTTAGCTCGCTATAGGAATCAGACCAGCCAGGCAGAGTCTTACTATAGACATGCAGCTCAGCTTGTCCCTTCTAATGGTGAGTACATTTTCAGTTCATAATTGCAAAGGAAGATTTGGGGTATTGTTTTCTTCTGTGGCAGTTGAAAATCTGGGCTTTTATATAAATATCCCTCTTCAAATTCTCCTCACAACCATACAATAAAGCCTCATGTCAGTCAATCATTTAGAGAATAGTTATTTGCACCATCTGTGTCACTTCCTTTCTGTGCAGATTTTGTAACAAGGAAGGTAATACACAGATTTACTCCTGGTCTTCACTACTGCTATACTCTGTTACATTCATACATTATAAAGTACAATTAGTGAAAACTTGCTTTACACAGGCATTGTGTTTTTTCTTTTATTGTTTATTCCCATGCCGATTTATAAAATTTAGCAGCTAAAATTGGGTTTTTGAAGTGGCTGATGTGAGTTAATGAATTTTTTAGTTCAGGGAATCTAGCTTTTTAGCTATTGTCTTCCAGGGACCCAAAATGTAGGGATGGTGACAGAAGGATAAGTCACTTTTGAACTGGGCTGCTGTAACCAGTCATTCAGTTTTTTAACCAGCTGCATTGTAACTGAACAAAACAAAAATTCAACCTCCTGAAACATACAAGCAAACAAAATCAGAGACCTCCGTACCCAATCCTTCTCCACCCAAAGGAAAAAAAAAGAAAAAAAAAAAGAAAAAAAAAAAAGGCAACAAAATAAACAAAAAAACCACAACGGAACAAAACCAAAGAAGACCAAAAACCCAAGACAAAAACCAAACCAGAAAACCAAACAACAACAATAAAACACACCCACAAGCAAACAAAACAAACAAACCCCAAAAACAAACAAAAAACCACTCAAAAAAAAAAAAAAAAACTAACAGCTGATGTACCACAAATTTAGCAGCTTAGAAGCTTTTTCGCTGAAGTGGTACCCAGATCCAAGGCTGGGGTGAGAGGGTCAGCAGATGAGTCTGACCCTTGTTTGTTGAAGAACTGAGGACTGTATGCTCCCTTTCCAAGTGACCACATGTACTCTGAAATCTCGCATGTTTCCCCCCAGGACAACTTGTTGGACAACTTGTCTTTTTCTCCCTTAGGTCAGCCTTATAATCAGTTGGCTATCCTAGCTTCCTCCAAAGGAGACCACTTGACCACAATTTTCTACTACTGCAGAAGCATTGCTGTGAAGTTTCCTTTCCCAGCTGCCTCCACTAACCTACAAAAAGCACTTTCTAAAGCACTGGAAAGGTGAGACTAAGAGTAAATTATTGCCATTGAGATAAATTGGAAGATATTTCTTCTAAAAGTACCTGCCTTGCTAGAAGTTGTTCGTATTTTGCAGAGGAAACAGAAATCCCTCAATCCTTGTCCAGTCAGAGCATCTTCACAGGTGTATGGAACAAAGAATAGTTTGTGATGCTCCTGACTGTGAATGCAGGAAATACGCATATTGTGCCAACGTGAAAAGCAGCTTTGCATGGACATTCCTCCCTCATTTTGGAGTAATTCTGTAGTGTTATGTGCAGCTCTGTGTAATTCCAAAGACTGAATCAGGTATTTCTATTCTAATTGCAGTCGTGATGAGGTGAAGACTCGATGGAGTGTGTCTGATTTCATCAAGGCATTTATTAAATTCCATGGCCATGTGTACCTGAGTAAGAGCTTGGAGAAGCTGAATCCTCTTCGAGAAAAGCTGGAAGAGCAGTTCAAGGTTAGTTCTAACAACATATTAATTAGTATATTGAGGAGAATATTTTTAGCAGCTGAGTTCTGAAATTACAATCCAGTAATCATTCTTGCACATGATAAAATACAGGAAGCTCAAGTAGCCAGTTAGGGAAGGTTTGCATTGCAGCTAACATTGTAGGTCTGGTAACTTCTGCAAAGATTAGGGATTTTTTTCCCCATTTGACACATGGTCCACTGTTGGTGGAGATACAGGGGAAATCAGTGACCACTGATGATTCGCTGCTCTCTAACTTGGATGATTCTTGGAAATCTGTGAAAAGGGCTTGATTCATCTGTGAAATCTTGGCTTGGTGTCCTGAGGAATTTTGAGAGCTTCATTTTTGGATGGCTTTCATTTACTCTCAGTGGTTATTAAAGCTGCTTTTAATCTGCCTCAGAAAAGTTGTCTCTCCTGTCAACAGTTTGCCCTTGAAAAGTGTCCCATACAACCTTACTTTGTGCAGACTAGAACTATGCAAAGCGTATTTTCCATGGAAAATCCAGGAGCCCCATTGATTACATACCCAGCTCATTATGTTGGACAATACAGTGAAGATCAAAACAAAGGTATTTTATAAGGTATTTATGCAAAGTAGTACAGTTTCAGAGAGGACCTAGTGTTAACTGGTAAATGCCTTTTGGAAACTGCTCTCCTTCAGCTTCCTAATTTGTGGGAAAGAAACAGGGAGGATGTTCAGTGGAGCAGTGGATGCTTTTCAAAAATAGGAAAGGGGAATTGTGGTCTGAGCAATATAAAAAATCACAAATGTTATTTTAAAAACCACAGAATTGCTATGAATTAACTTTCAATGTAGGCTGCTCCAACCCAGGCAGTTTGTGTTGTTTCAAAAGGAAATATTTATATCTCTTTCCATGTGTGATGCTGGCTGTTGAACAAGTACTGTTTTTTCCACAGTGCTCATAATCAATAATTATGAACATTGCTCAGGCATGTGGAAGAGTCTTAATTTTATGGACTGATCCAGAGTGTTAAAACAATTAATTGAGCCCTTTTTTTGTTTATATTATGCAACACAGGGCCTAATTTATCAGAGAGCAACTCTTCTGGCTTCAGCAATGTGGATGTGAAGTTGGCTGTATGGTAGTGAATCAGTTAACCTTTGTGGCTCATTTTTACTCTGAGGAGAGCAGTTGTGGGTTGGGAGAGCATTCAGTCAGGCCCTGAGTGCTGCTGCTGGCAGCTCTGCCAGTCTCAGTTGTCAGCTGTGCAGTTCTTCTTACCCTAAATGAGAGAGTCAAGGGTTAACGTGGAGCTTAAACCTTTTCCTGATTCCTAGTTAATCCTCCTGATTCCCTGGTTGTTGTGTCTGAAGATATGTTGGCTCCTTTTTTTTTCCCCCAAAAAGCCTTGAAGTCTCTTTTCCTGAGCTGAGAAAGGTGTCTATTCTAGCATAGTTAGTGAAAGACATTTGTAAATAGCTCTCGTTATTTTAGCCCACTGAGGCATTCTGTGACCCATGAAGTCAGGTGTGGAATTAGTCTTTAATGCATAACCCTGCAGTAGTTAAATTTTCCTGGGTGTTTTTTTTAAGATGTCACATTGTCCATGCTGGTTCCTTGAAAGGCAGACAAACCCAGTGCATCTATAGGCCTTTGCTGTGGTGTCAGTGCACATCAGAAATTGCACTTCCTCTGGAAGACAACTGTGTGCAAAGGGCATGTTGATTTATTGTGTGTCTGAACTGGTGTACAAGAAAAAACCTTGTGCTTAATAGTGGGGTCCTTCTGGGAAGCCTGATGCTGTACTGGGAGGGGATGACCTGAAAATAAAATCCAGATTCAGTGTTGCCTAAGGACAGAAACATTAGTCAAGCAGTGAAGAAGCAACTACCAATCCAAGCGTGTGTTTTGCCATTTAAAATACATCCACCCTGTGTCTTTGTTTTAGAGGTTGTTGTTCCAGAAGGCCTTCAACTCTCAGCAGTTGGTCCATATTACTGTGATCAACCTGTTCCAACTGCACCACTTGCGAGACTTCAGCAACGAAACAGAGCAGCACAGCTACAGCCAGGATGAGCAGCTCTGCTGGACACAGCTCCTGGCTCTCTTCAGTAAGTGTGGGAGCTAATTGATTTTTGTAGTTCTCTTGATTTTAATGTGGAATCCATTAGTAATTTCCTGACGGGATTTAGCTTAATGGCTCTGTGAGGTAGGTGCCGAGAATAGACATTAGGGAGAAAGTTGTGAGAGATGATGGTCACACAGGATCATTTATGTCAGCAGTGCTGACTAACACTGGATTTCTATGTCTAGACTTTCTCTGTTTAAAGCTTTACGGTACTCTGCATCATTTTCCTGGTTCTGAAAGAACATTTTAGCTTGGGTGCAAAACTGGATCCAGCTTGGCAGTGAGCAGTACTGCTCTTTGGAGGCTGCTCCCCAATTGGCTGCAGACAGTTGGAGTTGCTTTGAATGGAGCTGGTTCTGATTCAACAGGACTGAAGTTGAAGTTGAGTCAACCAGGACTTCAGCTTCTTTGCCTTTGGTAATATCAAGCAGGAAATAAGTGAGAGAGCCGAGCATTTTAGACTTTAGCCACATAATGCTGATTTGCTTAACCTGATTGAGCCTGTTGTCAGCTTGGCATTGTTTGTCAACACCTAAATTTCTGAATAGCTGGATTTCTCCAAGTTCCAGCCCGGAGTTGATTCTGAAGGCACCATGGTCAGACTGGTGTGGTTACTTTCTCAGCTTCTGTGCCCTAAGGGCTCTGGGCTGGGTGCCTGCCTGCAGAGCTCCAGTGCATTTGTGTGCCTGCTGGTTGAAGTGAATAAAGTGCAGGTAGGTAGTTGAGTTGATAATTTCTAATAAATAGGTGAGTGACTATTTTTGCACTGGGCTTGGCTTGCATGATTTTTTTGAATTTACCAAAATGACTTGCCATGACAGTTGAAGAGATACAGATATCAAGATTCTGCTGCATAGTAGGAAATGTTTGAAAAGCCCTGCCTTGTGATCTGTTTCAGATGAGGTAACTGGGCTGCCTTGTTCTAAAGAACTAGCTCTTAGAAAGGGGTTCATGGGGTGGATATGTTTGATTAAGTTATGTGGTCAACTTTGAAGTCATTCCCACATCATGGAGTTTTTTCTTTTGCTTTTTCCTTTTACTCTGTTTCTAGTGTCATTTCTTGGAGTTCTGTGCAAGTGTCCTTTACAAAATGACTACCTGGAGGACTTTGGGGCTGCATATCCTCTTCCAGCTGTGAAGGTTTCCATGGACTGGCTGAAACTTAGGCCCAGTGTTTTCCAGGAGGCAGTGGTTGATGAAAGACGGTAGTGAGTGTTAATCTTTCTCTTGTTACATTTCGTTGATCCACAAATAAGCCATGGAAAGAGTGATCATACAACTTATTATAGATACCAAAGTGATACAAAGTGTATGTGCTAAAAAGTTCATAAAGCAAAACATGAGACTTGTTGGTTACATGAGCAAATTGACTTTTTAAATTGTCTTTAGGTTTGCTGTAGGTTTTTTACAGTTGAGGGATCTATTTTATAATGTCCAATTTGAGCACAACTACTGAATGTTCCTGTAGTCTTATCTAGTATAATGATTTCTCAGATTACTGGGGGAAGTGGCAGGAGAATACTTGTCTTTTAATTTCATGCACTAAACCATCATTTGGGCATGCTGGAATGTAACCACCTATGAATTAAATTCAGTTTAGTAGAGGGGCTCTCTAAATGTCAATGCAGGCATAACTTTCCTGGACTGTTGCTCTGATTTTTCACTTTTGCTACTGATCTCATAAATTAAGGCTTAAATTGCTCAAAACTCATGATTTTTTTTTTTTTTTTGTTACATAGTCTGTTAACTTGTCATGAATTACTGTGATTCAGTGAAGTGTTTCTGTAAGGTGACTCTTAGCATCAGAGTGACTTACTGATGCAGCTGGATGAGCATTGTTCCTAAGATGAGCACTCCAAGGAAAGCAGTGTGATGCATGGGGAACAAGGGTACCTATAACTTGGGTTTGAATAAGAAACAAAAAACCCTGTAGTGTTTTGGGAGCTTAAACCACAGAATTCCTAAAGGAAAGATTAAGGAAAAGAGTTCAGATGCGGTTTTGAGATGATGATAACTATTGCCATTCACACATCCTGAAGAAAGACTTATGCCTGTGTTTTAATAGGCGAGATAACTGCCTGATATCAGGTAATCCCTGCAGAAAGGACATGCAGGTGGTAATTCATGGAGTAAATGTCCTTGACCTGAAAGAGTGGATTTAGATTGGTTAGAAAGAAATCCTTCCCTGTGAGGGTGGAGAAGCCTTGCCCCAGCTTGCCCAGAGAAGCTGTGGCTGCCCCATCCATAGAAGTGTCCAAAGTCAGGTTGGACAGGGCTTGGAGCAACCTTGGGGTGGTGGAAGGGGTCGCTGCCCATGGCAGAGGCTGGAATGTCTCTTCCATCCCATTATACGATGTCCATTTTCTGGACAGCATATTACTGACTTTACCTGCCTCATTGAAGACTTCTAGGGTGGTTTTTTTCCTTCTTTTATTCCTTGTCAGTCATGGGAAGGAGCTGTTGCTCAGTGAAGTGTTGAGAATAGTGATGATGATCATGCTGCCTGTGCCTGCAGCCATGTGGGAAAGCAGCTGAGGGTGTACAGTGCTGTTGGGGCCACGGTGCATTCTCCAGGCCATGAACTGGATGAGGGCTGAAAGCCTTGCTGAGGAGGACACATTCATTTCTCCTACGTTGAGCACAGTGGGCATCTTGAAATAGTTTTCTGTTGTTTCCATGGTGCCTATCAGTAAAGCAGAAGGATTTTTTGACTTTTGGGTGGGAGACTTTAGCAAATGGGAGCAAGCTGCCTGGTGGTAGCAGTTAAATGTTAACCACCCATGCAGTGATCAGTGTGATTTCAAAATTGTTTGCTCCAGAGACTTTGGGAAGAATTTCCAGTCATTGCTTGTTACTGGTATTGTGAGGGCAAGGCAGGGGACTGCAAGTTCACCTCTAGTTTAATGATCTTTCTTGGTGCAACCCTTCCTTAGAGTCTCTTCCCTTGGTGGTAAATGCTCCACCACTACAGTGCAGTGTTGTTCAGGGAGCAGAATTTCTGCACAGCTGTGTCTTGATAAATTCTTTTGCTGCCTGAACTGATTCATTGACTGTGCCTTGAGAGCCATCACCTTTGGACTGCAAAGCATGAATTGCAGACAGGTACTTACAGCACTTGCTCACACTCTAGGTGTGACTAAATTCACAACAGCCTCTCTGACATGCTGGATAATGAACACTGTGCTGTGAGAGCTTGGCTTCCTGGGGAACTTTAGGTTGGCTTTTTAGGGATAGTATTTTTTTCAAGAAAGTGGTCTTTTCACTGACACTTTACAAGAAATTTTTCTTGGGAATCAGAGGATTAATGTAAACTGTGATGGTAACAGCATTCAGTGCTTTTTTGGTAAAGCAAACACATTCCATGTTTTGCAGTTTTCACTTAGGGTTTGCCTGTTTTCTAATTTTTAGCATATGGCCCTGGCTGATCTCTCTTCTAAATAGTTTCCAGCCTCACGAAGAAGATCTATCCAGTAATAATGGTAAGGACACTTGTAGTCTGTGCTGTAAAGAACTGGGAAAAACAACGTTTCTCCTGCTGGTGTGGGCAATTACAGTTGAAGAGCAAATAAGAAAGCAAGTTGTCTTCTTGTATTCATGTGAATACTTTGCAAATGCTTTTTCTTTTTCTGAGCAGACTGCTCTGCTTTATCCTTCCTGAATTCCTCAGATTGTGGGGTGGACCAGTTAATAGAAGGCTTTACTATGTACAGAGGCCATGCTGAGGTATCTGCTGTGATACTGTGCTCAGTGCTTTCATGCTTTCCTTATGCTGTTTCCTGTCTGTTTGTCAGCAACCCCGCTTCCAGAAGAATTTGAGTTGCAAGGATTCCTGGCTCTGAGACCCTCGTTCAGGTGGGTGACAGCTGAAGGATCCTGCACCCTTGCTGGTGTCATAACTTCTACCGTCATTGGCCTGTTCCGTACAGTATCTGGTTTATGTTCTGCTGTGTAGATTGATGTTGATCTCCAAAACAACTGCAATGGATGGTGTAGTGCTAAGAAATTCTTGAGGTTGTAATACTGCTCATAACCCCACTGAACCTGTTTAATGTAGATGTATCTCACCAGATGGGGATTACATATGTAAATCAGACATCACTTAACAACCTTGTTTTGAATAGTATCTGGTGAAAGTTCACAGCTTTTAATAGAGCAATGCTGACACATTGTTTCTAGAAAAGTAGCATATTGCAGAGGGTAATTGTGTAATTAATAATGCCTCTTCTCTATCAATACTAGGAATTTGGATTTTTCCAAAGGCCACCAAGCAATTACAGGGGATAAAGAAGGGCAGCAACGTCGGATACGGCAACAGCGCCTGATCTTCACAGGCAAATGGATTGCTGATAACCAGCCAAGGTAATTGCAAGTACTTTGTTTCCCACACTACTGGAAGCTGAGGTGACACAAGTGCCAGTGTGGAATGTTATTTTTCTCTCTGTCTAATACATCAGTTAGCTGTAATGTGAGCACAGGATGCTGACAGCACTGATAATATGTTCTATGGGTCAGCATGCTGTTCCTTCAGACTGATTATGATAAGTCATGTATTTGCTTTTTAATTCCTTCTGTCTTTTTCAGGTTGATTCAATGTGAAAATGAGGTAGGAAAGCTCTTGTTTGTGACAGAAATCCCGGAGCTCTTACTGGAGGACCCTAGTGAAGCCAAAGAGAGTCTCACCTTGCAGGAGACGCCCATGGCAGAGCCACTGTGTGCTGATGGGAGCCCTGGACTCAAATCAGTGCTGTCCTCTGGCAGAAGCCTGAGCAACAGCTGCGATGCAGGAGAAAAGCCAATGGTCACCTTCAAAGAGAACATCAAGCCCCGGGAGATGAACAGAGAACAAGCACGCATCTACCCCCCAAAGGACCTAGCGAGGGAGAGACGGGACTTTAGCAAAGGAATAGTAGCAAATAAGAATGATGGGAAGAAGGATAACAATAAAAGAAAGAATGAGACCAAGAAATGTGGCTTGGATAAGATGCAGGAAGCAGGAAAGCAGAATGTGGCAGTTCAGGTAAGCATTTAGCTCAGAGGGATACTGAGACAGTGCCATGTTGTGTCAGGGCAGTCGCTGCTTGTGTATAGTATGGTAGAACTGAGGTCTTGCTGTAGGCCCTGCAGCTGCAGCTAATGTTCAATAATAGAAAATACTTCTACCTCAAAGACCAGGTGATGGTGATCTTAGCATCTCTTTGCTTTTCCTTGGTGCTATCTAAAAAGGAGAGAGAGAGGAGGAAAAAGAGTTCAATGAGAGGTGCTATAACTCCTAAAAATAGATTTCTACCCATTCCACAAGTAATTTGGCAGTTCATGTGGCCAGGTCATAGTCATGCCATTCTGGGGTCTGTTGTAGAGGAACTGGGTACTCTGCATTTTTGCTTCAGTTGACTGGTGCACATTCAACAAACTGAGCATGTCACAAAAGCACCAAATTTTATATACGAGGAGTAAGATCCTCTGTAGTGTGGGTGCAATCCGGTGTCTCTGTGGAAGTAAGGAAAGCCACTATGCTCTTAAATCATCAATCTGTGCTCAGGCACTTGCTCAAAATGGTTTGTTTTCACATTTGTATTAGCTGCTCTCTTACCAGTTACATTTTTGAGGCATGCTTTTTATCTATTTCTTTGAGTATTACCTATGAAATATATCAAGTAAAGAGTGAATTTGCTGGTCTGCCTTCCACTATGTCATACTCAATGAGGGTAGAGAGCGGTCAGGGCTGATCTGATCTGTACCTAGGTAATTTGGCTGTTTCTCAGTCATTCCTTCATGATGACTGCAACCATTCAATGATAGTGATGGAGATTTCTGTTATTTCCCTAAAGAAACTGTTAGTTCTTCACTGTTCTTGCAAGTGGAAATTATTTCCTAATGCACTTTATGTCCCTGCCAGCCCATTACTGCTGCCCAGGACAGGTTTGCAGAGTAACTCTTCCTCTGTACAGCTGCTCCAAAGGCCTGTGCAATTCAGGTCTTTTCCCCAGACTAGACAAACCATCTCTTTTAGTTTTTTCAGCTTGTGTTTAGGAGCCTTGGATTATTTTCCCTGTTTTCCTCCTGATAATTTTGCTATTAAACATCATTGTTACGAAATGGAATGTCTGAACTGGCAGCATAATTCAGTTGGTTTTGCTGGGGAGCCATACCTTGAGGTGCAGAGGGTTTCTGTAAAGGCTACAGAAACCAGGGGACAACCATTTGTGAGTCATGGAACACGATTCTGCTGTCTGAAAACCAACATAGGTGAGTTAGAATAGCAAGTTTCTTAGTTATTTGTCAAATGGATCTGGATGTCATTTTGGGTCTGAGCATAACTCCCGGTTTTGATCTTTGTGCCCCTGTCTTGCAAAATAAGGTGGATAAAAACCAACCAGATCTGAGGACTATGTTAGCTTTCTGTGTAGGGATGATAGCTTATTTATCAGAAATTTGTTTGATTTAATCTTAAGATACAACAAACCCAGCTGTAGCAGAATCTGCTCTGATGTTATTGTTTGTCTCTTCTTTAATAGAGAGTAATTTTGGCTTTTTGACTCCATCCAGCAGTATTTATGGCAACAAAATCCAGTGAAATGCCTTTTGTTTCTTGTAATTTGGTGGATTTGTTTACCCAGACCTGCTTCAGAATAGGGGGAGGGCTTGCTTGCTTCCCCCCACACTGAGAAACCAGTGTAGGTGGACTGTTTGTGTTCTGCTTTGGCAATCCTGGTGGTTTCATGCTTTATTTCCTACATAGTTCATTGCCTTCAAAAGCTTAAATGCTGCGGTTCCTACTTGGCAAAAAATGTGAAGAATGTGGTACAGAAGGGATCCGTCCTGCTTTGCAGATAAATGGGAGACTTGCATGCTCAGGCAGGATGTGATCTGGGTTGAATCTCTGCTCTCTAGGGAAGATAATGTTAGAAGCCAAGCAAGTTTAGTGCAGACTAACTCAAAGTGTAGCATACTCTTAAGAGGTCCCTGTGATAAAATGATGCTTCTTTCAAGCACTGTGTAGGAACATATAGGGATATTGTGGGGTAAATATTTGGTAGCATTGACACTTCTGAGGTGATACCAAGTAGAAGCAAGGAAGGAACTGAAATTTGTCTTGATTAATCAGTTTTAGTGATTTAGGTTTTAATAAGTTAACTGTAAATCATGCAGGGCGCCTTTTGGAAGCCATCCTCTGGAAGTGAGTTATAGCATACTTGAGTTTTTGATGGAGAGCTCAAGTTTGAAAATGCCATGGCAGGAAGAGTGTCTTTGAAATTGGCAGCATTTCTGTAAAAGAATGCATGGTGCTTGATACGGGTTATAAAAATATTTGGCTTATTGTGGAAGGGAAAGGGACAGCACAGTGTAAGTTAAATATGCTGAATGTGCTGGAGGGTGAAGAGAAGTGGTATGAACAAGGGCCTGCATTGTTTGTGGTGTTTAGCATCAGCCAGAACCTTGAGGTGGCGTTCCCTCCAGACTTTTTATAGTGGGAAATGAAAAATTCACCCAAACCTCCCAGTTTTACAAATGCAACACTCCCATAATTCCTAAATGGGGAAATTCAATTTGGAAAAGAACTTAAGAGAGGATTTGAATGCATCTATCCCTTTATTACTGTAATTTGGCAGAAAATAACTGCCCTGTAACTCCTTTCAACTCAGAAGCATTAAATGTTTAAATAAACCCACACAGTTATGATGTGGGGATTATTGTTATAGTTTGGTTTGGATTTTTTTAATTTGATCCCTGATACAACCCTTTCTTTCACTCACCTTTGAGGCTTGGTGTCAGGTCTGCTCCTGGGCCCTTTCTGTATTTCCCGGGTTCCTTGCTTGCTGTCTTTTTCCTGCCTGCTCCATCTTGCATTCCAGGCAGTTCTGCCGAGCTGAACAGAAAGGGAAAGTAGTCTTCCCCTCTGTCTTCCTCCCCAGGAAGACCCAGACCACGGGAGACTCAGAATAAGGTAAACATTACATTACATTCTTCTCTCTGCCTTTAACTGGTGCAGCTCTTTTAACAGAACACCCCGCAGTTACACAGTAAACTGAATGAGGTGAAGCACTTCTGCTGTTTGTCTTGTATGCTCTGGGTTCAAAGGATTCCATAATGTGGAGGAGTTTGTGCACATACATCACTGTATGGATTAGGCTGAGAGAGCTCCCCAGAGACAATGTGGCTGTATTTGTTTTTTAAGGTTCTGCAGGTAAGTAGCATGACTTAGGTTGAAGCAGTGCCCTTCCAGGAGAAGCATAGTAGCATCTGCACTTTCTGTTTTTAAACACTGCAGGTGAGCAGCATGGTAAGTTGCTTGGATGGTGTGAGATTCTATGTGTGCTTCTCACTATCATGCTTGCATCTTCTGAGAAAATATCTTTGAGTGCTTTTGTGAGGTGAGAAGTGCCTGAGGGCACGTAGGGTAATCTGAGATCAGTGAGGAGGGCTCTGTGTTCCAAACTTCTCTCAGTTACTTAAGGAAAAGAAAATAATCACTCAGACAATCTGAGAGTTTAATTTTTGGCTTGAGACATGATATGGTTAATGTGGAAGTTTAGGAAAAGTCATTTAATTTCTTTTTACTTTCTTTTGCATCAGGTGAAATCCCAGACGGAGATGCGGAAGACTCCGGTGTCTGAAGCCAGGAAAACACCTGTAACTCAGACTCCAAGTCAGGCCAGCAGTTCCCAGTTCATCCCTATTCATCACCCAGGAGCCTTCCCTCCCCTTCCTAGCCGGCCAGGTAATTTGCATCATTCTTTTGAAGTGTCATTTCTTCTTGACTGAAGAAAATCCTGTAATAGTAGTTGGTACCGTTAGAAGCCTCTGGAAGGTAGGGGCTCTGTTAAAGAACATGGATTTTCCTGTTGAACATCTTATCAAGTAGAAAAAAGGGGCATAGCAGAACTGAAAGGAGATGAATACGATTCCTTATGCTTTGGAATCGAGGTTTGTCATGAAATCTGCCACCTGCCTTCTGGTTTAGTGGGTGTGAGATCAAGGGACTTCACTCTAGGCTCTTCTGTAGTTAGTCTGAACATGACAAAACTTTCTGCTAGCACTGCTTCTGAACATTCCCTGTACTTCAGACTCAGTTGCTGAAAAAGATCAATCACACTCCTTGCTTTAAAACCCACTTTCTTTTGTGGTGGTGCTCATGCTTGATGCTGAAATTTGTGTGGTCTTGCTGCTGTTGCTGCGCTGTGTGTCTCATTTTGCTGTAGAGTCTGCCTGTCATACCTTGCTATCCATGTTTGCTCATGGGATAACTGGAAGCTGTATCTTCCCTGCACTTGTTACATGGAGCTCCTCAATACAAGACAGATGGGCAATCCCCTGCCCCAAAGTCAGCGTAAAATCTGACCTGTGAGACACAGAATTAAAGCTTGCCTTCCAGACCTGGCTTTTCAATGTGAACTACAGGGAAGGAATTGATCTTACGGATATGAGGATTTGTTTGGTTACCGTCTGTCTCTCTCTAAATTGATCCAGAGACTGGTGATTCTCTGAGAGGAGGCAGTACACTTAATGTATTGATTGCTTCTGTTTGTTCCTGCAGAAGTTTAGTCCCTGAAAATGTGTTTGAAGGGGAGGAAACTTTGGGGATAAAGCATCAAAAACCCAAGAGCAATGAAGGGAAGTGGTAGTGGGGGTCAGAAAAAGCCAGGAGATTGCGGGGGTAGGGAACACAAGGATGTGGAAACATATGACCCTCAGATACTGCCATGGCTGACTGCTCTCAGTGCCTGAAATATTGCAAGAAAACTCCAAAACAAGCTAGGAATCCTTGTGTGATCACAGCCATGCACATGCCAAAGTGAGGAGGGACATTGTAGTGCATGTGTGCTGACTGGTGCCTCCTTTCCTAAATGAACAGCAGAGGAAAAGAGGAACCTCCACTAAAAGTTTTCTGGAGGGAGTTTCTGGAGAGTATGCTCTACCAAATTGTGATTGAAGGTGCATCTTCTATCTTTTCCAGGATTTCCTCCTCCAGCCTATGTTGTCCCCCCTCCTGTGGCTTTCTCCATGAGCACGGGGTACACCTTCCCAGGTGGTGTTTCTGTCCCAGGAACCTTCCTCCAGCCCACAGCTCACTCGCCTGCAGGAAACCAGGTGCAAGGTGGGAAACAGTCCCACATTCCTTACAGCCAGCAACGGCCCTCTGGACCAGGGCCAATGACCCAGGGACCTCAGCAAACACAACCTCCTTCCCAGCAACCCCTCTCATCTTTACCAGCTCAGGCAACAGCACAGTCTGCAAGCCAGTTACAGGTCCAAGCTCTGGCCCAGCAGCAGCAGCAACAGTCCCCCACCAAAGCTGTGCAGGGCCTGGGGAAAAGCCCACCACACCACTCCGGATTCCAGCAGGTAAGCTTGGCCACTGCTGTATGCTGGGCTTCATTTCAAAATAAGTGGCAACATTCAAGACTTGTCTTCTTGCATTACCTTTCAAAATTGTTGTTAAAGAATTTTTTTGATTGTGAACTTCCGGGCAAATTTGGGTGTGAACATATGATGCTGTAACTGGAAAAGAAGGTATGTACTGGAATGGAATGTCTTCTCTGTCATCTATTTGCTATGTGTTTGTGATATAGACAAGGTGTGGAGGTGATACGTCTGTCTCAGGCCTTTCTAGTTTTCTTGTGTGAGTGGTGAGGACTGAGTGTGAACCCCCTACCTGCACTCTCCTGGCTAACTGGTTGCAGTATCAGTTCCCTTACAGCTCTTAGTTCCTTTGCTCACCTTGTGCTGGAGAAAATCTCCC
Source organism: Sialia sialis (assembly GCA_009812075.1). Classification (NCBI taxonomy): domain Eukaryota; kingdom Metazoa; phylum Chordata; class Aves; order Passeriformes; family Turdidae; genus Sialia; species Sialia sialis. Next base: position 6,938,815 of record VRYO01001717.1, on the reverse strand, counting down.
TTCTGGCAAATCTGGACCTAATGGTGAGACCCTGGTTGTACTCTGGGCAGCACAGTGCTGTCTCAGTGCTTTACTAAAGGTTTAGTTTGTAGGCTTTTGGGTTAAAAGGTACTGAATGGGGTAAGGAGTATACTTGGTTGTTGGTTTAAAGCTTGACTGGAGAGCATTAGATACCTATGGAAATTGCTTTTGATGAATAACAAAGACATTCCACAAACACTGTGATTTGCTATCATGCATGAGTCAGACTGACAGCTTGGATGGAGTTAGGCATTCAGGTAGCATGAATTGTTCCTCCCTGCTGGTGAAATGCTGTATCTCTGCCTCAGTATCCACAGACAGACTCATCGAAGCAGCTCTGGAATCCCCCTCAAGTCCAAGGCTCCCTGGGGAAGATCATGTCTGTAAAGCAGCCCTATTACCTGCAGCCCCAGGACCCTCTCAAGCTCTTTGAACAGTCATTACAGCCTCCTGTGATGCAACAGCAACCTTTGGAGAAAAAAATGAAGCCTTTTCCAATGGAGCCATATAACCAGAACCCCTCAGATGTCAAGGTGCCAGAATATTACTGGGACTCTTCCTATGCCATGACGGACAACAGGGTGATGACCCAGCAGTCGAACCTGGACCGCAGGGGGAAGCGGCAGGGAGTCTTCCGCTCTGAGCAGGATGCTGTCTCCAGGATGACCTTTGAGGTAAAATCCATGCTACAGCTGGGGAAAACTAAGGCTCTGGTATTCCTGGCAACTCTTGGAGTTTGCCTGTTTCAGGAATGCCCTTCCTAAGTAGGTCACTGTGAACCTGTTTAGAAGAGAGCTGAGCATCAGCAGCTGGGGTTCCAGCACAAAGTAATGAATTCCCTATTTTGGTAGGCTGTGTGTAGGATCAGTCTCTTGAAGATTTGGTTTCGAGTAGATGTAAGTCTTGTTCAGTGTGACTATGACATCCATCTCTGCACTGAGTCTGCCAGGTTGAGAAACATGGCAGCTGATAGTTTTGGGGAAGATTCTTGTCTGGCAACTGATGAAAACCATAAAAGCCACGCAAATAATTGCAGTTGGATTATTACACTTCATGTGAACTCCTAACACTGCTATAGTGAATTGAATGGCTGAGGCTGCAATAGGTTTTGCAATCAAGGATGGTAGCAGCAGTCTTGTTTTGGATTTTTTTGTTTGTTTGTTCTTCCTGAAAATCACACCACACTGAGAGAGCTAAATGGCTTCCTTAGCTCCCAGTTGCAGTAATGGAATACTTTACTTCTGTTAATGTAATTGTGCTTCATGTTGCTGTTTATAAACCCACCAATCTCTGTTATTTATTAACAGCACTGGAGTAGTCTGTGAGTGCATTTGATGATATTTATAAGGAGGCTTAAACAGAGGCTTTTTAAACCTTTGGTTGGGTGTGTCTCTGTATTTATACTCAGGACATAGAGGTCAGCTCATACCACTTGGCTCATCCATGTGAGAGGAAAGCCAGACAATGTACAGGAGTCTGCCCCTACCCTGATTTCAGGTTGTGGTTTTTAGATGGAGACAGGGTCAAAGCCTTGTCCTCATTCCTAGAAGGGAAGCCTTGCCAAGGTGCCAGCACTGAGCAGATTTTACTGGCCCAGGGGGCTGGTTAGCTGTATATTGGCATAGCAGCTATCACCAGTGGAAACAAGTCTCATGGGATTCAAACTCCTCAAGCAGAGAAAAAAGATGATGCAAACATAATTCTGCTTGAAACCTAAGTTACTTGCAGGTCAGCTATAGAAGAATGATGATAAGATTTTGTTAGTTGTCCTTGCCTGTGGAAGCAGGTTCAGTATGTGGCATGGGTACAAGGGGAAGCACATGCTTGGCTGTTTAAAGCTCCCTGCTGTCACTTCTATGTGTTCTCCTCTCTCCACGAGTATTTGGCTGCGTGGCTGGTGGTTGTTTCTGCTCAGAGTTCTCTCAGTGTGTGCCTCAGCACCATTCTCACCTTGCCCTCTGCATGCTGCCTTCTTGCTGTTCTCTCTCCTGCTCTGGCTGTTCTTTCTGCCTTCTCTTGTCTCACTGTGCTCATTTCTGTCACTAGGACCCCAAGAGCTCCCCTCTGCTTCCTCCGGACCTGTTAAAGAGTCTGGCTGCCTTGGAGGAGGAGGAAGAGCTGATTTTCTCTAATCCTCCTGATCTTTACCCAGCTCTGCTGGGCCCTCTCGCCTCTCTTCCTGGACGAAGCCTCTTTGTATGTATTTGATGTAATACTGCTGCTTCTCACTCTTAATTGGCATCTCTTTCTTCTGTGAAATTATAAGAAATGTGAAATTCCTTTCTCTCCCCCATCCCTTCTGTCCACTTCCCTGCCTCACCTTTGAGCTAGTTTTCACAGGGATGAAAACTACAGCTTTTGGACTTAATCCAGGCCTGTTAATTTGTTCAGAAATCAGAGTAACTGTGGGGTTTTTAAAAGTACAGTCCACAGGAGAGGTGTTGATGCATCATGATACATAATTTAATGCACTTGCTCTTCTGCAGTTGCATGGGTTTAGTAATAAAGGGCAGTGGGGGCACTGGTGGGGCAGTAGAGCATCATCAGAACAAGGATGTAGTGACAGGACAAGGGGGAATGGCTTCAAACTGACAGAATAGGTTTAGATGAGATACTAGGAGGAAATTCTTCCCTGTGAGATTGGGGAGAAGCTGTGGCTGCCCTATCCCTGGCCAGTTTGGACAGAGCTTGGAGCAACCTGGGATGGTGGAAGGTGTCCTGGGTAATGGGGTGGAATGAGATGAGTTTTAAGGTCCCTTCCAACCTAAGTCATTCTGCAGTTCTGTTATATGATTCTGTGATTATAATCTACATATAAAAATTCTATAGAGACTGAGGCATGTTGCCTAAGACTGAAAAAAGAGAAAGATGGCTTTGGAAGAAAATAGCAATTCACTGGATAAATACACAGTAGCTCTTACAACAGTGCAGTCATTGTTGACAGAGGGTTTTTTCCGCTACATTTTTTGTATTAAAACCTTCCTGGTTCACTAGGGGGGTCTCAGAGCTGTTGAATTTTTAAATTGCCTCTGAAAGGGCAGCATGCCTTTCTACTATGCCTATAAGCACGTTCACTCAGATCGGTAGCTGTAACAAAGAATTATTTGTGATTACTCAAAATCTCTGATTTAGTCTCTTCCTCAGTTATTTTAGCTGCCATCCCAAGGAGCCAGTCACAAAACAGACACTCATTTCTATCTCATTAGATAACTTTGCTAAGAAACTAATAGCTGCTGCATTAACAGCTTCCTTTAAAGTGCCTACTGTTGCATCTGCTGACAAGTGGAAGGAAATCCTTTGCTGTGCAAGCCGTGTGGATGTGCAGAGTGGGAATTTTGTCTGTCTTTTGAAACGTGCTTTCAAAGTAATGAGCTGTCACTTTGAAAATCTAACAAGCTAGGGGCTGCTTGCCAAGAAAATGAGGCTGTTTGTCTTAAGTTACAGGATGAAAGCAAATATATTCCAGGTACTGTGACTGTATTAAAGACAGAGGGATGCTAGTTCTGATTTTTATGGTTTGAATAATAAATTTTAAAACATCTGATATGATGAGAGTGCAAGAGGGGGTTTATTTATTACAAGACCACAGCTTTTATTTTGGTTCACACACATTTTTACTTACAGTTTTACTAATTCTGTGGCTTGGTGATCCAGATGCTACATTTGGTTATGTTCATTGTCTACCAGCCAAGCTTAATAATTTTTCTTTGGTTTCTGTCAATGATAACTTAGCTATTTCTACTCTGAATAGGCTCATTTCAAAGACACTGTTTCTCACTACTTAATCACAGTAAGAACCAAATAGAAAGACAAGAAATATTATGCTGGAAATAACAACTGTGAGAGGGAGGTGGCATAGATGATGGAAAAAAAGTTATGGTCCGTAATATCTTTTCATAGATGTAAAAAGTCCAGGGAAGTTTTGGAACCTTTGTTTTAAATATTTGGATTGGGGTTTTCTTCCTTCCTCTCTACAAGTAATTTATAATGGAAATGAGAGAGTGCTAAATGACCCTTGGACTACTGAACCTAATTTAAAAAGCAATTAGCTTCTCTTGCTGTCTAAGAAGGTCCCTACAGCAGGCATGCTCTCAGAACTGAAGAGATATTCTGTCAACAGCCCCATGCAAAAGCCTAATCTTGCCTGAAGGAGTCCTCGTGCCACTGGGAGGGATCCTGTCTCGCTTGTACTCTCTTTTCTCACTTGTACAAGGTTTTACACAACCATAAGGTATTTTTGGCAGGAGTTTCCCCTTTAGATGTATCAGAGTATTAGACTTTGCATTTGAAAACCTGTTCTGGCAGTGGGGCTTGTCTGAGACTCTCAGCTGTCATGTTTGTTGATTTGTAGATTATTAATTACAGGTAGTAGGAAAACTGATTTTTTCCACTTGTTAGTTTGCCTCCCCTGTCCTCCAAGGTGCAGGAGCTAAAATGCAAGACAAGGTGTAAATGTGACCAAAACCACTTTGGCAGTTTCTGATTACATACTTTTCCTCCTGGTCCCTACTCTGAGCACTAACTGTCGTTTTTCCGTTTTTGGTTTCTGAAGAAGTCCCTGCTGGAAAAACCATCAGAATTGATGTCTCAGTCATCATCTTTCCTGTCCCTCAGTGGCTTTTCTCTAAATCAGGTGAGTGAGAACCAGAGTCCAGCACCTTTTGCTGTTTCAGTTTGTGGTTAAGCCAGTGGAAAACCTGAAAGAACCCCACATGAATGTGTAATTTAACTCTGTATCAACTTAATCTTTGCCTTTATCAGTTTTCTTCCCAAATTCATTTTAGCTGTATCTCTGCAGATGTGCTCCTGAATCTTACTGAGTTCATGAGCCCTTTGCTCTCAGCGAAGTAATGAAATTGACTGAAAAGGGGCATCTCTGGGTGCTATGGTGTGTAGTTTCTTATTTCCAGAGCAATTAATTACCTGTTCTCTTCCAGAGAATTGAGCAGGGTCTTGATACAACTTTTCTGAGTACTGGGAATCTGAAGATTTTGTGAAGACTTTGCAGTCCAGCCAGGAGAAATCTGTCCTGATTCACAACGTGATGGACTTAATGTTAAATGGTCTGAGAAGATGGGGCTGGGAAGTTAAAAAGGAATCAGGAAATATTTTGAGCTATAATGGTTTAATTATAAGTGTTTGAAATAAATCTAACACATAAGCTCTTATATTGTTTGGTTTTTTTTCAGGAAAGATATCCTAACAACAGCATGTTCAATGAGGTATATGGAAAAAACATGAATACCAGCACAAAAACAGAAGTCACCCCTTCAGTTGCCCATCAGGAGACTTCACTCTATTCTCTCTTTGAAGGGACTCCGTGGTCTCCATCCCTTCCAGCCAGCTCAGGTAATCCTGATATGGCATTTCTAGTGTCTAGTGATTTAAGAGAATTTGAGTTAATTTTAAACCAACTGCAAGTTATATGTAACTGGAAATTTAAAAAAAGAAAACAAACGAACTTGCTTGACAAGGTCCCTGAAGGTTTCTGTTTTACTTTATATATCTTCAGAAATAATAGGGGATTCTGTAATTAATACAGTGTAAGAGCCTGGATTTTAATTTAAGTAGCTGAGCAGGATAAATGTAGGAGGTGAAATCTCTTTAACTTGGTTTCCTGACAGCCATTTGGGAGTAATCCTTTAACTCAGACATCCGTATACTTTGTGTTGCTTTTTTGGAAAAAGCAGGAGGAACTGGATTTCATAATGCAGTTATTTGAAAAAGAAACTGTGTGAGGGAAGAGTGGAGGAAAATACAACAGTAGTGGATTTTGTTGTGTTTGGTTTTTTACTGTTAAACAGCCCATAAAGCTGTAATCATCTTAAAGGCATAAAACATAACTATTTTTATTCTCACTAAAAATCCAGAAGAGTCTGAGAGCGGAATTAGTTCAATCTAAGAAATTTGTGGATTTTAAATAACATCTGCACTGGATGAGATGTTTGGTGAGACCAACCAGGAAGAGCTGTTGTGGGTGAAATGGAGGGAGTTGCAAAGTGCTTTTATGCTAGCAAGATTTTCAGCTCACAGGGCTTCAACTCCCTCTCCCTTCAACTCTTCATTTGTTCCATTCTGCCTGTGGACAGCCTGCTTCATACTCCCTCTCCTCTTTTGCTCACTATTAGGTTCTGGTCTGACTTAAGACTCACATAAGTGTAAAACATTCTCAGACTTGGGAGTTGCAGTTGTAAACTTGCAAACTCCTCAAGGTCTAGTCCAATTTTGATTTGTCGAGCTTGGAGACAATTACTCTTTAACTTAGAGACAAGTTCTTCAAGAGATGTGGGGAAAAGTGGCTTTGCCTAGCCAGCTCTCATGAGGCTTCCTGGGTTTTGTTTTTCAGTAAGCATTAATCAGTCATTCTGTTCTTGTAAATTTTTCACTCAGAATTTAGGAATTTGCATTACACTCATGTAATGGAGGGAACAAAAACTGACCTTCAGCATTGTAGCAAACTGGGTGATGTCAGAATTTGCAGCAGCACTAAGAAATCTAAAACTGGAAGGCTCCTTCTGTCTCTGCTGACCATTTTTTCCTCTTCCCTTGTAATTCCTAGATCATTCAACACCAGCTAGCCAGTCTCCTCACTCCTCCAACCCCAGCAGCTTGCCAAGCTCCCCTCCAACCCATAACCATAATTCTGTTCCTTTCTCCAACTTTGGACCCATTGGGACTCCAGACAACAGAGAGCGGAGAGTTGCAGACCGCTGGAAAACAGATAAGCCAGGCAAGTGCTGGGTTCCAAGTTAGCACAGAGCTGTCAGACACCATCATCTGATGATGTTTGTTTTGCACTGTTTCTGCCATGTCACTTTCAACTTGTCTTTCTTTCATTTTAGCAATGGGAGGGTTTGGTCTGGACTATCTGCCAACAACGTCATCCTCTTCGGAGAGCAGCTGGCACCAGTCCAGTGCTCCTAGTGGTACCTGGGCAGTCCAAGGCCCTCCTGCCATGGAGGACTCCTCAGCTGTGCTTATGGAGAGTCTGAAGGTGGGTTTGGCTGAGGCCATGCTCAAGGACGGGTCTGCAGGCTGGCCAAGCAAGTGATGGGCATTAGCCTGTTGGAAGCATCAGAGTTCAGTGCCAGAAGCCCAAAGTTTCTCCTGCAGATTCACTTACACAGGCAGTGTGGGGAGGTGTCACCAATAAAGGAAAATGTAACAAATCTCCAGTTCTTGATGATTTTGAGATTTTGTGGAACAAGCCCAGGCTGGTAGAACTAACTAGAGGGAATTCTAACATTAGCTTTGACTAGTCTAAAATTAGTAATAGTTAATGTGGGATGAATTTTTATGATAACAAGGGTTCTGGAGGAGGATAAAGTTCTTCCAGGAAGCCTCTTTTTAGAAGGTCTTCTTTGAAGCCTGTTTAACTTTCCTGATAAGCCAGGTATGAGTGATAAAGAGAGAATATAGAACGTGGTGTCTGCTCTCCCATCTGGCAGAGGGGCAATGTAATGCAAAGAGGTGCTAGTGTTGGCTGTTTGTTTTTAGTCCATCTGGTCCAGTTCCATGATGCACCCCGGCCCCTCGGCCCTGGAGCAGCTGTTGATGCAGCAGAAGCAGAAGCAGCAGCGCGGACAAGGCACCATGAATCCGCCGCATTGAGACACGGGAGGCAACCCTTACAACGATGGCTCCATAAACCATGGCATGTTGGGTCTGTGGGACTGGCACACACAGTCCTGTGCAGGTGGCAGCCCTCTCTTCTGTTCCTTGCTGTCAGGAGGGCGTAAGTGCTCCACCAACCCACTGAGTGTGCACAAAACGTCTGCAGTGCAAGCAAACAACATCAGGAACTCTCCCTTCCCCCAGGCCCTTCGGAGGGAGAGAGGAACTGCTGTTTGGCTCACTCAGTAACCCAATATCACCGCCTCTCACCTTCTCCATTGTGCATGTCCCCAGCCACATGGGAAGTAAAATCTGAGAGCAAAGGGCAGATGGGAGAAGCCGATGAGAACTTCTCAATCCTTTTCCTCTCTTTGGGGAGATACAATAGGAATCCATTAATGATTGCTTCGCTGACTGAGAATGTAGTTGAAATTACTCCTAAACATCTTTATTACTATCTCAGTAGTAAGATCACACTGAATTCTGTACACAGACGTGCTTCATAGTCAGTGTGTAGCAATGAAAGCCCCAGTTGCTGCTCCGGTCACAGTGGGTGGTGATGAAGGTGGGGCTTTGTATCCTGGACTAGCAAAGGAGTTTCATGAAAGAGAGAGAGTCTGGCACTTGGCACACTTCACCCAGAGGCTTTGGGTGGGTTAGAGACTCCAGCATGAAATGCCCTTCTCTCAGTAGGTGTTTGAGCTATAAGGGGTGACATGGGGCATTGCAGCACTATGTTGAAAAGCAAGTTAACTGCTACGGGGTTTTAAATTAATGTGTGATTCCTGTACATTTTACTGTAGCATAGTGGCTAGCCCCACAAAGGGCAGGCTAGTCTGTGCATTCACAGCCTGACTCATTTTAATAGGTAGGTAGAAAGCTTTCACTGGGTTTTTCTTTTTTCTTTCTTTTTTCTTTCTTTTTTCTTTTTTTTTTTTTTCTTTTTGTTTGGTTTGGTTTTGTTTTTTCTCTTTCCATCGTCCCATCTTCGCTAAATGCTCGTAGTTTCATTACCATGGCAGAAAATAATCAGGGGTCCAGGAGGGCTGGTTGAATCCGACAGCCAGCCCAGACAGCATGGGGCATCTGCACGCCCGGTGAGGCACAGGTCAGCTCTGCAGAAACCTGTCCCAGCTGCAGCCCCAGGCTTTCAGTGCCAGAAACAAATTCAAGGCACCCATGGACACACGGAAACAGCACAGTGCTGTTCACAGATGAAAAGGTGCAGAAGGGAAAAGGAAAAAAATGTTTTATTTGCTATTTATTAGGGGGAAGGAAGACTGGAAGTTTTGTTAAAGAAAAGGACAGCGTTTTTGTTAGATTTCCCAGGGAAGTTACAGAAACAGACTCAATGTCCATTTGCTGTTTTTAGCAGTAGGGATTTGTGTGATGATTCAGGATCTCTGGACTAGAATTCAGCTGCAGAACAAAGCACATGGAGGAGCCGAAGTGACGCTGGAGTCTGGGCAGCCCCAGAGAACACAAAAAGGGAAGGCGGAGGAGACCCAATACCCTCGGGGGTACGAGAAGCTCCCTACGAGCTCCACCTTAGCAACATCACTGTTCTGTGTTGCATTTCAAAGCTGTATTTCCTTTAACAAGTCCAAAAAGTGAAGTTCCCACCCGGTGGAAATCCAGCCCACCCTGTGTGTCCCCTCCCGCTGTGTGTCCAAGCTGTGCGCCCAGGCAGCTGCGACATTCCCGTGTTTGCACCGTCACTGACTCTTGCACCCCAGACGAGCTAACCAGGAACACCATCTCACTCCCGGCCGTGCCAGGCCCCACTTGTGCATGAGCACCCGGCCTCGGGAATGCGTCTGACCCCACCTGCCCTCCAGCACCTGGAGGAGCAAGGCAAGGGGCCCCCAACAGAAACTGGTTTGTGTTGTAAGCTTTTTTTGTGTTTTCTGTCTGTCTGTGCAAGAACTGCAGCTGCCGAAATCAGCTTTGCCTTTAATTAAACCATGTTCTCTCCATCCAGGTCTGTGTGTAGCATTTATTTCCTGTGTGACTTGGCTTCAGGCCTTAAAAAATGCATTACGTTTCTGGAGAAGCCAGAAAAATGCTTGAAATTGTTTTCTTTTATTTGAAAGAGCCCTAAATAAATCACAGTGATTCTGGGTTGGGCTTGGTACAGATAATTTGGTTGTGGTTTTGTGCTGCCTGTGTGTAGTGTGTGTTACATACTGAACTAAATATGGAGGATGGGAGCAGCTGGCAAAGCTCCTGCCTGGTTGCAGACTCATCCTGGTACAGCGTGTACAGATGGAGAGCACAGATCCTTCTGCCTGTGACTTGCCTGCAGACCAAGGTGTTCACTGTTTCCATGCTTCCAGGTGTGTCACAGGAAACTCCAGAGCTGATGTTCTGGTTTTGAAATTACAGGTGTTTATTGTCTCCAGAGTAAGTTCCTTTAAAAAGAAACGTGCTATTTAGGTTAATGGGGCAATGGGGTTTTCTGGACTTGTGTGATAGAATCCGGAGTGGGGAAGCCCTGCCCCTTTAGCGCCCTGGGAGTAAAGCTCTGGGATTCCAGGCTGTGCCTTTCTAAGTTGCTGTCTCTTCTGACTGGTCAGGAAGAACTTTGAAGCGCAGGTCCCAATGCTGAAGAAAATGTGTCTGCTTTTACTGGTGGGAGTTCAGTCCTTGTGAATTTGAATTGTGAGTTGGGGCTGGCTAAAGCTATGTGGTGTCTTCTAAGAACTTGGGGTTAGGACTAATGTTTTAAGGAAGCAAATGTTGTCCTGGCCTGTAGCTTGCTGAACTCCTTTACCCTGCGGGATCTGCTGGCAGGGCTGTAAATGCACGTTGTGCCACCCTCTTGTGGGTGTTCCCAGCTTCTGGCATGTCTGTATAAAAACTTTGTTAAGGATGGGGGAACATGGTAAATCTCTTGGCAAGCACAGGATTTAGAAATTAATATATTTCTAACAGGAATTAGCAACTTCTTAACAAGTTCCCAAGAGAACAACGCAAAAGGTAAGAGAAAATATAAAGCTTTTAATACAAGTAGTAATAACATTTAAAGTTCATTTTCAGATGCGGGGATTAATACGCAGACTAGATATTGGCAACAGTTGAAATCCTAATTTGTCTTCACAACTTCAAGCTCTTCTGAAATCACTTCTCTGGGTGTTCAGTGTTGGGCTGTTGAACAAATGCCGATGGGAAGATGCCCGTCCTCCCCTTGCACTTGCCTTCAAACCAGTCTTCATTCACTGGAAGGGAAAATTGACACGGCTCTTTTGACCGTAGGAATGTACAGGAGCACAATGTTCTGCAGACAGGCCTGCAATCACCATTTTATGGTGTTTCTGTTGATAAAACTTGCTGATAAAACTTGGAGTGCTAGACCCAGCAGGGAGTGGAATGTGGAGGAAAGGGAGGAATGAGGAAGAGGGTAAAGTAGTAAAGAATATCAAATGGGGGTGGGAAATTGGATCAAAATAGATACCAGGGACATGGAAACAAAGTGAATGTGGAGAGTGAGGAAATTATCTGAGACCTTAGTCTGTCCTCTTCAGGATATATCTGAAGTGTTTTGTCAGCTGTTTCCCATGTTCACATAAAACCACTGAAACAATTCCCCCCACCCCCAAACTCTTCTGCCCTAGGTTAAGTAAAACCTACGAGCTGTGGCAATTTTGCTGTTGGGGGAGCCAAATGAGGCAAGAACCAACTTTGTACTGGGAAATACTGAGCTCAGCAATGAAGGGTGGGGGAAGGTATGATTTTGGGGTGGAGGGGTCATCAGTATTGAGTGGTGCAAAATCTAACTTGTCAAAGGTTAGGCGGGGGACTGATTGTGTACTGCTGCCAAAGCCTGCCAGCCACCACAGATTAGGGACATAACTACAGAGAGCAACATAGAAGGGGTTTTTGCCTTTAAAACTTATTCCTGATCTCTTGATTTCACTCAAATGAGATGGGGAACATGCCCTGTGTATAAAATTCTTCATTGACGTTCCTGAGATTTAGTGTGTATTTAAGTCTTAATTCCCACAGAAACACTAAGGACTATTATTGAATGACTAATTGAAGATTGTGCCCTTGACAAGAAAAGTAGATTAAAAAAGGTTCCAGATGGAAGGAATGGGAGTGACAGCCTGCTCCCATTGTGGGGATGGCAGCTAAAATGAGGCATCTCCTTGAAAGAATCCACTGTGATCAGCAAGCTTAAACACAGTCTAAGTGCAAGTCCTGTCTTAGGGGCACGGTGGAAATGGGAATGATAAAAATACGTTGGAAGAAGTGTGTGTAATAGGGATGTGTGGATGGGAATCCCAAGGCAGAGCTGGAGGGGCTCTGCAGCCACACCACCCTCCCTCTCACCAGACTTGGGGGTCCCTCCCCTCTCCTGTCCCACGAGAATCACAATTACCTTTGGATAAAACAAGGATTGTGTCTCCTGCCTGAAACTCCAGGTCTTCAGGTTGGGTGGCTTCATAACTGTACTGAGCTACAACATGGGTTGGTCCCATCTCCCCTGGTGTTGCCTCCTGCAGTGACTCCTCTGGTTTGCTGTCTGGTACAAATCCCTTTCCCTAGGCAGGAAACAAGCTAGTGAGGACACAACCAATTGTTTTGGTTTTTTTTGCTGTACCAGGGCAAGAGATGAGCTGTGCTTCTCCTCTCCACTCATTCTTTGCTACTCTGCTTTTCATGAGGTCACAGGCTTCTGTTGAAAGCCACAAACCTGTGTTTGTGGCAGGGAAGGGAAAGGCAGGAGGGAAGAGAGCTGCTCCCTGTAGCTGTCACTGACCTCTGTGCCATTGCACCAGACTGTCAGGCAGTTGTCCTTCCTCTGGGTCCAGGCTGCCTCCACATTCTCTGCACTCAGAGTCACCAGCTCCTGGCCCTCCACAGGCTTGTACCTGGTGTGCAGGGGATGCAGGTGAGGAGCCCTGTAACACAGCCCTGGCTTACTGGGGCTGGCAGTGCCTCACCTCAGCTCCGTGTGCTCGGGCTGCAGCTCCAGCTTCTTGCAAACCAGCTCCAGGAGCTCCCTGTAGGAGAGGCCTTGATCGACTCTCAGGGCAACTGTGAACTTGTAATGCACCTTGAGGACATGGGGGCTGGAAACAGTTGGTTCAGCCTCCTGCAGGCAGGAAATGGGATGTCACCTTGTGTGCCTTGGCAAGCGTAGGGATGTGCAAACCGTGGTTGCCGGAGTTAGAGAGTGCTCCCAAGCTTTGCTTGGACACTGGCTGGTTGGCAGCCCTAGGCTTTTCTCAGGAGAGAGCTCAGTGATAGATTAGGGACTTTGGCATCAAATTGTGACTTTGGGGTGATCAAATTAAGAGCTGTGTCCACCCTCCAAACCTTTTTTTTGAGTTGGAATTGCTGTGTTTTCCCATCTGTCTCCCAGCATGACCTTCTATGTGCATTCCAGCCAAGCTCTCTCCTATTTCTCCCTTCTCCAGTGCCTCAGGTTGATGAAGATAAGAGTCAGCCAGTGGCCCCCTCACCTGGGGCCTGGAGGAGAACTCCCACAAAGCAGCTCTAAGTTTCCTGGTAAATGCAGATTTGTATGAGCAGCAGGACCTCGGGTCTGTGCTCACAGGACATTACCTTTGCTGTGTCTCTTGGCTGTGCCCTGGTAGCAGGAACATGGTCTATGGAGGAGGAAAAGTTGGCTCAGGAGGTGGGACAGGATAAATGTTGTCTAAACACACAGCCAGACCTCCTGCAGCCCATCATGATCTCTAGCAACACCAACCAACCCTGGAGCCAGCAGTGGTCCCTCAAATGGATACGACATCTGCTACAGGGGTTCTGTAAGATCTAGATACAGCCACTGAGCAGAGGTTTTGGCTCTGTGCCTTCCCTCTTGCAGGGATGGGAGTATGAGGGGTGGGATGTCTTTTCATGAGTGGATTTAAAAAAGATAAACGTGTAGCTGCTGGTTCTAGTGTCTTTGCTCTTCTGATCTCTCTAGGTCTACCCTGAAAACCAAAGGCAATCCCTGTTCTCCAATGGGGCTGTAAAGCTAAACTCAGGCCTCCAGGTAGGATCATTCCATGCAGCTTGGTGGAAGCCTCTTCATGAAGATCTGATATACATTTCGGCAGTGCTTTGGCACAACTGGTCATTCCAGGAAGAGCCTGAGCTACACTATTGAACATTGTCCCACTAATAGATCTGAGATGGCTTTTGGTGCCATAAAGGTGATCACTGGGGCTGTTGTGTCCATGAGATGTTTGTCTTTAATTCCATGAGCCACAGCTTTCCTCTGTGTCAGCTCTACCCATGGACTCCTACAAGGCTGCTCTGTTGGGGACATGAGCTTGGGATGTGGTGCATTGGATAGCATCAGCCAGGAATCCCCTTCATACAGCTCCTTCAAACCTAGATCAGCTCACAGCAGCACTGAAACTGTCATGGATGCCCTGCTTGGAGAAGAAGGCTACAAGGAATCTTTTACTCCAAGCTGGTTCTTGCCCCATTACTATCTCCAGGCCCTTTTTTTCCTTAGTCATGTGCTAATTAAGAGTACAGAGAGACTTGCTTTCCTCAGGGACCACCCCACAGACACTCTTTTACTCCATCCTCGGCACTGTAGTTGCTGCCTCTACCTCCTGTCTAATGTCTAAGTCAAGGACTGGCAAATGGGGCCAGGAATGAGATGGAGGTGAGCTCTAGTCCTGGTCTCAAAGGATGAGGATGCAGCATCTCAACCTGCTGTGGATGATGTCAGCCTATGCTCCCCGCACTGACCTGGTGCCAGTCGCCGCGGCTTCTCCGGCACCATGGAGGTGGGTGACTCAGGGATCTCAGCTTCCACAGGAGCTTCTTCCTGTGCCATGGGAACAAGATAGTGCTGTCAATCCCATCCTTACTGAGGGGCTGGGGTGCTGCTGCCTTGTGCTTTCCTGGAGTCTCTTTGGGGTCTTGAACTCAGGGGGGTGACTGCTATATCCATTATCTTCCCAGCATTGCCAACCACCACACGTGGGTGCCACCAACACTGATTTTGCAATCTCTGAGCTCATTATAAGGTGACCATGAGCCAGAAGAACCAACCCAAGATCATGAGGGGCAGGGAGTCACAGGCTCTTAGCCTGGCTGTTTCTGTGGTTTGAGGCATCATATATATGGGTCCTACTGGGTGGCAGCAAGTGTTGGGTGTATATGTGGAGATCTGCCCTCCCCAGGACACCATTTCCTCCTGGGCGTCCTCACCTGGATATGCAGCTTATTCTGGAGCTCCACAGGCTCAAGGAAGTTGCAGGGGACGATCCCTTTCTGCAGGGGGAGGAGAGATGAGTAGTGATTGCTTGGCAAGAAGGCAACCCACTGCTGGAGGACACGACTGGATGTGTCCTCACCCTCCCCTGCATTCAGGAGGGATCCTGAGGCTTGAATTTTAGTTTCTGCAGGTTGGGTGGATTTCACTGAACCCTGTGGCCTAAGCCAGTGACTTCAGTCAGAAACTTAATTAATTAATTAATTAATTGTTGGCAAGGCTCTGCCTCTGCAGAACCTCGACCATAATCTGCTGTCTGCCCCTCCTGTCCAGCACACTCCAGCTATACCTTTCCATTGAACATCACTGTAGCCCAATTGTCCTTCTCTTTCTTCAGGACAAAGACAATGTTTCCTGGCAGGACCTGCAGCTCCTCAGCAGTCTCAGGAATGAACTCGAACATGACTCGGTGTGGCTGCCCACTGAGGGCCCTGGAGTGGGAGCACAGACAGGTTAGAAATGTTGGCAATGCTGTGGTTTTACATTGTAGGGAGAACTCAGACCTCTGCCTCTGTGTTTGAACATTCCCCACTCCCCAAGTTCTGGGTGCTAGCTGGATGCTTGGCTGTAAGAGTGCAGGCTGTGTGAGTTATCCATCCTTCATCCAACTTACCTGAGGATTTCTGGGGTCTTGGGCCTGGGGGGAGGACCAGAGGCCTGCCAACAGGAAGACAAAAAGGAAAATACCAGTAATACAGAGGAGTTCGTTTGCCTTGCAGAAATGTCCTGCAGCCTTTTACCATGCCTGCCCTCACCCCAACACTGTTCCTTCCTCCACATGCAGGTGCCTTACATGCCATGAGGAATATCCCTGGCTTTGTTCCTTCTAAGGAACACTTCCCATATTCTTCAACATACAGTTGGTTTTCAGAGGCACAATCCTCTTTTCACTCCTTATTTTAGTTTCAGTTCACAGAGGATTTAGATTGTCAACACCTATCTGCATTGAGAAGGTTGTAATTTATCTTGTGCAACAGTGCTGTGCTTCCCCATATCCTCCCAAAAACCTGGAAAATCTCTTGCAATGGGAATGTGGAATGGGAAGGTGCCACTACATGATCTGAAAAACAGCACGGGAACTGCAAAAGAGTTCTGGAATGGGCATGAGGGCAGCAAGAGCAGAACTGCCATTGTTTCTCCATTCAGGCTTAGGCAGAAGATTCCTAATGAATTCTTTGGGGAGGCTAAGAGACAGCTCCCTGCTGTGGGTGGGTTTGGGATGGGCTTCCTGATGCTGGAGGGAGCAGTTGCTCCGTGGAAGCAGTGCCCAGCTCCTCCCCACGGCAGTGGCACAGAGCTCAGGGTGGTAAGGGCACTGTTTGCTCCCCTCTGTGGATGGCAGCCACCCCATGTCATCCTGCACTGAGCATGCTGGTCATGGACAGAGTCTTACCTGTGGCTGCAGGGGAGCGAATCCTGAAAAGTCGTCCTTGTCCACCACAGATGCCACCACCTAGAGCCAAATACAAATAGTGACTTGGTGATGCCTGGAAACCTCTCTCAGACCTCTGATGTCCACCCTCCTCCTCCCTGGGTGTTGGCCAAGCCAAGCTCCTCAGGATGGGCTATGATTTTAGGCTAAGCATCTTGGACTACAGGCTGAGTGCCTCTGGCACCAAAGCTTCCCTCTCAGCTGTGTAAGTTTTCTGCTCTTAGCCTGTTTCTGTCATTTGAGGCATTATATCCTAAAAGCTTCCCTTTCTGTGTTAATCATAAATGTTGATGGGAGCCAAAGTGTCCAGCTCAAGCCCATATTTCCTACAGGTGACAGTAAGTGTAATTTAGAAAGTTGATACATATTTTTGAGTGTGTTTCTGGCACTCAGGGAGCAGCCTGGCTCTTGGCTGATTCCCCACTGCCTGGTTCCTTTTCTGGAAGAGTGCTGCCTTCCAGGACATGATCCCAGGGGTGATATCCCAGTGACTGGATTTTGCACACTCAGGTAAAAAGCTTGCTTGCTTGCTTATCTGAGCTGAAAAGCCTTTTCAGAGCAGTGGAAGAACTGGAGGTTGGTTATGGATGTCAAATGTTAAATAGCTCCTTTCCCCCAGCCCTGAAATGTCTTGCCTTGCGTTGAAGCTCCAGTGGGATCTTTCCAGCTCATTGCTGACTACCCCTCATGCCTTAATAAGGAAGACACAAACTAGAAATAGGCCATGCTCAGCAGGAACATGCTTTTAGCTCTTGTACTTTTGCAGATTCCCTGTTTCCCACAAGATCCCTGTGTGCCATCCCTCTCTCCATGTCTGCCCTGAGGCAGGGACCAGCTCCCTATATCTGGCTGCCTACCAGGCAGCAGACAGCAGCTCAGAGAGGTGGTGAGAAGGCAGTCAATAGTTCTTTTCAGCCCACAGGTATGGCCTGAATAGACAGTATAGATCTTTCTTACCATTGCCTTTCCCAGGTAGTCCTTCTTCTCCAGCTGAGCCACTTGCTTCTCATTTGGCCTGAACAGCTTCCCTGCAGGAATGGCCACGAGCTCACAGAGCTTCTGCTTCTGCAGCACAGAGAAGTCTTGGAGACTTTGGAGGTGAGAGCAGGGACTGATGAATGTCCCTTCTGGGGGGACAAGCTTCTTATGGGCTTGGGGGCTGCTCCACAAAGCCAGACCACCACTACGACAGCCCAATCCCAGCCCTGGTAAGGTCCATCAAATCCCATTTTCCCATCTCTGCCTCCCCAGAGACCCAAAGCTCTTCCCACTGACTTGTATCCCACTCCAATATCCATTGCCATGGCATTTTAATCCTGCTAAAAGGTGGATGTGCTGTCAGTGGGATTTCCCTGCCTCTCCCTGTGGGGCTGTGAGACCTGCTCCTCCGTACCAGGATGGCTTCCATTGCCCTGTCCATCTTGTTGTGCTGGGGCTCGCTCTTCATGCTTATGGCCAGGGTCAGGTGCTCCTCAGCCTTCTGCCAGTTCTCTGTCGTGGCATACACCAGTGCCACGTTGTAGAGAATCTGCTGGAGGGAAGGGAGTGAGGGAAAGAGCTCTTGGAGCAACCAGACTGCTGCTAGGAGGGAAGAGGAAGGGAAGGGCCTGCTTGCTTGGTTTTTGCAAGGTACCAAGAGAGGCTGACTGTCTCCTCTTTAGATTTCTCATGCTGGAGATCAGACCTTTGGGATCAAAGCTGGTGGCCAGGTGTCTCACCTCGCAGGCGAAGAGCCGGTAGCGCAGCCCCAGGATCTTGTAGTCGATGAGTTGGTTGCCTCGCAGCTGGGCCAGCGCTTCTTTGAAATCCTCAATGGCCTTCCCATGGCTGTGGAGCAGAGGATGGAGGTATCACCAGCTTGTGATGGCAACCCGCCTGCCTCTAAGCCTGCACTCAGACTTGGTGAGTTCAGTCGGGTCTCCCCTCTATCCTTGCAGTGTTTCAGACACTCCAAGGAGAGAGGTTCTCAGGCTCATGTTAATCCCAGGATTGCAGGGCTGAGGAGTAGAAGCCTGTTTGACCTCAAGGGGTTTCAATCTGGGCTCTGGGGCACCAACCTGCCTGGGGTCATCCTCAGAAGAAGGCTAGCATCTGTGTAAGCAGCAAAAAATGAAACTTGAAACCCTTGCACTCACTTCTGCCTCCGGTAAAACACGGTCCCCCGCTGGAAATAAGCTACTGCCAGGTGCTTGTCGCAGCCGATGCTCCGGGTGAATGCCTGCACAGGTAGGAGTGGGGAAAAAGGGGACACCTTAAAAAAACTGAGGGCATAGAGCAGTTGTACCTGTCCTGCATTAGCTGAGCTCAGCTCTGTGGGCTGTCTCCCTGCAGCACTGGGCATTGAGTGAGGGAGAGCCTGTACCAGGCTCCTGGCTTTTTTGAGCTGGATGTATCTGCCAGCATGGTCACCTCCTGGAGAGAGGGAGAGTGAACAGTGACCCGTGTATCACTGCTGCCTCGCCTGTGATTCACTGCCAGAATAGGTTTGGCAGCCTACAGATGTCCCCCTTTCTCACAGCTTTAAAAAGCCCCGAATCCATCCCTTAGACCGTGCTCCTTTTAACTCCTTCCTTCCCCACCATGTCCATGTATCTGGGCAAGTCCCAGAGGTGAGAGGATGAGCTAGGGGCTGCTCCTTACCTCCTCGGCCTCCGCCAGCTTCCCCAGCACAAGCTGGATGCAGCCGATGTTAAAGCAGATTTTGGCAGGGGGGTTCTGCACAGCCGTGAAGGCATCCAGGGCAGCACCCCAGTCCTTCCTGTCCGCTGCACACACTCCTTCCTGCCACAGCCGAATCGTCTCCACCAGGGACATGGCGTGCTGGGATGTGGGGTCCCCGTGCCCTGGGTCTCGCCCCTCTCCCCGTCCTTCCTTGTGGCGCAGCTCGGCCTCTCTGGCTCCTTTCTGCCGGTCCCCCGCCGCTGTCACGAAGCGGGAAGGAAGTGGCCTCACCCGCATCACCAGCCCCGGCATGGGGAAGTGGGGCTGAGGCTGCTCTGACACTGCGGGTGTCCATGGGCTGCATCCCTGCTCCCCTCGCCCATTCGGAATCTGATCTTCCCGCTTTTATATCAAAAGCCTCGGATTTTGTCAGCCGGGTGATTCATCAGGTCAAATTTCAGGTGGCGAAACCTCAGGATGAGCGCAGGGCTGAGCCCTTGGTGCCCTGCAAAGCGCAGTCTCATCGCTAAGCGGTTCCTGCGGACAATTCCTGGCAGGCACAGCTGGGCTGGGGTTCCCCTGTCTGCCTGAGTGGGGAGGTGGAGCAGAGCCCAAGGACCCGCCTGGGAAACCCTTGGTCCTTCCCGACCCCACCGTGGTGTCCCAGCGTGGAGTTCCACGTGCTGCCCGTGGATGAGGCTCCTGGGGCAGTGGCCCTGCTGCCTCATATCCCGAGGGCTCAGCCCAATATCACCCTGTCCTGCTGCTTTAGGGCCAGTGAAACACAACTGGCTCTGGAGCACAGGGACAAGATGAGCACAAGGCACGTGGTGACAGCAGGGTTCTGACCTGCTGCTGACTCACAGTTTTGGAGCTGGCTGCTTTAAGCATTTTTGGAGGTACTTTGCCTCTGCCCCATCTACCAGCAATGTGATGTCTATTTTGTAAGAGCTTAAGATATATCAGCAAGACTCAACCCTTGTGCCTTTACCAAAACTTCCCTAGCAAATCACCTAACTCCAGCAGTGGGAGGGAGATTGGGGAGGTGACTTCTGAGTGCTGCTGATGGAGAAACCCGAGCCCCTGAGCAGCAAAGACCAGGGTTTTAATCCAAAGGACCAAACAGAACACGGGAGCATGGAAGACTGATCTCCAGGAAAGCAGAGGGACATGCAACCAGCTGAAGTGATGGTAAAAGGGTAGGAATAACATGGTGAGTGTTAAAACACCCCTCTAGGTGCTTCTGATTCCTGTGAGGGATGGGAGACCCTATGGAGCAGCAAAGGGTTCACCTTTATTGGAGGTATGGTTTTCTGCTCATTTAATTATCTGAATTGGTGCACTGCTTGGTCAGGTTTATGCCAAAACCAGTACAAGGGGAGCTGGAGGAGGATGAGAGATCATGCCTGTTGGAATGCTCACAGCAGCCATCCTTCTGCCTGGGTATTTGTCATTTATCAGTGAGAAGATTTCAGAGCTGTGTTAAACACAGCCCTTTTAGCAAGACCTAGTCTCTTCTTCCCTTTTCTCTGCCCAAAGCTGACTCGGTAGGTAAACTTGTTTCTTCTATGCTAATGTGCAACAGGAAGTGAGAAACACAGATGGTGACATTTCCTGTGGAAGACTTTAGGAATCCAGTAAACCCAGGTTGCCAATAGGTTGATCAGAGATGGAGAAATGTCCAAAATCCAGCTGGGGTGCAGTGCACCCAGTTTTGACTTTGTATAGCAACAGTATGTGCAAGTTTAAAATTTCTGAAGAGTCAAAAAAAGACTGATTCAGGCACAAAGAATGCACAAGGGATGACCTTTTTGTGAGTTTTACTGGGCAGGAGGAGCACATCCAGCTCATTCCCAGGAAGGGAGGTTGGAGCTCTCTGCACAGGACCTGGGGGTTTTGGCTCTTTTCCTCTGCGGCACACACTGAGGTGGATGTGAGGCTCTCAGCTAGCACAAAAGCAGGGTGTCTCTGAGAAGTTGCTGTTGCCACACACTCCAGCCAAAGCTAAAGGCAGCAGAGAAACCCTGTCACCCTTCCCAGTCTGACCTGCATGAGATTCTCCATTAAAGGCTTCCTTATCCTACCAGGACACCAGTCATGGTGTCCATACCAAGCAAGGCAGGATTTGGAGGAAGGATGCTGTTTTTTAAGATTAGATTTACTTTTTCCCTTGCTGTCACTCATTACCAGCAGAGCTGCCCCTGCAAATCCTGCCCTATCCCCACATCAATGTGTGTTTTAGCACATCCCTGCACAGGAACAGAGATGTACGTGCTCTGTAGATGTTCCTAAATCCATCACAGCCTCACCCAGGGGATCTGAAGAACCTTAAAACCACTCTTTTTATTCATTTATCTAATGCCATCTGGAGGCAGCTGATCTGCTTTGGCATCAATTGCTTTGTTTTTTTTAATGAGGTTCATTTATGTTTTAACCCAAATCTAGGCGAGTGGAAAGAACCAGAGAAGCCAATTACAGTCCCTGGCAGAGCTGTAAGGACAGAACCCTCGCTGCATGACCAGGAGAATTTCTGTACACATCTATAGGTGAGACCTGGAGGCTTTCTGTAGCTTCTGTAGCCAGACTGGTCTCCCACTGTGTGATCTCAGTACCTCCTGTGCTTGTGCATGTGTTCTTCTGGAGGTGAGCATGGAGAAGCATCCTAGGAAGAGAATTAGGGAGACTCTGAATGGTTTAAGGGTAACCATGCTGGTTCCTGTCTCCACTGAAGGCATGGCAGACACTGAGTAAATATTCAGTGACGATTTATTGTCTGGTCTTTATTATTATTACAAAAACAAAGCAGATATCAAAAAACAGCAAAGATTTCACAAGGTCCCCAACAGTTTTACACAACTGAACTGTAGTAAAATCGTGAAATTAAAACATGTATTTCAGTCCTGGCCCTAAACCTTCTACGGTGATCCGTGGTCTGGGATGCCCTGGGCTTTCCTAATTCTTTAAAACGCTCCTCTTTATTTTGGAACCTGACTGGCCCACTAGCTAACATGATGAGGCACAATGCAACAGGAATGTGAGCTGTCTGGGATCCTTACAGACCCTACACAACCAGTAAACAAAACAGGGGAGGCTCTGCAAGGGTGGTGTTGATACCACGATATGTTTCTCAGACTACCCCAAGCAGCCATTTAGTTGTGCTTGACAAAACCAAATCACTTTCCAGTTGCTGAAAGGTGATTTGCTGTGTAAAAGCTGCTTTTTCTTCTTTTCCTCAGGACCTTTGCTCCCCAAAATAAAAAGAGTTCACTGGGCTGGACTCCAGTGTAAAAGGACCATTAACCTTTTAAATTCCGCTTTCCAAACTGCATGATGGACAACTCCATCCCACTGTGACGTTCCCACTGTGGACCCAGCACCAGACTGATGGCAAGGAACCTGAGCAGGTAAGGAAAATACTCAGCTCTCTGGAATGATAATTGGGGTTGGAAAAGAGCTTTTTTTCTCTCCTAGTCACGAGTGTAGGGTCAGAGGCTGACCAAAGGCAACATGGTCCAGTTACCTGTGTCAATAATAGTTGCCCCACTTCTCAAATACCAAGATTTTAGCTCAAAACACTGCTTGGCTAGCAAAAAATTAAGACATTGCCCTGTGTCCCTCAGCATTTGGTCTGAGAGTCAGGTACAAATCTGCCACAATTACACACAAATGCAAATCACCCTAAACACCAAATTGTTTACATCACTGAATATGTCACTGAAAGGCTGGCGAGTACCAAATATTCCTGTTAGAAGTAAAATTCCACCTTCATAATTTTCCAGAATTGACAGAAGAAATCATGATGCGCATCATTGGTGGGGTACGACAGAAGCAGCAGGGCAAAGGCAAAGCTGGGGGACAGGGCTGCCCAGGAGCAGCCGTGCCAGAGGGGGGTCAGGGGTTGTACCAGCGGCTCCCTGCTGGAGTTCCACGTGGCTTCTGCTGCAGTTACACCGTCTTCCTGGCAGTCAGAACACGCACAATGGAGCCAACTCCTCCGGCAGCCAGTGCCTGCCAAGGGAAACACAGCAATGAACACCAGGGGCAGCCTGGAGCTCCCTTCCAGGACCTGAACAGGCTGACAAGAAACATGGAGAGGGACTCTGGACATGGCCTAGAGTGACAGGACAAGGGGGAAGGGCTTCAAACTGACAGGGAGAACGATTAGGTATCGGGAAGAAATCCCTCCCTGTGAGGGTGCTGAGGCCCTGGCACAGTTTGCCAGAGAAGCTGTGACTGCCCTATTCATGGAAATGTCCAAGGCGGGGTTGGAAGGGGCTTGGAGCAAGTTGGGATAGTAGAAGGTGTCCCTGCTTTAAGCTTTAAGGTCCCATTCTGGGAGTCTATGAAACTACTGGGATCACATTTATACTGCACTTGAGTACCTGCCTGCCCTCCACAAAACACGAGCAGCCAGGATGCCAGGGTACAATAATCACACTCAATTTCAAGAACGCTATTTAATTAAGCTTTCATTTCCCTTCATAACCAAGCTGCAAATTTTGCTTCCCTCCAGGAAGGAAATTCTCCTTCAGCCTACTTGAATCAGTGGATGAAACCATTTTGTTTGCCTCTAAGAGAAACCCAAATTTTAACTGTTGGGTGTTTACCCAAGGAAGCAGCAGTGGGCAGGAGATACAACTCAGCTCTTAGTTCCAGGGCCACACCCTAGTCACAGCCTGAATCTGGCACTTGAGTCTCACCAGCCAGGAAGGGGGTTCTTGCCAGGCTCAGGGCCTGGGCGCTGTCCCTGTGCACCCACCTTCTCATGCCACTGCAGCAGCACAGCACTGCTGTTGTCAGAGGGGCTCTCAAAGCCCTTGTAGATGTACTTCATGAGCAGGTCCACCCCGTTCTTGTCCAGCGACTGCACGGCCTTCTCAATGTCATTGGCTTTGAAGGAGATGAGCACCTTCAGCACGATGCTCTCAGCACGGTCCTGGAACAGCACACAAGACACAGCCATCCTCGTGTGAGGTGCAGCCAAACACTGCTCCTCTCCCAGAAAAACTCAATTAGACCATTCTTCTCTTTAACACCTCTGAAGAGGACTGTGTGTCAGGAGCTTCTCATAGTAAGATATAACAGACATGCCCTCCCAAGGATAAACAATGTAAAAAAGTTTAACACATTTGCCTCACTTTAGTTCTTCTGCCTCTGCTAGTGTTTGCAATTCTCCACCCCTTAATTTTGGCTAAATAGTAAATGCTCATATGGAAGCTCAAGTCCCAAAATAATTACAACAATCAAGTGCTTGTCTGTCCCTTTTCCATACCTCTGTAGTGTTTAATGTGACACAACCATTATAGTCCGGGGAAATGCCATTGGCAGCCTGAAAGAGGTGACTGCTGGAAGCCACATGTTTCCCAAGCAGCCAGCTGCTGTCCCAGGCACACTGGATGGAGACTGGCCATTAATACTGAGCATTAATAACCATTGATCTGGATGTCATTTCAGGCCTGAGAATGTAACTGGTGTGCTTACAGTAGTAATTAGCCACATAATCAGCAGTAGCTCTTCCTGTTCATCCATCACTAACTGAGGCAGGATGGGAAAAGAATGTCTCAGGGTTACCGGATGTCAATTTTCCTGCCCAATTTAATATCCCATAATCACTTGGCTTAGGCAAGACTTCTCACATGACTGTAAGTAAAATTATATAAGTTCCAAAGATAACCAAAAATCAAGGCAGGTATTAATGTTCAGTCATTCTGCCCTCTTCAATTCCATCACCAAGGGTATTCTTAAATCCTTCAACAGAGGACTAATGGAACAAGCCATTAATGTGAGGACAAAGCTATACAGCCCTGCTTGTAAGAGCTGGTTCTCAGAGCTCTGTAAAACCCTTCAGGGAAGGGCTGGGGCTGCAGGAAAAGCTCTGCCAGGAACCACCAGCAGGAACATGCCCCTGGGCCTCTCCTCGGGCAGGGAGAAGTGACTGCAGGCACTCACCAGCTGGGCAGTGAGTATCTTATCAGCCTGTTCCTCCCACCACTGCAATCATGACCTATTCAGGATTCATCCTGGGGATATTCAGAAATGCATGTACCCAGCAGACTCCCACACTCTGTCACAGATGGGGGAGGGCTCGCTTTTCCTGAGGTTTTAACAGCTTCATTTTGATTGGATGTGGTAAAAAACAATTCTTCCTTTTTTGTAGGCTCGCTGCTGGTGGTTTCATTAGTCAGAGGTGAGAACTGCAAGCCTGGTTCCCTGAGCACAGGATGATTACATCTGTGTAATCTGTCTGGTCTGAGTCAGACACAGGCACCTGGTGATACCTGGGTACACAAAACACAACCAGCACTGGAAGGAGAACCACTCCTGATCCAGCACCAAGGTAAAGCTACCTGGACAGTGACACCTGAGCTACAGTATTTTGAACGCGATTAACACACTTGTGGTCACAGATATTTGAACATGAGGGAATACCCTAAATTCTGCTTCTCTGGCTTCCTCAAGGTACAACTAATGGCACAGAGGTAAGAGAGACAGAAAAGAATTTTTAATGAGTGAGCAGTCAATGTTTTACCTTCACTGCCTGGTTCTTTGTGTTGATGGGAGGGTTCTTCAGAGCTGCCTGCAGTGCAGCCATCATGTTCCCTGTGCCAGATGGTTAAGGACCAGACATCAAGTACCAGGACAGCCATACTTGTAGCTGGCTTGTGCATGACTGAAAACACTCCAATGCAAGGATTCCCTCACCAGCTAAGAAGACATTACAGCTTAAGACAGCACTTTTCAGGCCATTTGAGGTAGGAGCAGTATCAACAAGCTGTACAGTTCCAGGACTTTTGAATAACTTCCTAGGCCTTTTCTTGAATGAGGGTCCAAGTAAAAGAGAAACCATTCTCCATCACTTCCGCAATCGGTAGCCCCCGACACCAGGTCACAGCTTATTACATCCAGCTCCAGCAGCGGCCCTTGGGAAGAGTGACCAGGGGCCAGCTGGGCAAGGCAGTGGGCAGAGGGAACCCCCTGTCTGCATCCCCCCGGGACACCTCCCTGAGCGCAGCCCTGGGGCTCTGCTGCGGGCAGGGGAGGAAGCTGAGCCACCTTCCTGTGCCAGCCCTTTCATTCAGCCTTTTCCAGCTGCCAGCCTCTTCCCCCTTCAGCCTCTTCCCACTGACAGCCCTTTCCCCCTTCAGCCTCTTCCCTTTCCCCCTTCAGCCCCTTCCCCTTCAGCCTTTTCCTGTTGCCAGCCCCTTGCTCCTTTCCCTTCCCTCTGCCAGCCCCTTCAGCCTCTTCCCCTTCCTGCTGCCAGCCCATTCCCACTTCAGCCTCTTCCCGCTTCACCCTCTTCCTGCTGCCAGCTCTTTCCCCCTTCAGCGTTTTCCCTTGTCAGCCAGCCCCTTCCCCCGCCGGTTCTTTCCCCCTCAGCCCTTTCCCGTTCCAGCGCTCCCCGATAGCGGATGTTCCCCTCTTAGGCCGCCCCGGCGGCCGCGCCCGCTCCGCCCCGCCGCTCCCTTCAGGATATTGCCGCAGGCACGAGTCCACCTCGCCCTCGTCAGGCCCCGCTTGCCCGTCTCCGCCGTCCTCCTCATCCACGAACTTGTTCTCATCGTACTCGTCCACGTCCACCCGGCGGAACCGCGCCGAGGACACGGTGTGCTTCGCCATGGCCGCGCCCGCCCCGCGCAGCCGCTGCCGGCCCGGGCCCAGCCCCGCCCCGGGCGGCGCCGGCGCAGCGGGAGCGCGCTCAGGGAGCCCTGGAGCGGCTGCTGCTCAGGGCTCCTCAGAGCCTGTCTCATCCCAGCCCTGCCTGGACAGGGACACTGCCACGAGCACAGCTTGCTCCAAGCCCCGTCCAGCCTGGCCTGGGACACTGCCAGGGATGGGGCGGCCACAGCTTCTCTGGCCTTGTGCCAGGGCCTCACTCACAGAGAACAACTTCTTCCCAATCCAATCTAAACCTGCTCTCTTTCAGTTTGAAGTTTCACAGATTCACGGAATATTCTGAGTTGGAAAGGACCCACACTTGATGTTGCTGTCACCATGCTCTTGACTGACGTTGAAGCCATTCCTGCCTGTCCTGGCCCTTGTAAATAGTGCATGCTTGTGATTCCGGTCAGCTCCTTCAGCTGCTGCAAGGCCACAGTGAGCTCACCCCAAAGCTTCTCCAGACTGAACAATCCCAACTCTCCCAGCCTTTCCTCCCAGCAGAGCTGCCCCATCCCTCTGCTCATCCTGGTGCCTCCTCTGGACTCTCTGCAGCAGCTCCAGCTCCTTCCTGTGCTGGGACAGGGCTGGGGCAGCTCTGCAGTGGGGTCTCACCTGAGCACAGGGGCAGAATCCAAATCCCTTTCCTGCTGCCCACGCTGGGGGCTCAGCCCGGGGTCTGTGGGGTTCTGGGATGGGGCAGGTCCAGCTCTCAGCTGCCAGCACCCTCAATTCCTTCTCCCAGGGCTGGTCCATCTGCTCATCCTCAGTCTGGATTGACCCTGGGGCAGCTCCAGCACTTGGTCTTGTTAAATTTCATGAGTTTCCTATAAGCCACTTCCCGAGCTTGTCAGGGTCCCTCTGTCCACCCCAAGGACAGGTGGGCAGGACCCTGTGGGTTTCCAAGTGAGATGGGAGCTGCCCTGCTGAGACAGTGCTCAGGGAACCCGTACTCACAGCACCTAGTGACTTTGAGAGTTAACAATCAGGCTGTGATATTTTTTATTTTTTTAAGTTACACTTGGCCTGTCTAAATAATTATCCTATTATTTATTAGGAAAGCACACAGATTTATGAGGTTCCTCTTAATAGAAAACAGCAACCCTGGGAAAAAATAGACACACACACACACACACACACATACACATATATTATACCCAGCACTACCCCCCTTATTATAAGGAAAACAGCTGGTGGGAAAATTTATTCCTGTATCAGCCCTACCTGCAGAACCACTCCTGTTCTGGACAGAGGAGGAATTTTGGATATGTCACATGTGCCACCAAAGTTGCCTGAGCTTGGGAAGCGGCAATCCAGCTGTAACTGTGATTGTAGCTTGGGGACTGCTGGCATTTTTCTGCTGGAAATTGGCTTAAGGGCAAGAAAATAATTGCAGGAGGTAAATAGACTGTCAGAGAGTCACAGAATGGTTTGGATTGGAAGGGACCTTAAAGGTCATGTAGTTCCAAGTGCCTGCCATGAGCAGGGAGTACTGAGGTTCAGGGTTTACTGCTCTAGCTTTAAGGTCGAGAATTAAAATAAAAACATGTTCATAATTAATCATTTGAGACTCACAGTTATTCTATGGGTTAAATTTGGCTGGAGGGGACTTTATTGGTGTTTTTTGCCATCTGTGATCTCTGTTTCACATGGATCTGTGCCAACCTCAAAGCAGGTGTGTGCCATAGGGAAACACTTCAGAATGAGGACTTCCACTGAATTATTCCTTTGGATTTTCAAATGCTTTACAATATTTGTGGGTCTGGGATATAGCTGTTCCCTCTGAGGGGGACTATCCCTGCAGAGACAGGGCTAAGAGAACTGGATGCAGTGCGAGGTGTGGGGGTGCCTCAGCAGGAAGCTGAGCATTTTCCTCACACAGCAGTGCTGAGCCTCCTTGCAGGGTGAGAAATTGGAGTAGAAGGTGATGCAGCTGATCGGTGCTGTGGCTGCATGCAGGTAAGAGCCTGCCTGGAACAGAACAGCCTCCTCAGCTCATAGAAGGTTTTGGGGAGTCTCTGGGAGTCTGTGTGGGAAGCCAAAGACCCTGTGGAATTCCCTGTATGGGACTCTGACTTTTTAGGTGTTCTAAGGAATGTCCAGCTGAGTTTCTTCCCAAATGATTTGTGTGTTTATCTGCCTGATGTGCCAGCTGGACAGAAGAGTCCTGTTGTACTTCTGCACCAAGGCTTTCCCTTTCTTTGGTGTTTGTGTCCCCCTCCCTGAGGCTGTAATTCCAGTGGGCCATTCTGTGAGTAAGATAAATCCTGCTTTCTACTAGGATGCCAGAGGAGGCCAAACTCAAATTTTGTGTGAATGAACAACTTTTCACTCCAGCAGGAAATTTTTTGTCTTCACTACTGCTCTCATTGCTCCTCATAATTTCTGGATCCTGTTTAATTCTGTTGCTGCTCTACTGTAAAACATTGCCATCTGCATATTTTATCCCAGCTCGCTTGTGCATTCCACCTTGTTTGGCCTTCTGTCAGTATTTAATTTTTTCCTTAAATTCCTGAATTTCCTCAAATTTTGCTATTTTGCTTTGCTTTCAGGTCCTGCTTCCTACTAACTTCTGTATATCATTCTCATATATTTTTGCCTATATATGTGCTGTAGTTCCTTCCTGATCCAGCCTAATGTGCTGTTCTCATTCAGAATATTCCTAAAGATTGGCTTCCAGACATCAGGAATGTTCCATTTGTCATTTCTGGTGTCCCTGTACACTTTGGATGGTCAGTTGTGCTCTATTCTGTGCAGTGCAATGTCACCCTGGCAGTGCTGTGCCTCAGGAAATAGAAAATGCCCCTGGCTCCCTGGCATAAAGGAGGGCAAGTCTGGAGAAAGGAGTGTTTTTCTTTGGAGAGGGATGAGGGGAGAGGGTGTCACCCCCTTGCCAGTTCTCCTGTAGGCTGCCAGTGCTAAAGACAATTGAGAAAGCTGCAAATCTGGGGAAACGTTCCGATTCCTCCTGTTCCTGCAGAGCTGGGATGGCCACATGATGGCAATGTCGCACCTCAGGGGTGGTGTCCTTTCCTGCTGGATGGAAACCATTGCCTCTCCAGAGGCACCGGAAATTTTACATCCCCGCTGAAACCTGCCTCTTTTGCTCTGGTTGGTGCTTTGCCCTGATCAAAACCCGTCAAATTTTCAATCTCCTCAATCAACAGTGTCACGTCCTTACAGGGTGGGAGTCAAATCCCAAAACTACCCCATTGGATGGAATAATTGGAAGAGTGTTCCCACAATCAAAGTGCGTTTCTGGATGTGCAGCACCAGCCTTTTCCCCTTTGTCAGTGATGTCCCTCTCCATGAGCCACCATTCTGACACAGGAGATAGTGTCTGATGGGTCCCTAGGAACTCAAAATGAATATTAACAGATCCAAGTTTATCTATCTTTATCATCTTTATCATCTATTTCTAGCTCTTTTTCTTTCTATCTCACCTCTCCAATTTTACTTAAAATTACAAATCTACCTCTGCCCCTCCCAACTATATTTGGAGGGGACTGGAATATAATTATAACTTTAAGAATTTTTAAAATTTTTTGCTAAAATGCCTTTCTGGGCCAGAGGGGCAGGAGGTACTGATTAGTGCCCCGTGACAAGGTACAAATGTTCACAGAAGGAAGTGTAGAGGAATGCTTTATCCAGTGGAAACCACAGGGAAAACAGTCCCTAATGACTCCATCTGGAAACAAGCCAGGGTCTAAGCCATATGTTCTGCACCTAGGGAAAAACACCCTAATGATCAGGGCTGAGACTTTCTTTTTCTTTATCCAAATGCTAGATAAACTCTGGTATCTCTCCAGGCTGAAAAGCATGCAGAAATTCTGATCTATCCCAATGTGGCCAGTTTGGACCTGATTTTACTGACTTAAATGTGGAATTTCTGAAGATGCCTTGTGGAAGCAAAATTGTGAGCATTGATTAGACAGAAGCTGAAGTGTCATTATATGGAATCAGGATGTTTTACTCCCCAAACTAAGCCATCATGTGCTTCCACAGGCTGTTGCTGTGTGTATGGGGGAAGGGGGAGGGAGTGCTCTGGAGCTTCCCCCCAAACACTGCTCTCAGGACAAGGATGGTTCCTCTGTTTTGTGCCTCGGAAATGTGAGTGTTGAAATTCTGTTGCATTTCTTAGTACAGCCTGGTGCAAAATAATCTCTGCTGGAAGCATTTTACACATCTTCATTCAGTAGGGAGTTTATCTGAGTTCAGAGTCCAGGCAGTCACATGGTCCCATAATGAGCTGGAGACTTGATGTTCTGCGCAGCCATAAAGTCTGAAAAATAAGAAACAAAGGATATGAGGGAAGAAGCAACATCTGTCCACAGCTGCTCAGAACCATATCCAGACAATTTGAACCTGTGCTGTGGTGGTGTAACCTGCCTCCACACTGCCTGGCCTCCAGCTCATTGAACACAAGAGGATGTGGAATATCCTGGCTCTGGAGCGGGGCCCTGCTGCTCTGCACTCTGCCAAGGGGCCATAAAGATTAGCCAGCTTTTCTGTCCTGAGCTGGGAATGCTTCCTGCTTGAGCTCCTGTGAAAGTCAGACCTTCACAAAACCATTCCACCACATTTGCCTCATGTGGCTTGTTTAGCCTCAAAGTGATTGGAATTATCACCTCACTTCCAGACATTTTTCCAGGGCTTCATTATCTTGGTTGTTTCCCTTTTTTCTATGCCTAAAAAGAAATACTTTTCCCTTTTCTGTCTATTAAAGTAAAATTGAAACCCACAGAGCAGCAAGCAGTCTGTAAAGGGAATGACAAAGGACTCTTGCATACCAGAGACAGGGTGACCAGGTTAAATTTTAGGACAGCAAAAATAATAAGGAAAAATTACAGAAATAACCCAGGATTTTGATTATTAAAAAAACCCAACAAAACCTACCATTCTATTGAGTGTAGTCACATCAGAAGTTATAGGTGGAGAAATTCTAACATATTAATTATAAAGTGTTATCAGGATGTTTTGTTTGTAAAACAATTGGACAGATTTCCTCTTGCCCTAAGAAAGAGCCAGGGAACTTGCCAAGAGCCTATGTTCACAGGTTGAAAATACAGAGGAACAAAATGAAAGTTTAGAGATGGAAGGAGAAGAGACCTTTCCTATACTGCACATAGCATATATATTTCACACACACACACATATATATATATATACTTAAATATTCTGCTTCATCTTCTTTCTCTTTGAAATGAAGATGATTCTTGGGACTCAAAGAGACATATTTCATTCCTAGAAAATATCACTTCGGAAAATATTTTTAAGATTTGGGGGTCAAATTATTAGTGTGCACACAGATTTGCTTCCATGCTGATCAGTGGAGCTTGGATGGTTTCCAGAAGCACAGGACCAGGGAAAGTTTTACCAATTACTAGCCTAAGCGCTATGAGACAGATAGTTATGGTAATTTTAATTTTGGTGTGAACTATGAGCCTTGTACATGTAGAGTATTGCACCAATGTTTAATCCAAATCTGATCTTGTTTCCACCTGTCTCCTTTTGGGCCCTTCTATAGGAATGAGGGGAGCTGTGCTGGCAGAAAACCCATGGAGTTGTGACTCTGTTCACAGAGTAAACCAGGCAAATCCTGATTTGCTGTATGGTGCAGTAACTACCATCTCCTCCTTCCAGAGCAGCTGCCCAGTGATTCCTGTCAAACTGAAAAATGCTGGCTATATGTCAAGGAAAAAGAGAAGGCAGAGTCTGGTGTTCTTTGGGAACAGCCAGAGTTGCTGGGAGTGATGTGAGCCTGGGCATCCCAAACAACTCACACCTCTCTATCTGGATACCCCATTTTCTTTCACCATGCAGGGATGAGTGTTTGCTAAATAACACTATTTAAGACCTGCTATTTTCTAACAGAGTAAGACTTTTTATAGTGTTGGAAAATCTGCTTTCAATTGCCATTGTTGGGCATTACTTTAGTCAATGAAAACAAAGTGTGCTTGGGAAACTGCCTGGAAACCATGTGATTTCAGGGTATTGCTATTTCCCTTTTTAAGAGGAAGGAAAGCCAACTTTTTTCTTTTATGTCATGGTTGAATACAGTGATGCATCCAGTATGGAGGAGGGAAATTCACTCCAGCTCCTGTGATATGAGAAGGGCAGCTCTGTGTGCCCGTTTTCAGGCATTTGGAGACTCCCAGACCCACCTGAGTTATGCAGCATCCGTCCTACCCAGGAGCTGAGGGTCTGGCAGCCCCTGTTCTATGGCTGCTGCAGGTATGATCCTTATTTTCATCAATATGGAATTAGGGTTTAATTCTGGCAGCTTCAGGCTGCACAGGTGAAGGCGAGTTGGATATGTATGTTGTACTTGCTGTTTGATTTAATGAATGTTTTTTCTTCAGACAGTTTATTATATTTGGATGTTTTGGGTTTTTCATTTTGCCTTGCTACCTATGTACCAAGGACCAGGCCAATGCTTTGCAGGCGCTTCTCTGCTGCACGTGTTCCTCTTTCCAAGTGACTCTAAGTGATTATATCCCATTCCTGCATCCCTCCCACCCTTGGAAATGTCCAAGGCCAGGCTGGATGGGGCTCAGAGCAATCTGGGATAGGGGAAGATGTCCCTGCAGGGGTGGAATGAGATGATCTTTAATGCCCCTTCCAACCTATTTCATCATCCCAGGAAAGAACCCCTGTTTGCTGGGCAACAAAATTTTATACTTCACTTGTCCCATTCTACAGGACCTTTTCGACATTAAAAAAGATATTGCATCACAAAGTAAAAACACTGCTCTAAAGTATTAAATTATTTTTTAGGTTACACTTGGCCAGTGTAGCTAATAATTATCCATTTATTTATTAGGAAAGGACACAGATTTGTAAGCTTCCTCTTAATAGAAAACAGCAATCCTGGGAAAAAGATAGGCACACACACACACACATATATATATACACATACATATATTACACCCAGCACTACCCCCCTTATTATAAGGAAAACAGCTGGTGGGAAAATTTATTCCTGTATCAGCCCTACCTGCAGAACCACTCCTGTTCTGGACAGAGGAGGAATTTTGGATATGTCACATGTGCCACCAAAGTTGCCTGAGCTTGGGAAGCGGCAATCCAGCTGTAACTGTGATTGTAGCTTGGGGACTGCTGGCATTTTTCTGCTGGAAATTGGCTTAAGGGCAAGAAAATAATTGCAGGAGGTAAATAGACTGTCAGAGAGTCACAGAATGGTTTGGGTTGGAAGGGACCTTAAAGGTCATGTAGTTCCAAGTGCCTGCCATGAGCAGGGAGTACTGAGGTTCAGGGCATACTGCTCTGGCTTATGGCTGAAAGATAGAGGATTAAACCAAAAGTATATTCATAATTTGAGGCCTTTTTGAGTTATCATTGAGTAGGTCCTCTCTCAGCTGTAATGGCACCTTTATTTGCAGTGAAAACATGAAAAGCTGGAAAAATTCCCTTTTGGTCTTCATTAAACATTTTTGAAGATAGCCTTCTCCGCACTCTGCACTGTTGCTGGCCTGAATACCTACATCAAAGGAGACTGTCAAACAATTCCTCAAATAATTGAGCAGGGAAAGACAAAACAGTGACCTAGATGAGATACTTTTCCAGCAGCACAATAAGCACAATGACGTCCTGAGATTCTACAGTCCCTGGTGTCTCCCTCCCCTGGAGACTAATTAAGTTTTGCTGTGGATTCTCTTTTTTTAGCATACCTGTTTAATATCCATGTTTGATCTGGGTAGTGCATTCTGTTCTTGTGTGAACACAGAGACCAACAAAGATTAGAGAGGGCAGGTTAGCACAGGCAGAGGATTTGCTGCCATTGGATTGTTTTGGGAGAGGGCTGCTCCTGGAACTAGTCATAACATGGATATGATACACATTTTTTTTAAGACTTTTGATTAAACATGTGGGAACAAGTTCATTAATGCCCTCTATGTTACATGCAGGGCATTCCTTTAATGTCTTTTTATGTTAATCAACATGTAATGATTTGAATATCCCTTTGGAATATTTTTTCCACCCTTCTTGTCTAAATACTGTTGGAGGCACTGTTTTCCTCATCCCTCAGCTGCAGACTGAACCAGAGGAATCTGTCATTTGTCCACTGAGTAGGCTGAGAGCTGGCAAAAAGGTTCCAGGGAAGGAAATCCATGGTGATTAAAGAAAAGGAGGTGGGAGAGAAGGAAGGGGATCCATCCTGTTGCGGAGATGCAATTGGTGAGAGTGTTGTGGTGACACAGCCTTAGGAAAAGGGCAGACCTTCAAATTGGAGTTAAATTGCCTTGGAGGGGCAACATTCCCAACACCATTCCCTGCTCTCATCCTTCCTCCCCTCACTAAGCCTTCAGTGGCCAGGCTGTTGTAAGGGTTAGATAGTCTTATCTAGATCTGATTAGTGATGAGAGGCAAGGAAAAAGGTCAGCTTTTCCTAAAAGGAAGAAATGAGTGAAGCTGAAAAAGAAGGGGTAATGCAAGAATGGAGTGTTATCCAGTATCACTGTCATAAAAACTCAAATATATATATATCCCTGTCTGAACCCAATTATCAGCCTTGCCTGACTTCCCTGGAGATTTAACTCTTGGGTCTCTTCCAGAACTCAGCTATGATCTCAGATGCTTTGGATTTTGGTATTCAATTGTAAGGAAATTAGCAAGTAATATATGGATTTTCAAATTAAAGCTCGAGGAGCAGTCTGATTGAGAATAGGAGGATTTAATGGCTGTAATCCTTGGATTAAATTTTGGCTTTCCAGGCACTTGTAAAAAGACGTTATGTTTCTCAGGAAGAAAAGTAATGTCCATCAAAATAATCTTGAAGGCTTGGGAGATGTGGTGAGACCTGCATTGTTAGAATTGCTTGTGGAAAGGGATTGGCAGTAAATCTCTTGGTGTTGAGAATAAACTGGACAATATCCTTACGTGTCTGCACAGCAGCTGTTGGGATTGCAGCCACAGAATTATCCACAACCATCCACTGGCTTTTCCAGGCTTCTGGTGGCTCAAATTGTTACTGAGTCCTGTGTTGTGAGAGGCTGGAAATAACATCTTACCACAGTCCTTGTGCACTTCTTTGTTGCTGATTCTCTGCTGGTCTCAGCCTCTCTTTTTGTAAGGCTTTGTTCTGAGGCTGCCAGGCCTGAATGGAGAATAGGAAGTCACTCCAGCTGCTTTCCTCGTGCTGGCATTCTGTGCTGAACAGGAATTGCTGAGCAAAGAACATCATTTCCCCAGAGAGGTTTCCTGGGGTAGCACAAAGGCAGTCTGGTGT
Organism: Sialia sialis; assembly: GCA_009812075.1. NCBI lineage: Eukaryota > Metazoa > Chordata > Aves > Passeriformes > Turdidae > Sialia > Sialia sialis. The sequence goes on along the minus strand of VRYO01001717.1, from coordinate 6,902,935 downwards.
TTTTTTCTTTAATTAGAAGTTCCTGCCAAATACTGTCATCAAGGGTTGGGGGAGGAAGGGAGAGAGGGAAAGAAATACACGAAGTCTGGAGTCCACTTGGAAGAGAAAAAAGCCTGCCTGGGAGAGTAAGAGCAGTGCTTTCTCTACAGAGCTCTTGCTTCTTAATTTATAACATCTTATCCAGAAAAGACGGCTGGGATTCTTTTTTTTCTTCCCTCTTCCGTGGATCTTGCTTCTGACTGTTACTTCTCCAACGGAATTGGATGGATTATGCAACTTTGCACTTGGTTTTGGACTAGCCAATGGAACAAAAATAAGCAGAATTCCTTTTCTTAAGTGGGTGCCAAAGTCTCAAGTGACACATCATGCCACGTTGTGGTGATGAATGCATGGCTGGCTGCTTGCACGGCTGGGGCTTAAATTCTCAATTTGTCTTAAAAAAAAAAAAAAAAAAAAGATAATAATGTTGTGGATTCTTTGCTTTCTTTTTGCTTTGCAAAGGAAAGTTTTAGAAAACAATCCCTAAAGAATAATTGACATGCATTTGGGGGAAGAGTAAGATATGGAGCCATTTCACTTCTTGTTGCAGCTTTAATCCAGGATAAATCTGTAACAACTGAAACATACTGGGACCTGATGCTGTCTGGTGCTGGATGGGGAATGCTTTGGGTGGTTCACTCCATTCCTCAGTGCACTGGTGACCACTTTATTTGTACTTTTGTATTATTTTGTAATATTTTACTCTTTCTTGTGTTCTTGCTGGCACTATTACCAAAGACTTGCCTTGCAGTTTGAATAGCCCTCTCTAGCAAGGAGGCCTCAGGTCAAAACTGATTTGTGGATGAAAGATTGTATGTTTAAGCTGATTTTTTTGAGGATGTTGCAGAAGGCAGATGTGGGCACACCAGGATGGAAAAATTACCTATCTAGTGCATATATATCTGTCCTGACAATTCAGCTGTGGACAAGTATGGAGTAATTTTACCAGAAATGTTCCTCCATGGATCTTTCAGTGCTCATTTTATGACCCAAAGTGAAAGAATTTAATATTCCTTTGACTTTTTGGTGTGTGGTTTAATGGTTTTTAATGAGTATTTTATAATTATCTGCTCTAGGTTTTGATTTCCAGCTCATCTCCCTGAGCATAGTAACATATTGCACAATTAATTTGCTGTTTATAATATGCCCCTGGAAAGAGGCTCTTCCATCCTGTTTATTCCTGTGTTTCCAGTTGATCTCCACAGAACAAAACAGTGGCTTCTGCGCCAACTTTTGTTACAATTTTGCATAACAGTGTTCAACTTTGGCCAATTTTGAAGGTCTTGGGTTTTGCTGAGGAAGTCTTTCTGTAAAACCTTAGAAATACAAGTATGTCATCCTAGTACAATGGATAGGCTTTGAGTTTGCTAAGTAAGTTATCAGTAGGCTAGATGCTACATCTGAATTTTCTCTAAAATTTTCCACTCTTATAGCACCTATACAAGAGGATTTCCTCTTCACAGGGTTTTGGGTTTTATTTTGCTTTTTGGACTTTGTCTAATTCTTTGGTAAAGATCATCTGGAAGAGAACTGGGGGAACTGTCAAAACACAGGTTGTTTCCTGTCATTGTCTAGAGCATTGTGGGCTTCCATCTCCTTCCTGCCTTTTGTTCCTGGGTTGATAATGTTGTCTTTAAATAAGTTCAAACAAAAATAGATATAATAGACCTGGAAATAGAAATTAATATCCTTAAATGAATGTCTTTGCTGCCTGAGCACAATGTGCCAATAATGATAATAAAGCCAGGTGATCCCAGAGGAGAGTGAAGTGTTTACAGCCTCTGGGTCTAATCCTGTCACCTTTCCCTTGCAAGTGAATCTGCTGAAGTCACCAGCAGCACTTTAAGGAGGTGACAGTTGGATGACAGCAGCAGCCAAGTAGCAAGAGGGATTTCTTTATAGCTGGAGTGTGCTGCTCCCAAAAATTCACAGCATTTTTGATAGGTGTTAATCATTTGTTCAAGTGAGTTGTGCTCTATTATTCTGTATCCCATTGGCACCAGTGGAAGGAGTGCTGGATGTTGGATTTGAGAGATCCCTCATAAAATCTGACCTTGCACTGTAGCATGACCTAAAGGTCATGCAAGGGTTTGTGCCCTGTCTTGGAACATCTGCAAGTGGGCAGGAGTCTGTCTCAGAGCATGGCATGAAAATCAAAAGGCAGAACAGAGTAGAACAAACAAGGGGAAGGATGTAGGGCAGAGTATGAAGGTAAATACCAACAAAAGAAAGTATTTATAGATCATCAGTGATATGCCTCAAAAAGGGCTGTGCATTTTTTTAAACATCTGTTAATAAAGGAAATATTGTTTCTGTCCCATTGTTGCAAACTACAGATGCATTTCTGGCATCAGGATAAAGGTCCATCTCAAAGCTGAGTGCATCATTTTGAAATGGGTTACCAAGGGCACAGTGTTAGTGTATAAAAGACGTGGCCTTTATCTTTGGGGAGCTTCTGGTTGGCATTGCTCTGTGACAGGAAGCACCAGTAGAGATGAAAAGCTTCTAAAATGAAAATAAGGAGAGTCAAAAAGTGAGACTGAGTTTTGAGGGGTCTTAAAAGTGAGTGTTAAATAAGTGAATGAGAAAGAAAATCTAAATGCTGCGTTTTTACTGATCTGGTGGGTAGGAATGTGAGCTTTGGAAGGTTCACAGTCTGCAGTAGGTAGAAGACGAGTCACAGCAGCAAATGGGAAAAAATAGGAGCTGACTTTTGCTGATAATGGCATTTTTGCCTCCCAAGCAAAATAGGTCACTTCCAGAAACATGTTTAGCACTCATAAATTAAACCAGAGTGCCACTGTGCGTGTGGCTGGCACGGCACCTGATGGACATGTCTGAGCTTCGTCCTTATCCATGTTGTGACTTTACTCAATTGTTGCATTTCATGAGAGAGAGAACATAATGGATATTAGAAATAAATGTGTTCCTGTCTGCAGTTCAAAACTGCCTTTGTCTTGTTTTCAAACAGTTACAGAATTTCTTCTCAAAAGGGGAAATTTGCTGTAGAGTTTTTAAATGATGAAAGAACAACTCCCCTGAGGAAAAGTAATGCAAGATGAAGAAGGCAAGTCACTGTTGTACAGACTTTTGTGTGTGATTGTAGGAGATTTTAGAGATGGAGGAGGTAAAACCAACGAAAGAAAAAAATAACTCTAAACCCCCAAACCCCAGTCCTCCCAGACCCCAGTCTCCCCAAAGCTGGATTTTAATGCACTGCACTCAAAAGATATAATTTCTAATTTAGAGATTTCTGTGTTCAAAGCTGCACTAGTTAGTAAAGCCCCCAAATTTTAATTGTTTGAGGAGTATGTATGATGAAAAAGCATGTGGTTGCAGAGGGACCATGTATCTATTTCTAGAGTTATCTGTTACGTATTTGTTTACGATTCTCTCTTTTGTGGCTCCTGCCTACTCAGAAGAAAGCTGTGGAGAAGCTTTCAGATTTCTTAGGAGTCTGATTTAATAGGGCCTCCTGGGCTCTGTCGAAGGGCTATAAAATCTTTGTAGGTTTTGGTGAAGTCAGATAGAATGAATGTAGCATTTAAAAAGAGACCTGTAGATGAGATTAATTGTTGCTTCCTTTCAATTATTTCCCTTTTAGCCAAATGAAGAGGAGAAAAAAAGATGGCAACTCTTGCTTACTGGTGCCTGAGTGCTGAGAAAAATTTTGGGTCGATAAAAAGCTTGCAAGACTTTGTTTTAGATCTGGCTGAGAAAATTGTCCATGGTATTTAAACATCTCCAGCATGCAGAAGATCTCTCTGATATGACAGGCATTCAGCAGGCTCCTTAAATTGGGGTCTAGGAACTTCTGAGTATCCTGAAACATGTCCCACAATAACGGGGGGACACAGTTCTTAAGTTTAATATGGATCATTTAAACTAAAAAAGCAAATAACATAAACTATGATAAGGTTACAAGGATTTATGATTAATTGATGGCTATTATTTTATTCTTAGAGGTCAAGAAAATGCAAGCACTAGGATTTTTTGTAGAAACAGCATTTAAATTCAAACTCTTCATTTATCTGTTGTGGAAACTAAGCGTGTGCATGAAGGGAGAGAGTCAAACCTAAGACATGCTGCCAGCTGATTATAACCCAATGGATGGGAGGGACAAAGTCCTTGGGCTTTGAACTGGTTAGATATAAATACAGAGCTCACTGGAAAAGGTCTGCTCAGAGGGACAGGGGGGTTCCAGACACAAGGGGAAGTAGTCCCAGTATCCTAATAAATAACAGACACCCCAATATAATTAATAAGCCCAGAGACTTCTGGGGAGTGCTTGGATTAAAGGATACTGGAGTGATACGGGTTTCTAGGGGAGGAAATAGTTCTCTTTTAAGAGGAAAAATGAAAAAGACTCTGTGCCAGCATTAGGAGATGAAGATTCTTATAACCAACACAGATTTATCCTGTTTAAACATACTGTAACAGAGCAATAAAAGGCATATGTGCAATATATCTGTAATCAAAGCAAAATGAAACAGGGCACAAGAGAAGTTTTGAGAACTCCTTTAATCAAATAGTTAAATTTCTTATTCTGCAAACTGAAGCTTGCTCAAAAAGAACAGGAACCATGGCAAGTAATTTGGGAATGACGGGGAGGATTGAGTACTAATTAGTCAATAATATAAATGATAAATTTGTAAATGTACTGAAAGTAAGAAGCTTCTTATAGAGAATCAGCCTGTGTATGGAGACAAGGGAGCAGTGAGGGAAAATCAGCATTGTGCTAAATCAACCCAAAACATGTTTGTGCAATGGCCAATTTAATTATTACACCTGACTTAGGTGCGGAAAAATTTATCTGAAACACAGTGAAGACAATTTTTCAAGTAACAATATGAGAGCCATTTGATTTATTTTATATGTGACATGAAGATTTTGGCTTAGGCATTTTGATATGTTCTGTTATGGCACTGTTGTGTTCTTGTACAGATGAAATATATATTGCTGGATATATTAGCCTTCTGTTCTCAGTCTTCCATAACTTTTTGTTGGAGAAGGCAGGGATAATTTTTCTTAGTTCTGCATAAGCACTGAAGTTGATTCAGGTCCCATGATAATGGAATTGATGTCCACAGATTTACCCACAGTCAAATTTGTAATTGAGCAGTGCCTTTTTATATGATTAAACTCTTTGCAGAGAGTTTTAAAATTGTTCAAATAAGGCCCTTGGCCTCTGCTCAAAGGTGAACTTTTTGGAAAGTTTGAGTGAAAACATTTCATCCATGTGTGGATATGAGGAGAGTGGAAAACTATTTTTCCCCTCCATAAATACTTTTTGCTGCCTTCTTTTGAACAGCTCTGCAGTGTGAGTAGTTGAGGCCTGTGGGCTAAAATTTGGCATTGAAATAGCCATAACTATGAAGTGCCTTAGTTTTGGCTTTGATTTGACTGAGTTGTGACCCTCAGAAAACAATGTTCTCAGCATGCACTCCAGGGTGTTGTTTCTTCCTTCAAAGCTGCTGAAATGTGCAGCAGAGAGGATTTGCTGTGAGCAGCTGAGGAGCTCTGCAGCACAAACTTAGAGAAAGAGATTGCTCTGAAGCTGCAGGGTCATGGAGGCCTGGAATGGGAACAAGACACCTCTCAAAGCACTTAGGATTTACCAAAAGTTTCTGGGTGTTTTGTGATCCGTGAAACTGGAAGTCTAGGAGTTCTGAGTGTGAGTTCCTGCAGTCTCTGCTCGTGCAGGTCACTTCCAAGGACTGCAGAGAGTGAGTAGGGATAAGATGTGAGTGAGTAGGGATAGGGCTAAGCGCAGACTCAGGCACACAGGCACTCCTCTGGAGGCAGAGGCTCAGAGAGTACAATACACTGCTGTACAGTACTCCCCATGACATGGCAGGGGTGCACAATCCTGGTCTTACACACAGGATTGCTTTGAAGGCTTTCCCAATGGGAGTCCAGGGACTTGCTGTTCCTGAAGGAGATATGCCCCCAAATCTGAGATTATGTCCTTTTGGACAGCACAGCCTGTGAAACAGTGCATGCCTATCTAATTGCAATCACATGTGAAATCAGAGGGCCAGGGATGGCTGGATGTTCTTCCTTATGTACATAATTTTTTGACTTAGCATTGTTAATTATGCAGCCTTATGAATCATTAATTTAGTTTTATGTATGGGAGCTCTGATGCATTTCCTCTGGCATTTTACAATGAAGCGGTTAATATTTGCAATTACTTACTTGAAGGCTTCTGTTTAGTTCTGGTGTCCAGGAAGACAGAGTATGATGAACTTGTGTGTCTGGTTCTTTACTGAGCTGCAATGGCATTATCACACCTTTCAGAGTGAGGAGGGAGCAGTGTTTTCACTTTTGCACAGGGGTGAGGCTTGCAAAGGTTGCAGACAGTCAAAAAGCAGACATACAGTGTGCAATGTGGCATTTTGTTTGCTTTAATTAGTTAGTAGTTTGTAATAGAAATTCAATGTTTGATTATAAGAACTTTTCTGACTGGCTGATGTGTAATGATAGTGCATCTCAGTCATTTAAAGAATACATATATGCAATATACATATAACCAGATAAAGCAGATGGAAGACCTGGCTCACCTCTGCTCCCTCTGCATCAGCTTGCAGCACGTGCAGAGCATTGCCTGTGCTGGTGGAAATGTGAACTGTGTGCCTGTGAGGTGCTTTGTGCCATAAAGGACCTTCAGGAGATTGCAGTGCACTGAATATTAAGCAGCTCGAAAGCAGCCCATGACAGAGTAACTGTGTAATGGAGTGGGGAGCTGGAACTTGGGTGTGCACAATGTAAAGGAACACTCCCAGGTGAATCTCCTCTAGTCTATGGGGAAGAGCTCTCTGCTGCTAAGCTGCATGTCAGAGTGGGCTGTCAAAGAAACACAATATAAAACTTACTTGTGTTTGGATTTTTATAGTGTCTGCATGATCTAGCTTTTGTTGTTCACCTGCATATGATTTTTTTTTTCAGTTTCAGTCTCCAGAACTGTAGGCCACAGCACCTGTTAGTTATCAAATCGAGAGCATGTGCCATAAACAGAAAGCAAAAACTAAGTATGGTTTAAGGAAACCAGATGAATAACAATTAATGAGATAGTCTTAATAGAAACAGTATTTATTTTCTTCTGTAGGTACTCGCTTCAAAGGCATCATCCTTTGCAGGGGTATCTCTTTGGATAGGCTTTATTTTATATGACGTATTCTTGTATTTCCTGTGGAATGGACAGAGTGTCCCATGGGATTTTATTTTTCAATTAACAATTAGGTAATGCCCTTGAGGTGGCAATGCTTAGGAGAAAAAGGTAATACTATAAAAATGTTGACAACAAAGGCATGGTTACTAGGAAGTGTCTTACATAACCAACACAAAACCAGTTCTGGCTCCCAGCCTACTCAAGCACCAAGGAGTGGAAATGGCTTGAGCTGGGGCTGCCATTCAAAGATCCTTTTGAAACCATGGCTTAACAGTGATGTGTTTTTTTCCCTATCTCCCAGGGAACATCCTTGCCCAGTGAAGGTGAGCTGCATGCACACCTGAGAGAGATGGCTTTGTCCTTTCAGGCTGTGTGATATCTTTCCTGGAGAAGCTATCAGACATCATTCTTACATCACCTTGTTCCTTTGTCCTTTTCCTTTGCTCTCCCAAATATTTTCCATATTCAGGTATCTCTGACTTCTGTTTCCTCCTCTCCTCCTGTCAGGTCTTGAGCAGAGGCAGTCAGATGAGCTGTTCTTTATTTCCAGCTGCTTTATAGATCTTGTGCTTTGTCTTCCCATGCAGGCGTCTGTGTGCCAGCTGTAGCAACAGCTGAAACCCAGGGAAAATCATCACTCTGCCACTACCTTATTTCTCTGTACACAGTCAGCCAGCTCTTGTTGGGCTATAAGTGGTCAGTGATCTGCAGTCCGAGAGCTTTCCTGACCTCAAAGTATTTTTTTATATAACATTTCACTGTGAGAAGTGTACAGTTGCATTCACAAGTGGATTTGTGCTTCTCTCTTATTGCGAGTGGGAGGGAATGTGTGCTTAGATGTATTACAGGAACTGTACTGCTTCAGTAAAAAGGGCAGGCGCAGGGCTTGATTATGGCAGGAATGTAGTTATTGCATGTGAACATGATTTGGAAAAAACCAAACGTTAAACACGGTGTTGACCGCATGGTTCATTGATGCAGATCAGTTTTGTGATTAAAGTCTGCTAAAAGTGCAAACCAGCAGTTCTACTAAACTGAGTTGTAGACTCTTATTCCTCCTTTCAGGCTTCCTTCTATCCTTGAAATCTTTACAGAACATCTTTTAGATTAATCAGAGCCTGGTTGGACCTCATGTTTTCTTGTGCAATCAGCTCTGTCTCTTGGTCTCAAATACATAGTGGTACACTATATAATGGACTTTAAATCTAATTGTTACATATGCTTTTTCTCTTTTCCAGTATTAAATAATCAGTGTTTGCATATATAAGGCATATTAAAGGCCTTGAAATGTCGTTTCCAAGGCAGACAGTTATCAATAGAATGTCTGATTACTGCCCCTTCTGTAACCTTTCACTGTTACATGATTGGACTCAGTGATCTTAGAGATTGTTTCCAATCTAAACAATTCAATGGTTCTAAAGTCTGGGCACCATATCTCCCTAAAAATTATCTCTGAAGAAAACCTAACTCTGTGCAAGACTAATGGCAAATCCAGCGAGTAAAAATGGTAGCTTTCTGCTGCTAAACTGTATGACATCATCTGCTGCTCCTACCCGATGGAGGTTCTCTCTGTGACTTGTCAGTGGCCAAGAGGATTCAGGAACATCATTTCTGAGAGGGCTTGTGCTCTGCCTCGAATGGAAAGTCCTGAGCTTGTCTGTCCATAAGGTGTTCTGTAAGGATCCAGTCTGAAACATGTAACTCAAGAGAAGCTAAATTGAACATCATCTCACAAAAAAAGCTTTTATTTCAGAGTAATGTTTTGCCTTTGGTGTTGTATTTCTTGTGGCTGGATATGCATTTGCATATGCTGGTATGTTGGTCCTGTTCAATGGCAATTTGCTCTGCAGGTACTCACACACCTGCTGGGCTGGCCACGAGGGATTCGACGCACACTCCGCTTTCTGCACATTAAAATTACGATGTGGAAGAGTGGTTTGCAAAATCTAAAGCATTCAGAATGCTCTTTGCAGTTTTAGGAGAAGCCACAGGACTCTGGGAAATCTACACTTCAATTTGCAGGTGCAGGTTATTGATGTCTGTTTATTCCAGATCACTTCAGGATCACACATGTAAACTAACAGCACAGCCTGGCAAGTGAACACACAGCTCAGGCTTGGTTTTGTAGCTGAAAATTATGTTCCTTGCTTCTGTATGGCTCCTTGTGTTAAGAGGCAGAAATGCTGACAGCCCCAGAGCCTGCAGTGCTCCTCAGGTCATCAGTACTGACATTGGTGAAAATAAAAACAGGAACTTGCTGGAGGTCATTGTGGGGCTTTGGGAGGTTTGTTTCAATTCTTAGCACTTTCGTTGCCTTGCAGGGGAATTTGTGCACTTGAATCATCCCTGTTTAAGTCCCAACAAGTAGGTAACTAAAGACAGCTCAGAAGGCAATGAAGTTACTGCGGTTTTTAGGGTGTCTTGAGATGGTGGTGTCAGCACGCAGGTGCCTACAGCTAGAGCATCCACAGAGGTGCTCACGGGGGCTCCTTTGCGAGTGATATAGAATAAAAGGGAGGACGGTGTCAGCGATTGCCGGGCAGGGCTTACCTTTAACTTCCTTACTTCCCAGCTGGCAGAAGTAAGTTTTTAAAGTTAAGCATAGCTTAAAACTCCTTCCTTACGGCAGCCCGAACACCTGAGCCGCGGTCGCCTCTGCTCCCCTCCGCGCTGCCCGGGCACCGGCGAGGAGAGAGGGGAGGGGAAGAGGGGTGGGAAGCAGGCGAGGAGGAGGCGCTTCCATGGGAGCCGGGCAGGACGCGGGCGCCGCACGCTCCGGGCCGGCACTGCCGGGGCAGCGCGGAGCTCGGAGCGCGGCTCCGGCCGTAAACAGGAAACCAGCGCGGGCCGGGCCGAGGCGGCGCCAGGCGCGGCCGCTCCCCCTGTCCGTCCGTCTGTCCGTCTGTCCGTCCCGCCCCCGGCCGTCCCTCCCGCGCAGCCCAGGGGCCGCCCGGCTCGGCTCGGCCCGGCCCGCGGCGGGCGCAGCGCAGGCGGCGCGTCCCACCAGGCACCCGGGAAGGCTCCGAGGATGAAACTGCTGTGGAGAGCGAAAATGGTAATAACCGGCTGTCCCGTCCCCTGCCCTGGTCCTGTCCCGCTGCCCAGCGAAGCTCAGCGCCAGCAGTGCCGGCGATGCCCGCTTTGGTGCCAGGGGTGCCCGAATCCCGCTGCCTTGCCCAGGGATGCTGTGCCTGGTACCGGGATTTGCCGTGCGCAGCGGTGCCGTGCCCGGTTCCGAGCAGAGTCCCTGCACCACAAGTTCGCTGGAAATTCGGGAGACATTGCGCTCTGCTTTGCTATCCTCGGCTTTTTATTTGCGAGTTTTAACCGCTCTTTTCCCTCCCTCTCCTCCCCTCTCAAGCCGCTTGGTTTTTCTTCTTGTTCTTGAAATAATAGGGTTTTGGAAGAGCAAATCACAAGCGCTTCAGATCCCTCCTTCTCAAGCGAATTAAAATGTCTCTGTGTTTTAAGTGCTCTGTAGCTTCAAAGATTCAAGGCTGCCGAAGTAATTCAGCAGTTTTAAAAGTGCGAATCCTTCCCTAAATGAAAGCCGAAGAGATTAATTGCTATAGAAAAGGGAGAGGAAGGAGACGACTGCTAATCAAAACCAAACTCTTTCCTTAGAAGACTTTATGCAACTATTTAAAATATGTGCTAGTCTGGGAAAAACAGTTAAATGGAAAGTCAGGGTACCTCGATACCACAGGAAAGGACAGTTTGCCAAGAATATCTCCAGTGTTCCCTCGACCTAAGGGTATCGTGGATTGCTTTGATAGTTGTGTTTACTTTGTGCTGCCCATCTCCTCTGCTCTGTCTGGAGCAGCAGAGCACCTGGGAGAGATTGCGGCCAGCAGAAGGGGCAAAACGGTCCTTTTCATCTTATTTTTCTTTCTCCTTTTCCTGGCAGACCACATTTCAGGATGGGGGTGAAGAGGTAGAAGATGGAGCTGTCTACAATGTCACCCTTAAAAAAGTGCAGATTCAGCAGGCTGCCAACAAAGGAGCAAGGTGGCTGGGGGTAAGTGAGGCTAGCACGGGGGAATGGGGAGGGCTGCTCGTGGACTTCGGAGCCGTCTCCAGGCAGCTGAATTCCACAGGAATTGTTACAATATTAACTTTACAATATTAACTGACTGTTTCAATTAGTAAAAAAAAAAAAAAAAAAAGGGCAAACCAAACACCGAACTGGTCTCTGCCTGGGTCATCTGAAATAACATTCTCCTTGTGTTGACTCTTCCTCTTTTCTTGACCTGTAAAAACAGTTTGACCAGCTGTGGCCATGTATCAGGTGGTTCTTGGTGCAGAAATAAGGGTCCTAGTTTATGGCCCGAAAAGCTGAACATTTAACAGTTATTTCAGACTCCTTATGGCTCGTTTCTGCTGTTAGGAACCTATCTCAGGTCTCCAAACAAATAGTTACGTTATTTTGACTGGTGAAAGTCCCTCAAAGTCAGTAGAACTTCCTCTGAACTTAAGGGAATATTGGTTTGGGTCTTATTTCTGTACTGCTTTCTTAGCTAGGTGAGAAATTAATTGCATTTCTGCATGAAGTACAGCAATGTACTATTTTTCAAAGCATGAAGGCTTTAGTGGTAAACAAAATGACCTTAAATGCACAGAGTTGATTTGACATGCTGCTGAGTGCCTTCACCTTTATCAGGCCAAGCCCCCAGTTGATAAAAAATGTCCTCACTTCACTGGAAGCAGTGCAGCTGTGGCAGCTGGGGCCAGGTCTGCAGGAGATGCCTATAACTTTCATAGTATTTTGTTATGTTTATTGTTTTTCTTTGGGATCAAAGGCAGTAATATAAGAAGTTGGCTTGATGTAGTATCCATGTTGGTATTTTAAAGGCTTTTAAAACTGCCCTGAGATTTATGTCCAGTCATTTTCTTGTGAAGCTCCTGTGACATGAAGCAATACAGCAGATATGAAACCAGAGTCAGGAAAAATAAGCAAATTCTGTCCTGCATACAGATAGTGTTTAGAGTCTCCCCTTCCCATGTTTCCAAGAAGTACACAGAGTACTAATCAGAACGGATAATTTCAAATGTGCTTCCTTTGAGTGGCAGATTTCCCATTTCTGCCTCCTGTTTTTACCAGGAAAAATACTACCAAGTATATTGGAGCTCCTGCAACTTTCCCATCTGTTTTTGTGTAAGAGGTGAAGATCATTTTGAACATGTCTGTCCCATAAACATAGTTTAGAAAAGTAGAATTTTTTTCCTGTTTGGGCTGTAGGGTTCCTTGTAATAGAAGGAGTTTGCCAGACCTTGGTCCTGCTCTCAGAGGGGAACATGTGTGTTCCTGTGGTCATCCCACAGCTGATGCTGCCCATCCCCATAGGAGGACCAGGGACTGCAAGGTCAGGGCAGTGACTGTCAGGTTCCTGTGGCTGTTGTTGGTTTTTTCTGGTTAGAATGTTTGTGGGGAGGGAGACAATGTGTCAGAAATCCACACCTGTTCCGGGCATAAATCTGTGACTTTGCCTCCCGGTATGGCCTCTTTCATGAGCAAAAAACCCAAATCTTGTGTATTTTATTTAGAAATATTTTGGAACATATGGGCTGTTTGTTTCCCTTCAGCTCTTCAGAACATAAGTATTTTAAGCTCTTCTTGTGATCTTGTTTTATTAATGGCTTTTTTTGTGGTCCTGAAATCAATAAATAGCCTCTAACCCAGAGCATTATTTATGAAGAGCCATCCCTGCCCCCAGCAGTTTGGCTTTGAAAAGCCAAATTGTCTCTTTTAGAACTGTCATCAGGTGACTTTTTTTTTTTTTTTTAATCTGGAGCTTATAAGGGTTTATGATTTTTTTTCTATGCTTTGTAACTCATTAGCACTAAATTAACAAGGTACTAAATTTAGCAATGTTGGTCTTAATTTTTTTGATGGTGCTCTAAGTCAGGCTTAGGTGGAAGACTCAAGGTCAACAACCTATTTGTACATCAGCAAGTATTGAGCCTTCACAATAACAAATATAGTAACTCTTATCGATCATATGCGTGCCTGATTTTACTTTTTAAAAAACTTTTTCTCAGTGTCAGTTTGTGTCCTGTAAAAGTTCACTTACCAATATGACCCCTTCTGAGGCACTGAGCTTCTCCTGGTTTGTTGTGGCAGGTCAAGTCTAACAAACCTTCCTTAAAATTCTCCATCCTAAGAACCCATCCAGGGTCATGGAATGGTTGGCCCTGTAATGAGAGAATGGATTGTTTAAAGGCCAATCATAAGATTCCAACCAAAGCACCATAAACACTTGCCTACTGAAATACAGAAATGTCTTTCTTGTGTTTCAAACTTCTACAACCAACAAAAGGAAAAGGGAAACAGGCTGTGACTGAAGCAGGCATCAGCAGTTCTAAAACTTTTGGATAACCACTGAATTTCTTAGCTTTAAATGTAATATGAGACATCAAAGGATGCCAATAATAGTCACTGCTTTTGTCACCAGATACTTAGTCACTAAATATTTAGTGAAGCTTAAGACATTAAGCACTGGAGTATTAGGGAATATTAAAAGCTCTAGTGAGAGCTCAGTATTGTGAGAGATGCTGCACTAATCACGGTTTTGACTTAAAAGAATGTGCAGATCTGGTATTTAAAAAGGATTGTCTGTACATACGTCTTAGATGATAATTGGTGTCAAAGCTTCAAAAATCATGTGTACCTTCTAGAAATGTTGAGAGAGAATCCCTCCTAAACACAATGGATCCAACCAGAGAAAGCACTAATGCATTGTTTTTTAAAACAAAATGGGTTTTGGTGTCTTCAGGATAGATTTTGAGAGGTTTCCAGAGTCCTGCAGAGAGAGGAACAAGCTGCAAAAGCCATGGAAGCAGAGATACATGGCCTGACATTTTTGTGAGAGAAAAGGATGGAGAAGTAGAGTTTTGTACACACTCAGAAGAGGGGATGAGGAGGATTTGGAATGGACAGTCATCATTAGTTTGAATGGCATTATGTCAGGCTTGGGAAAAAGGCACATTGGTAACTGGAAGGGAAGGTTTGGGAGTGCAGCAAGGAATTTGAATGATGTGGTTAGAAAAAGAATGTTGTGTTTTCAAACTTCATAAAGAGCCTAGAAAATGGGATTCAGCATTCCTCTGAGGGAATGCAGCCCATAGGGAGGCTTGATGTCAAAGAGAGTGGTGATATTGTCTGTGAAGAAAAGGCACCAAAGCATAAGAGACAAATGTTCTGGAGAGGTTTTGATCTTGAACTGACAGCCAGGTACCTGTGAAATGAAACAGAGACGAGTTGAGACATTCTGTAGCCAGAAGTAGTAGGTAAGAACAGCCAAACAGTGGATGTAGAAGAAGATCAGCCCCTAAACACCTGAATTTCTGTGGCCAGAAGCAACAGTGCCAATGGAATGGCACGGGGAGATGAGATCCAGCTGGTGATCTGCGGGAAACAGTAAACAGTCGGAGAAGTAGCTGGGGAAATGGGGGAAGCTGGGGGAGCGGGAAGAGTGGTGCAGGAAGAATAGAGGCATGGGTGTGGGGTAGTGGGGTGGGCAAGATTACTAAAATAGAAGCAAATGAGGTTTTAAAATGCTGTGAAGTGACTATTGCCAACCCCCCTGTTGAAGCAGCTGGAGTGCTTTATCTCGCCCTTTGCAGGAGTTAGGGAGGGATGGGCCACTGCTGTCCAGCCCTGGGACAGGAGGGGCTCCTGAATACCTGCAAATGGCTTTCCTGTTAGAGTCCTTCATCTGGGAAGGAGTGGGGAAGAGACCTACAATGTGTGAGTATTTAGTGGGGCAGGTCACTGGAAATGCAGCCAGGAGCTGGAGTTCCCCAAGCCTCGGTGGTGATTCTCCACCTGAAATGATTGCTGAGCTTTGAGAGTCCATCCTCATCATCAAGTGTCTTGCTTTACTGATGGATGACAAGGATTCCTCTTCCTTTGAGTCTTAAATATCCTGATAACAGATAAATAGTCTGCTCACTTATAGACAGGCTGGCTGGCTTCATTAGGCATGGATTACGCATGTAGAGGAGATTTTAGAAACTTGGATTTTACTTTCTGCTTTCTCTTTTTGGCTACAGCTGAACTTCTGTCTCTGGGGTTTGTTGAGGCAGAGATGGATGCAAAATATAGCTTGTCTTAAAATGTCTTTAATATTATAATGCTAGGTGTATAGCAGAACATGTTCTTCCAAAATTGTCAATGAACTGCTGTTAGAAGGGTGCTTTTCAGTTCCTTAAAATGCTGTAAGAGGGAAAACTTGAAAAATAGCAAATCTGTCACTTAATATTTGTATTTTCTTTGCACTGCTATTATTTGATAATTACCTTTTCTGGGAATTATTTTTATGATGTTTAAAAATAAATTTTTAATTTTAAAAAATTCTATTATTTTTTTTTAATTTAGTGTGAGTGATTGCCTTTCACGTAAAACTGCATGTGACCACAAGCTTGGCTTCTAAACACTTCCACGGTCACATACATTGGCAGGAAGTTTGTGCTGGAGAGTTCAGACAGAAAAGCATTGCAAAAACTCATGGCTGACTAATCTGTATCCTAGTTCGGACCTGGGACATAACCATCTCTGACTTGATCAATATGTCAGAAAAGAAGCTTTAGTCTGGATTTCTTTCTTTCCAGCACAGACCTCCTAACTATGGGTTGAGATTTAACTGGTGCCTGGATTCACCAACATTTAGGAAGAAGCAAAACCTCACATTTTCTCTGAGCCTGCTCCTGCCCTCCCACGTACCCTTCGGAGCCAGCTCTGTGATTTCTTTTTCATCTTACCCTTAGATCCCCGATGTTCTGGTCAAGTGTAGTTTCCTGTGGAAGCAGCAGCCAAGGGCTTGGCTGATCATTGTCCTTGCTGTTTTGTCTCTTCATTTAGAGCATGTGTTGGTCACTTTTGGCTAAAGCACTCTTTAATCAGGTTCCCTCAGCCTGTCCTGACTGCCCAGACCAAGGCCAGGGTGTAGTTCTGACTCTATATTTGGCAGAAGTAGAAAAGGAGCTCCCAAGGAGCTGACAGGCTTCCCACAGAAACTGAGCTGTGCTACTGTTCACTCCAAAGTCTCTAAGGAGCTATCTTGGAGAAGGAAAAAGGATGGAATATGCTCACACTGCTTTTGCTTAGGGGAAGATGCCTGTTGGGTGCTAGAGACCCATAAAGTAGCATATTCAGAGGGAACTGAATGATTTTACCTATAGACATTTACACAGTTATGCAAAAGAAAGCTTTGGCATCTCACTCAGCTTGTCCTTTGGTTTGGAGTAGGCTCTTTCCTCCTGTCCTTCCTGCAGTTGTGGGTGTAATAGTACCATGGTACTATTCATAGCCTTTATTAATGACTTCTCATGGAATATTTTTCTTCTTGCTTCCTGGTTTAGGCTCCAGGGATATCCTAAGTAGCAGTCTTGGATACAGTCATCAGCTGGTTAATCAAGGCTGCGTGTGCAACAGACACTCAAAAAATGGAAACTGAGCCTATTAAGGCGTTTAAAAAGGAAGTCTGAAAGATTACTGTCCATTACTTTCCCAGTTCCAAATCCAAAATGCATAATTAGAAGGGTGACTGGCTTTGCAGCACAGTGTTACGCTCTCCGTTGAGTGTAAAACCTCCCACTTCAAGGTGCCAAAGCGTGACAGGGTGTCAGTGCTTTAATCCTGTGGTGTTACAAAGGCTGAGTTAAGGCTGGGATACCCTGGCACAGCCTTGAGGAGCTAGGGAGAGACAGGGACAGCCTCCCTTCCTGGGGCTGTGCAGGGGCGCACCCCTTGCTAATGATTCTTGTATTAAGTGGAATAACAAGAGTTAAGTGAGCCTCTTGAGTAAAGCTGCTGGAGACTGTTCTGTTGCTGTGCTGGTTGTGTGTATCTGCATTTTGGGTATCTCCCAGCCAGCCTGCTCATGGGCAAAACTTGCCTTTGGCGTTTACCTGTGACATGCAGGATTAGAAAGACATCCTGTGCTGTAATTGCTTCTCCCTAGGAATTCCTCTGACATCCAGGATGACTGTTTTTTTAAACTCTGCTACTTGGATGCTACAGGTTCTCCCTAAATTCCAGTGCCTTAAGTGTCTTGCTGCTGACATCACTGAATATTATCTTGCTTGCTTTTTTAAAAAGCAGTAAGTGAAAGGAATAACCCCCAAATTTTGCTTGCTCTGCAAAGGAGCTGGCACTTTCTTTCTGAATGCTGGATCTAGGTCACTTGTTGGGTTAAGGAAGAGTTGGCAAGGAATGTGGCTATGTGTCATTGGAAGGCTTGTGAGATGCAGCACATGAACTGGACTGAGATGTTGTACAGAGAACAGCCCTGCAGAAACCATTAGTTTCACTGTTTAGATTCTGATGCCTTCATTTAAGGAACAGGCTGAAGCATTTCAAGTACGTTAGTCACACTTGGATTTAAATTTAACCTTGGTAAAGCTAATTAAAAATATGTGTGTAAATGCATCCTTTGAACTTGAATCTTTTACTACTGCTGTTGTTTAAATATATAATTTCCTTTAGCCAGCACTGTAAGGGGGAGCATCTGTGTGAGGAAGCCAGCACAAAGTAGCCAGATCATGGCTTAGCCCCTTGGAGAAAACGGGGATATTTTGTGTGACAGGGGAAATAAATATTAACTAGGTGTGGCTCCTGCTCTTGCTTTTCTTTGTGTAGTCACTGTGTAGTGTCTTATAAAGCAGGGGCAAAAGGTGTGTGATGTCTTAGTGGTAGTACCACATCAAGATAGTATCAGAGATTGTAAAAGACAATTTCCTGAAGGGAATTGGAACCTCATTACTGAGGCATTGAGCAGCTCACCAGCAGGTGTCTCTGGGAAGATGTCACAGTTTGCTCCTGCAGTCTCCCAAAAGTGCTTTTGCCCTTGATTCACCCCAAAAAGCACTATGTTCAGTGGCCATACAAGCTCTTCAGAAGTGACTTGTAATTCTTCCTGGGTGGTACACTAGCATGTAGGGCTCAACTATAAAGTCTGTGTTAAGTTTTTATATTGTATGAAGTAAGAATTTTATTGATGTATGAGGATGTGTGTTTTTGTTTTTTGTTTTTTTTTTTTAATTTAAATAAAGTTTCAAAGCTATAGTGAGGAATTGAATGTTTTGGACATGGAAATCCATTTACTGCTTGTGGAAATCCTTTTACCTTGGGCCAAGCTGAGCTCATGCTAATGCCTGAATACTGTAGTTCATTTTAGCACCATGCCACACCAATCGGTGACAATTTAGGGACTGCAAGGAAAGCAGAAACATATCCAAGTGAAGTGATAATGGTTTGCATTCTTACAGCACCTTTCACCCAAATAACTTTCAAAGCATGGCTGCAAATTTTCTCCAGACTGACTATCTTGGATGTTGTAATGCAACACAGCACAAAAGTAGGGTTTGGGTAGGGATTAAAATTCAGAAGCCTCAGTGCTGTTGCCTGGGTTTGGGAGATTTGCTTTTCATTGGGGAGTTGGGAAGGAGATGGGAGGAAAAGTGTTTCTAGGACAATGTGACTTCAAAAAGGCTGGGGTTTTGAGGCTGCTGGAGGGTTTGAACCATTAAAAAAGTCGGGGGAGATGGATTAGCTGTCAGAGCTGCATGGTAATATTTATTTAGTGGCTTCATAGTGTTATCTTCACATTTGAAACAGGCAGCAAGGAGCAGCTGCTAAGCAAGGCACAGCAGCACATGGAAACAATTTAGGACCAGAAGTGAATTAATTCAAACCACCTGGGGAGAAGACCTGAACTTCTGAGAGTCCAGAGTTGTGTGCAATGATTTGCCCCCCATGCACAGCAATTGTGAAAGGAAGCTCAAATATTAAGTTACAGCAAGAAACAGGAGGGTGAAGTGAAGCTTAGAAAATGCTTTTAGGGAGATGACAATAACTTCTCACTAATTCCTGATGCTTGTTCCCTCAGCTCAAAGGTAGGAGAACTAGAAAGGAGATCCACAGGTGGAAAGGGATTTAGAGACACCAAAAATGTGAGGACTGTTATATTTGTCTTGGTGCAACGGGGGTTGATGTGCAAGTTTAACAATAAATCCTCACAGCATTCAGGCTCCATTCTGGCAATGAATAGGAGGATATAGGAAAAGCCTTCAAAACAGTGGGTAGAGAAGGAACATGTTATCTCCAGAGTGGTTTTGAAAGCAAGTGGGGGAAGAAATTAGTGATTTTACATTGTGTGTAATTAACCTAGCTGCTGGCAGAAATAATTGAGTCCAGCCAAGTCCAGGAGGATTCAGAAAGGATGAGACATTTAAATAATGAGAAAAAATGCATGAGATTCAAAACACAAGACATTCATTTTTGTGATTTAGTGATAAAACAAACATGTCATGAAGCTGACAACAGCCTAGAATTGTTATTCTGAATGTTATGGGTGTTATTTCTTCACCTTCCTCTATAACATCTGGCCATTGTTAGAGGAGGGAAAACCTCTAGTTTAGTTTAAAATGTCAGTGATTATGTGTGGCTGTTTATAAAGTCCTGGTTTCAATTTATTTGCAGCAGATGTTTAATGAGGGAGAATAAGATTGACCACAGGTACTTATCAAAAGACTCTTGAGGACTTTAATGCCCAGGAGGTGTCAGGGCCATATTGCCAGGCCATTGTCCAGGAGTTTGGTGTGGGTTGGTTTTCCAGCAGCCCTGCAACCCCCTCCTGGTAAGGAGAACTCTGGGTGCTCAGATTTTGCTCTTTTTTTCCGTGTGTAAAGCAAAAGTTTGCAGTGCAGTTTTAGACTCTGCAAAAGTAGAGTTTGTGTGGGTTGCCCTTTGCTTTACCCCATTGAGCTTCACAACAGCTTCTTCAAAAATGAGGCAGCTTGAGCAGAACATGGTATTCTACGTGTGGGCTCCTCAGACTTTTTTTGTGTGTATTTTGTGTTTGCCTTTTGTTGTCACTTCCAAGCATTGTGCTGAAATATGTAATGTTCTACCTACTGTAAGCCTTCATGTCTTTTCTGTGTGGCACAGTGGGACCTCTGAAGGTAGGACTTTCAGCAGACATTTTTTCTGGCCTCTCGCATTTATCTCCGTTTAGTTGCATGAGCCATCTGTTGCACATCAGAGCATAGCTCACCTTCAGCAGCTTTGGCAACCCAAAGGAAATTTTGGCAGCTCTACCTCAGGTGTGAAGCTTTGTGCCACTTTGCATGGTGACATTCACTAACCTTTTGATCAGCTGGATTGCAGACTGACGGAGTTCTTTTTCCTGTGTGCCACCTCCATGGCTGTCCTGCACATGGCTATGACAGCAGCCACCAGTGCTGCCCCTGGGTCACAATAGCACTAAGGAAGTGTAGGCCTTTAAAATGCTTTTGTGGAGTAATCCTATTATTATAGTGTATTTAATCTATTTTTTCTCTTATATTCTTCCCACCTTTTTTTTGGTCTGAAAGCAGTTTAAAGGATTATTTTCTTTTCTCCTCCCACCCCTTCACCTGCTTTGACTGCCTTTCTCACTATGGAGACCCAACCTTTCTTCCAGTCCATAGCTCTTTCTTCCTTTCTGGGGAGTCCATGGGCTCTTTGTGCAAGTAAAACAACATGTTTTTATTAGTAAGTGGCATTTTTCATTGAAAGATCTCAGAATGATTGAACAATAGGGAATGATTAAATGCTTTGATACAGCCCTTGGGCTTTAAACTGGAAACTTGTGGTAGATGTCATTAGACTGCCAGATCCCAGTGGCTACTTGTTAGTATCTATAAATCCTAAAGCAGAAATAGGCCATTATGTTAGAGCTAGCTAGGGTTTTATTCCCTCCTAAATATAGTTTATGCCCCACACAAGCTTGCGTATATTGAGTAAATTGAGTTTGTTTTGACTTGAATTGAACAGAGAATGTCCTTCAGTTGTTTAGAGGATTCCTGTGGATAGAATTTGTCAGCTGAGGTTTGTAACATTTCAGGGATGTGTTGGTGTTGGGATGCAAACAAATCAGTACACCCATCTGGATTAGCTGTTGTCTTCAGTGCAAAAGAGATTAATTAACTAAATGCTCCTGAGGTGCATTTGAAACCCAGTTTAAATATTCCATGCAAATACAGCAAGAGAATTATCATGAAGATATACCTCTGTTTTGTTTGCTTGGTTTGTAGTAATCTCTGGCTGTACTTGTGATGCATTTTGTGTTCCTTGGAGTAGAAAGCCTTTAGGGCAGGGCGGCTGTTTTGGTTTGGAGATGGCAACCATTGTGCTGCTGTTGGAAATGCCCCATGAGTAACAGCAGTGTTTCACTTGGAAGGCAGATCTTAGGCCTTTGCATTCCTCCCGTGGAGTGCTTGGGATTGATTCTGGCTGTGCTCAGGCTCCTGGCTCTCTGGAGCAGAGAAAATGTGAATGAACTCTTGCACACTTACTTAAGGCGTGAGTCTTGCATTCTTCCTGCAAAAAACAGGCACTTTGTTCAGGAAAACATCAGGTGGTCAGAGAGAACAGTACAGGGAAGAGCAGAGGTATGCTATTAACTCCTGGTGGGTAGTTAAACAACAACCCCCTCAAAAAAAAAAAAAAAGAAAAAACAGTGTGGACAACTTCTGATTTTTCTGGCTTTTCCCCCTTCCCCTTTACTTGTAAGCTATACTTACTTTTCATTCTGACTCAATACTTCCATATAATTATGTGTTTTGATTTATGTCCATTGCCTAAGGATTTCAGTCCAAGTGCAGCACAGCATTCTTAAACCAAAACACAAATATCTGCAGTGGGTTCAGGGCCAGCTCACTCTGTTTGTACTGGTGCTGTAGTTAGGAGAATGCAGTAATTCGTGTAGGTGTGCAGTAGTTCAGTTGTCACATGCTTCTTTTGGTCTGGTGAAATGCAGAATTTGTCATGGACAAAATACCTGTACGACAAGGACAAGGATGTTGCCATTCCTTGCAGACGCACATGTAGCCAAACAGAGTCACTCTGTGCCTCTCTTAGGGGTGTGTGTATGTGCAGAACACCAGGAGTTACCATACTTCACCCCTGTGATGTCTAGATAATACAGTAAAAATGCAGTTTGGCTTAATGCTAATATTTTTGGACTCTTTCAGCACGTAAATAAGTATTCAAGCTGGTAGCACTTAATATTAGGAAACATTAGCTTCTTATCACTGCTTTTTCTACTCAGACCCCACCCTGGAGAGGCCTCTTAGTTTCAAAACAAAGGGTAGTAAAAAGCACAGCCATGGAAATGAAGTTTATGACACAGTTTAGCTAAGTTTTTGTGCTGCAATCATAAAAGTGGTTACTGACTGCTAACCTAGTTCTTCCAAAAGCTTAGACAAATTTGGCATTAGATATTGCTCACAATAATTATTATGAGACACGTAACATCATTTCTTGGGTATTTGTTGTTCCACAAAAATACCTTGTTCCAAGTTCAGTTTACTTTAAAATATGAATCATCTTCTGTTAAGTATTTTTCCTCTGTCAGAGGGCATTTCATCTCCCCTCACCTACGTGTTTAATTTCCAGCTATTCATGCTATTACTAATTTATCTCTCTTGCCTTGTTGTTTACACTGGATACAGTGGCAGTTTACACCGATTTCATGACTCAGTATAAATTTAATTTCTGTGTACTGCTTGAGCAAGCTTTACAATGTGAAAGGAGAGCCAACACTACAATTAGGACGAATAAAAGCATTTTGGGTTATGTAATATGCACTTGTGCTACTATTATGCAACGGAATTATTACTTGTGGCATCCTTAAATCCATTTTGAATTTAGCACTGTTGCCTGCTGCCTCATACAGAACCTTCTTTGTTTCTACTGACTGAGCAGAAAGTGATGATGAGCTCCACAATTAATTCAAATTACATTTCTGGAAGGAGATAGAAAATAGTTTGACTTGTTACAGGACAAGCATTCTGTTGGTAGTCAAAAATCACGACACCATATGAAATCTGTCTGACTCTGTTAATGCTAATATCAATCATCCCCTCTTTTTGCTATGCTTGATATTTATTTGAAAATGACAGCATATTTCAGCATTTTTCATGAAAGAAAACATGGCAAAGGGCTTTGCTGACCACGATTTCACAAACAACATTTAAATAACAGCTTTCTTCTGGCATTTCTTAGACTAGGCATAGGGTTGTCATTTTTAACATCAAGGTAGCTTAGAAATATTGTGTATAAATACAGAATTTGCTGTGTGATGGGGTTGAACTCTCAGTATTCGTCAGATGGCAGGTGCACTGTACCTGTCCCTGTGATCTATAACCAGAATCACAAGAAGTTGTTTCAGACTCAAGTGAAATGTTTGAGCTGTCTGCCACCTTTTACACTTCCTTGCTGAGCACCTCTTCTCCCTTATGGTTCCCAGTCGTGGTTCCTGGGTGCTTTGGCACCTCCAGCTTTCCAGGAAGCTGTGAGAGTGTGGGGAAGGAGGAAGAGGAGTCAAGATAAAGGCTGTGAACAGAAGCAGTAATTACTATTTCTGGGTCACAGGGGAGCTGCCTCAGCTGCCTTTACCTCCTTAGGGACCTTCTGTAATCCATACCTGGAAAAGCTGTTAGTTGTTCTCACAATTAATCACTGCTTGCAAGTCCCAGGAGACTTTGTAGAGCTCTTCTCACTAGGAGACACAGTGTAACACTTCCTTTGGCTTCAGAAATCAAAATATTTTAGAAAATGAGCTGATTGTACTGCCTAAATGGGCACTAAAACCCATTTCCTTGCCTTCATCCTGGTGCTTTGCTCACTTAGTTGTTTATTATTTCGAATATTTACCTTGGTTTGGGGATTGGACATTTTGGTGTTTCTGGGCACTGAAGAGAGGAGGATATTGAGTTTTATGAACAATTTGCTTCTAATACAGAAGGGCTTTGGGAATATACTTAGTACAGGACACATTTATTTACTGGATTATAAGTTTGTAGTAAATGTCATTAGATGACAGCTGTTCCTCCAACAATGTAAGATGCACATGACTCACAGTCTTACCTGACTTACTGGTTTATTTTTCTTGCTTTTCAGTTTTAAATTAGGAACTTGCTAAGCTTCAGTGTCCAGTCAAAGCTACCACAAGGAATATTTAATAATACAGGTTATGAAAATAATACATCACTGGCATGCCTAAGAGGTAACAGTGTTCTGGTGAACTGCAGATCTGTGAAACACGGCAAACAAAAAAGAAACATCAAAAATTTCATGATTCAGTTAACTCAATGACACCAAATCACACAAGAGAAGAGAGTGAGAGGCTTTGTATTGATTTTGTTAAAAGTCTTTCTAGCAAGAGAGGCAGGATGAGAGGGAGCATTTATAGATAGGAAGCGATGAGAGGGTGTGCATAAATCGTACAAGGTAGAGACAGATCTGGAGCTGTTCAGGTGATTTTTTTTTTTGTTTTTCCTTTAAAAACCTTGTATGCTGCACAGTGAACCTCCTGGACAGCTTGGTTCTCTGTGAACAATATGGCTTCGTTCCTTTGCTGCACAGATGGCTCTGAGTAGGTAAATTCAGAGCAGGAATTTCTCTGTTCCCATGACTTGATCAGCACCAATATTTGTTAGAGCTGCACAATGCCATTTTAACCTAGACCTCTTTGAAGATTCAATTTAGTAATGCACTTGCTGAAACTCCTTTAGATGCGTGCAGGGAGAGGTGATTTGTGAATTAGGCTTTTTTATTTTTGCTTTGATTCATTTAGAGCAGGTCCCACAAAATTCACCGATATCCTAATGAGTGTAAATTTGCATCGCTTCACAAGGTGAGAGAATGCACAGCTCAGCACCATGGAATGCCTCTTGTTTCTTATTTTCCCCAGAGTGGCTTTCAGTAGCTGCAAGGTGTCCGAGTGAAAAAGTTCTAACTGAGCAGCAGCATTTGTGTAAGAGGCTTTTTTCCTTTTCTCTTTTTCCCTCTAAATCTGCCCCACAGCTTTTGCCAGAGCTTTGGACAGACACCAGCCAGGCTGTGAGCTCTGGGAGAAAACAAGAATGCCTTTTGTGTCATGATCATGGAATTAATTGGTCCTGGAAACTCTGGCTTGCTGCCAAGAATGGGTATTTATGTGGCAAGAAAGGAAAAGGGTGGAGCTTTGGAAATCCAGGAATCCCCCTCCTTTTCGGAGCTTAGCAAAGAGTTCATAAACTTATTTTGGCTTCTGAGTTTGGCGCAGTCAGTGTGCAAAGTTCTGGTTTTGAGTGGGCGGTGTCGTTTTAATTTTTAATTTTTGTTTGATTTGTGATTGTTTGTTTGTTTGCTATTTGGTTTGGTTTTGTTGCTGTTTGTTTTTTTAAACAGTATCCAAAATGAGGAAATGAGAGTTTGAAGTGGAGAGAGTTCTGTGGGGAGCTGTGGCGTAATTTTATTTCATTTTCAAGTGCGCTGTAGGATAAAAGCATCTGCCTTTGTCTGTGCGACATCCAGCGCTGGCCACCCAAGCCCTGCAGTGCCAGCCAGGCTTTCCAAGGCTGGAGATTTTTATAAATCCTCATTTTGCCCCTCATTTTGCTGTGGCGGCAGCGGGATCTGCTGGGCCCGCAGGCCTGAGGCAGCGGCCTGGCCCAAAACCATGGAAATACCAAATACTTGTGACTCCGCTCCATAAGATTAGCCCAGGCGCTGCTGTGAGGCATTGTTTGGGCAAGACCGGCACTTCTCTGAGGGGTTTTTTGTTCAAAGGTCATGTGGTGGAGTTGGGAGTCAGTGCACATGAATGTCAGCTACTGTGAGTCTGTCTGTCTGTCTGTCTGTCCATAATCCCGCTTCCATCCCCTCAGCTGTAAACTTATAAACTCCATCAGGGCCTTTGCTGCAAGGAAACACTTCGTCAGAAAAGTTGTTCATGTCTTTGCAGTTAGTCAAATACTTGACTAAGACAACTGAATTTCATCTGCCTTGCTGTTTTCTTTAATGATGTGTGTCTGCATGTTAAGTGAAGGATATTTTAGTTTTTTCTTCTCTGATTGACGTTATGGATGCTTATATTTCTGGAGCTTTTCAAGTTCAATCATTCCATTATATGATTTTTTTACCCCTAATCGATGCTTATATTTGTGGAGCTTTTCAAGTTCAATCATTCCATGATTTGATTTTTTTTCCCCTATTTTTTTATTTCTCCCAAGGATGAGTGTAGATATTAAAGATACGTGTTGAAGAACCTGTGTGTAAGGAAGCAATGTGAAAAAAATAAGGTTAAAATCACAAAGAGCATCTAATTCTTACTGTCAGAAGGTTAAAGTAGACTCATATTTAGACAAACAGTGACAATCTTGATTAGAGTGCTTTATTTTGAGTTAATGTACATGTTACTGCACTTAGGCACTTTTTTTCTGGCATAGGGTGCCTGTCCAGTAAGTTAATAAAAACAGAGTGGAAAACTCTCCATCTGGAAAAGCTGTAAGTTTCAAGGAAAGTGAAAAGCATTCAAAAATCTGTCAAAATTGGTAAAAATGCATTTAAAGTGTTAGTTGGATGCTCCTAAAAATAACTGCAGAATTTCTGAATAAAACAAATCTTTAGTGGAGTGGTAATGTTTGAAATGACTGAGCCTGAGGAATATCTCCTTTCCTTATTGTTCATCTCAGTTGTTTTAGTATTTTTCCAGTCTGTATAATGAAAAACAATTAGATTGATTCCATTCCATGATTCTCACTTCCAGAATCTCAACAGATAATATTTGCATTGGAAAAAACCTGCAGAGCAGTGGGGTGTTTTGGGTGAAAGCAATTTTTTCCAGTGCTATTTCTAAAACAATGACTACAGTTCTGGATGCCTGTTTGGGTAGCAGCCTGGTTCTGTACTGATCAGAGTTTTAA
The DNA here is from genome assembly GCA_009812075.1 of Sialia sialis. NCBI lineage: Eukaryota > Metazoa > Chordata > Aves > Passeriformes > Turdidae > Sialia > Sialia sialis. The sequence continues at coordinate 6,875,991 of VRYO01001717.1, read as the reverse complement.
CTTCCCTTTTTGTCTTGAGTCTCTAATCCTTCTTGCTAGGCTGTAGCATTTATTTAGGCAATGATGGAGTTTATAGTTAATTTATATTCCCACTGGAGCTTAACAGGTAGTGTTTGGAGGAAGCTTTTCAGCTTGGATGTGTTTTGGTCTGCACAGAGCTCTCCTGTTTCAGCAAGAACTGTGTGTGTTGGTAATGTTTTGTGCTGTGGAGCTGTAAGATGATCACCTTAAAGACAGTGGGCCCCTCCAAAGGTACAACATTGCCAAGGGTTAGTAAAGTTGCTGGAATTATACTACATTAGTACACAGACATAAAATAAAGATTTGCAAGGATGTATCTCAGTTTAATCTTCCTACATTTGCTTTTGAAAGATGTTGTCTATCTTGTAGGAAGCCACTTGATCCTCACTTAACACTTGCAGATTATCAAGGTTATAATCAAAGGGATATTTTAAAAGCCTTGAATCAGACCATAAAATGCCATATCTGTTTGGTTTATAGGACCAAGAAAGTGTTACCGAAGCCCTGAAATATTGAGGTCTCTGTTACACGCTAGAGCAGTGCTGAAGGAGACAAAGAGCTCAAGAGCTTTTTTTTTTGTTCTTTAGGTGCACAAAACAGTGCAAAACTGGTGTCATTTGTTGGTGACCCCTGCAGCCCTGTCAAAAATTGCAAAGAGCTTTAGGAGCACTTTTTCGTGGCAGTGAGTAGTGTTCCTCTGAGCAGAAAGCTCCAAAGCAAACATGAAAACTCCTTTGCCTTTGGGTAGCCTGGTTGTGTCAGTGAAGAGATGCCCTCTTGATTAAATCCAGACTGAGCAGTTTCCTGTTAGCGTGAAACTCAGCCCACAAGGTCTTATTCTCAAAGCCTGTTATTGAGCTTGTCTGCCAAGTTCCTTTTCCTTTTACAGGCAGAATTGCTGAAATAATACAAATACAAGCAATCCCAAAACTCTCACAATGATTTCTAACAGTTTGAAATTTTGCTGACAAAGTTTTAGATTTTTCAGAAACTGGGTCGGTTTTGTTTTGCTTTGGTGGTATTTTTTTTGAGTTTTGTTTCTTTTAAGCGTTCTCCCAACATGATGTCTTAGGGAAGTTGTAGTGTTGCAATTAATGGAAAAATTTGTGCATGTATCAGTCTTGGAAGCAGATTCTGCCCTTGTTTTGAATATATTCACATGAGGGAATGAGAGGGTTTTATGTGCCCTGAGAAAATACGCCCATAAACCATTACACTGTGAGTGGGGTAATCTGCTGGATCAAAAATTGAGTTAAATACAGTGGGGCAGACTTCCTTCCCTGTCTGAAAGTGGTTGTATTGTGTAACTAGTTATTTTCAAAAGTGTATCATAATTGTAGGATAAAGAATTAGCAAGAAAATTACAGGTTTGGGTTTTTTTTGTTTTCTTTTGTTTTGTTTTTTTTTAATGCAACCAAGTTTTGCTTAAGGAAAAGTTTGAATGTAAGAGAGTTACATAGTGGTGACAACATAGCCCGTTAATAATGTTTCTGTAATGACAATGTCATATATCATTCCAGGTACACTTTTAGTTCATTTTTATAATTAATGTATTTCCAGATGCACCTTTTAAGTCACATATATTGCAAGTTATACCCCTTTTAAAAAGCCGTAAGATCCATAGAACAAAATGTAGCAAAATATTTCCCTGTCTAGTCTCTTTTGAGTTGTTTGTTTTTTTTTAATACAGACAGTAATGTTGTATTTTAATGTTGCAGCAAAGGTTTGTTGGATCTCATTAATCTGGGAAATGAGATAGCAGAGCTTTGTAAATAATATTGGAGACAGAACTTTAGAATGATGTTAAAGACATCTATATTGTTTAAAACTGAAAAGGATGTCTATTAGAAACAATTCCAAAGCAGTGGAGGTGGTGATGTAAATAGGAAGTGGGTGGGATATCTCTCCTTCATCATCTTATTAATAGATGATTTTTTTTCCTTTGTGTTTGGTCAGTATCCCAAGCCAGGGTTGGTAGTGACTGTCATTAACATGCTGTCTTCATGCCCTCAGTACATTTTTTATTTATAATTTATAATTTATTTATAATCCCATTTTTTATCCCACATACTTTACAAAATAGGATTTAAACAAGTTACAAAAATACTTTTCTGAGCTGCTCTCTAAATAATGGCATAATTTAAGGAAATGTTCTTTCAGACTCCGAGCAGACTGTAAGCATTTAAAACAAATGGTGTTTAAAAAACATACCCACACACAATCCCAAATCCTAGATTTATGGACAAATATTGTGCCAAGTGGAAACTCTAAGGGAAAATTGGAGTGTTAGAATGCCTTGTTTCTGAGATGAGTTTGACAGCCTCCTTGCAAAAGTATCTTGAAATGTTTTTCCACCAAATATGTTCTGACCTTGGCTCCTGTGTGACACCCCAAAGTTGGTATTGTCAGCAAGGGAATCACAAGTGCCAGTGCTCAAGTTATGGTCAGTTTTCATGTTTATTCAGAAGTTAAATGAAACACTGAATTATCAGTTTTTTTCCTTTCAGTAATATTAGTTTTTTAGATAATAATATATAGTGGAATCATGACTTAACTTGATAGTGGTCACACTGTAAATGGTTTTTTGAGCATGTCAGAGAAATGTTTTAAAATAAAGTATTTTAAAACCTCCATTATTTGATACAGCATTTGATGCTTGGAGAGCACCAAAAATTGACAAAATCATTTAGTAACTGGTGATGGCCAATTCCTGTGCAAAGATAGGATTTAATCTGTGTCAAGGATCTGTCTCCTGCCTGATTTTTATGTTTTCTTTTTCTTTCATTTTGTAGGGTGAAGGAGACCAGTTACCCCCCGAGCACACTGTCAGACAGTATGAAACATCCAAGATCAGGGCTATAAAAGCTGGAACTTTGGAGAAACTGGTGGAGAACCTTCTCACAGCTTTTGGAGATGCGGATTTTTCCTACATCAGCATCTTCCTTGCAACCTACAGGGCCTTTGCTTCTCCCAGGGCAGTGCTGGAACTTCTTCTGGACAGGTAAGAGGCACTGCTGTGCAGTGGAAATGGACCCATCATTTATACAACAGGGGAGAGTTGTCAGGAACTTCTCTTGCTTTTAGTGGGCATGGATTTAATAACCTGTTGTCAAGAATACTGTAGAATCCAGAATTTCAGCACAAACATGCAGTCTATAAATGCATTGCTGCTGACATCCTAACACTCATCAAAGCATAGGTAAGGAAAGTGTGCCATGTCTGGATCAGCACAGCAAAATTAATACAAGTTTCCTCCAGAAAACCAAACAGAATGCATGAGCTGCAAAGTCATAACTAGAATAGATTCCAAAAATTTTGTTGGATACCAGTATATTCAGACCTAGCTCTTCTGTTTGGGGGCTGCTGATTTGGGACAGGGATTTGCAGAATTTGCTTCTGTTCTATTATGTCACATGAATATGCAGCCATTAATTTTTGCAGACAGCCCAAGAGCTGCTAAATGCTGTAGGAATAGCTTTTAGGGTCAGACTGCTAAATCATGGCTGCTGTGTCTGCACAAATGCTTGGAACATGCAGCATTAGTTTCTCACACTAAATTCTATCTGGCTGGGTCAGGGGTGCTCTTATTTTGGGAATTTAATATTTCTGTGATTCACAGAAATGGTTGCTCTGGCAAGAAGTAATTAGAACAGAGAAGGCATAAGAATTCCTAGGCTTTAAATTTGGCTCTCCCACTAAGTAGATAAGGAACAAGGCATGGATAGATTATCTGTGCTTTTCTATCTGAAAAGGGTAATCCTGGCTGCTTTGTAGGAATGGTGTCTGGCTCAATTAGTAAAGATAATAATAACCTGACAGTCAGGTAAGCAGTCAGCTGAGAAGACAGCAGACTTGGTTACAGTTACATTGACTGTTCTGTGCTTTATCTCGCAGTCCATCCCAATTCTGGTTCGGAATGTGAGAAATGATAAAAATTGACAATGGATACATAGAAGAATATAAAAACGTTGAGGCTCTAAGGAAGCTGCCTCTGCCTTCCTCCTCTCACACTGGTTTAAAGAGGTGAAAATGTCTGGAGAGCAGGAAAACCCAGGAGAACTGTCTCCATAGAGCAGAACTCTCTTTTCTGAGCCCAGATTTGATCTTGCTGCCTTGTGTACCTCTCTGAGCAAGTTACAATATCCTCTTCAGAGGATCAGGCTGCCTGATCTTGTCAGCATCATCCCCAGCCCTTTTTAATACATGGCAGGATCCACAGGAAATCCTAGGAGGTTACCACTTCCTTCCCTTCTCACAAGGCATAGGAATGTAGTGCTTAAGAATCCATGGATGTTTCTCTTGACTTTCTGTTTATCATGGATAATCTAGAATTCTGTGGCTTGGTAGAAAATATAGATTAAACTTAGGCTATAAAAGTTGGAGTGATTTACACGTAGTTGAGGGACATGGACTTGAGAAGAAAAGCAGATGTTACAAAGAAAAAAATTAGAAAAAAAAAAGTTAATTTGATTTTAACCAGTTTGGTTTTCATCTCTAGATTAGTTGAGAGTAAGCAGCCTAGAGCCTGCATTTTTGCAACTTTGTTTTTAGTGATACTTATTAATAATTAGAGTACAAAGACTAAAGTGGGTGTTGGTGCATAATTTGTGTTTTGTTTTGTGTGCCAGTGAAGTAATAATGAAAAAGGCAGTCTCTTTAAAAAAAAAAAAAAGCATCACAGTTTTGGCATTTTTTAGTTTCATCTGAAGAGCTTGAGCCCTGTCTCTTACTCTTGGGGATAGAGCAGGGTTGTGGAGTAAGACAACAATTAGAAGTGCTGAGCTCTTGTTTGGTCCAAGGGAGAACAGTGATGTGACCAGACCAAAAAAGCCCCTTCCATCTTTTTACAGGTGAGCAGCTCCTTGGGAGAGAGGGGAACAGCATCCACATCATTTGCAGGACATTTTATTTTGTAGGGATATACTCACTGAAAAACTTCCTCCACAATGTATTTGTGGAAGCTGGATCACCCTCAAGCCCAGTGCATTCAGTTTATGCTGGATTTGCTGTGGATACAGTGCTGCAGAATTGTCTGATGAATGTGTTAGACTTACACAAACTCAGCTTACTCAAAAAGTCCTGGGACACTTGGGAAAATGTCCTGGGAAATGTGCATATCCTGCACCCAAGGTGTGTGGGGAAATCTGTTGGTTCATGGATGCTATCTGCAGAGTATCCTGTCCCCACAGTGCACTGCTGACTGAGTTTGGGGCAGGAAGCATTTATGGTGTCCAAAAGCAGCTGAGGTGCTCTTCCCTGAGGCAGGAAAGCAAATAAAAGTGCTGATGCTGTGCTTAAGAGAAACTTTAGTTTTAGAAATCTGGTTGTGACATTTTTAAATTTCGTTTCCTCCACGACTTCACATCCTTTTGCTTTTGATTAAATTTGAGACAGAAGCCCCATTAGTTTTTTTAGACTGATTCAGCCTATAATGGTTTTCTTTTAAGATAGAAGTCACTAGACAAAATCTTGAGCATGGGCTGGTATGTTGAGAAGTGAGTGGGAGGACTTGTGTTTCCAAAGCTATTAAGGAGTAATTGAACATCCATATCCCTTTAGCATTCATAGGAGTTTGGCATCTAAGTGCAGCAGACAGCTTTGGAAATGTGCCAAGCTTTTAACACTGTGTGTTCTGATATTTTCTAGTTTTTGGTACAAGTGGGCAGGGATAGTTAGAAGAAAAATATCCTGGTGGCATTTGGATGTGGAAGGCTTCCATCAAAGTTTCTGGAGGAAAGGACAGTGGCTCCTCCTGGCCCCTGGATGTGGGGATACAGTGTATTCCCAGAGGGGTATCCAAAATGTGATGGAAGCCAGAGTTGGTTAGCTATCCAGATGAGGTTAAGAAGAGGCCAAATTCCTCTCTTCCATAATGTATTTTGCCCTGATAACTGTGTTCCTCAGAAGTGGAGCTGTGCTGTGCTTGGCACAGGCACAGAGAAAGTAGCAACCAGTCCCTGTCTTGGAGCAGTTTACAGAGGAGAGAATTGAGACTGCTTGGAGGGAGAGTTAGAGCTGGGTAATGACAGCGAAGAACAAGTAAGATTGATGTTTCCCATTTACTCCTTTTGCAGCAGGATGGTTTGCTGGAGGGGAGTGGAGCATTGAAGGAAGGGGTCCTGCACTTCGTGCAGTAGCAGAGCCACACGTTGTGGGACAGCAGCTTTGTGCTGTTTGACTCACTGCTGTTCCTGTGGCATCTATTATTTCTTCCTCCTTTATGTCAGGTGGCTTATCTACTCAGCTAGAGAAGTGATTTCACTTCCATGACTCCATGTGTGTAGGATTCAAACCACCTTATCTTTCCTGAGGATCTGGCCTTCCAAATTCCTTGTTTCAATGCCCACAGGCTTGTTTAAGGCTTTGTTTGAGGCCCGTTGCAGAGACTACCTTTCCTAATTACTCTGAGTTATTCACGGTATTTTCCTCCTTCCCTCTTAACAGAGACGCAGGGATGGGTTTTCCACTCTGTTTTCCAGTATTTAAATGTTCAGTATTACCCATTACATTCTGGTCTCATTTGCTTAGTCCCTTTGAGTGCAGTCTGTAACTTCCCAAATGCCAAGCAAGGCTGAAAAGTCCTGTGGGCTACAGGATCCTTTTGTTTCCCGTGTCTCTTTTTGTATGCAAAGCATTCCTACAAGGCTGGGCAGTGAAAGACTCTTTGTCCAGGAGCTGGTGAGAACAGAGTGCTGGAAGGCTGCAGAAAGGCTGCCCTTTACATCAGTTGTGTTGTTAACTCCTCCTAACCCGTATTTAATGACCTGTTGTTCATGGAGAAATGAGAGATAGGCAGAGATTTACATCTGGCAACTTAAGGAAGCTTTATATCCTTCTCCAGTTTTGCACAGAAAACTGCCTGCTCTTTATTGCCATCCTACAGATTTCTCTATAAAACTCAGCTTGTGTTTCTAGTGGGATTTAAGCACAAGTGCCTAATGTTCTGCAAAGACACATTTGATATTTCACACAGTAGTAGGACAGCGACATTGGGACTCAGTACATTTTCCTCAAAAAGTTAGTTTTAGAAACTGAATATTAAAATTTAATTTTTATTTTAAAAAATTCCCCAGTGGGGGAAAGTGCGTTTTGTCTACTGGCTGTGTTTTGGGCCTCTTACAGAATAGATGGCAGTGGAGAGAGAAATCTTCTCTCTTTAATAACAGGTCTGTGATTCTTACATACGAAGCCTCAGACCAGTACTTGAGAGGAGCATAAAATTACCACCACTTCCATCCATTGAAATGTTTTTGTAGGAGTTTGTGACAGTTCTGACATGAACCTTTGGGACAGAAGCAGCTCACCATGTTCTCTCTCACTGAGGTTGTAGCACAAGCACTTAAGGATGCACTTATTTTAACTCTTCAATTTCACTGAGATGTATAAACCTAAATGGATAAAATCAGCTTGTCTTATTCTGGACAGTGAGTGATTGTTCACCTTCATTAAACTTGCCTGTAAGGAGCCATGGTATTCTCCATGGATAATTGTGGAGCTGTATATCTGAAACAATAGGCACTCCTGCTGAAAATGAAGTGCATGATCCTGCCTGCAAGGCACAGGGTTGTGCCTTGTAGGTAAGAGATTTCCCTTTGGCACTGTTGGAGTTGTGCCCATGGTGTCCTCTTTCCCAGTGGTGTTTTCACGGCATTGTGGGCTTTTCTCACTGTATCAGGAGTTTGGGCACAAAGTGAGCACTTACCACCTAGGAAACCTTGAAGTAGCACTTGGAGCTGTTAGGAATGGCAGGTGCTATGGACACAGAAGCTGTTTTGGAGAAGGTGGTTGTGTTACAGTCTTGTTGCACTACAATATAACCCTGGGAAAGATGGAGTGAAAACAGGCAGAAGGGTCTTGGAGTTGTGAGCAAAGACACTGTTTTGTTTGCTTCTTCCCGTGTCCAGGCTGCTTCATTTAAATTAATTAGGGTGGAAGATACTGGCTGTTTCTTTAGGAATTTTCCCCTCCTAAATGGAATAATCTTCAAGGTCCTTAATTCTGCCCACCTGTTAAGATTCAGTGTATTTTGAGCTGGAAGCACTTTGTAGTTGTTTATGATAATTGTATATGAATGATGCTATTTGAGACTTTTATTCTCTAGAGTTTCTTCTAAACATCTATCTCCTTTTTCAGGTTTGGAAACCTGGAGACCTCAAGCCAGGGAGAAGTGGCAAACCTGAATTCCTTGGAATCTGAGATGGTGCTCAGGGCGTAAGTATGGATTTGCACTGTGGAGCAAGCCTCAGACAGGATTTGGTCTTGGAGGAGGATGTGAGCAGCAGAGCTGTTGATTCCATTGAAAACTCACAGCACTGTTTGCATGCTTAAACAAGCTTGTGGAAAGGCCAAATACCAATTGTCCTATAACATATCCAATAATACAACCACAGCACCTTTTGCAGGGAAATTGTTTTGGAATTAAACATGAGATTAATACATCTAGGCCAATGTTTTGCTTATTAAACAGACAAGGAGTGTTTGTTTCCTCTGCCTTATCTGTGGCAGTAAGTGGTTGTTGCTTATGAGTGATTTGACTGTCATTACAGCAGTGCCTGCAGAGCAAAGCTGAGGGTGTCTGAGGCAAAGTGTGTGCATGGATCTTTTCCATTAGTGCCCTGTGATTTACAGTGCTGCTTTTAGAGTGAAATTTAAATTCTGAGGTCATTCTCATTTGCAAAAGAAATAGCCAAGCTGTTTTGAACTGCAGTTTAAATGAGAAAAAGGTGGTTTGGCTATCCCCCTAGGGTTTTATCTTTAGACATTGGGTGTAAAATGTGCCTTGGGTCATCAACATTTGGACTTTGACATCTGTGGTTTGCATGCACTGTGGCGTGCGTGATTATATTTGATTACAGAATGAAGATGCTTGGTTCTTTTTGGCATTACTGGTTTTCTGTTCCTCTTGCCCCATGGAACTTGACATAGGAGCTCAACACTCCGTCTTTCCTGGCTGATAAAGTATTTTGCTCCCATTCTGCCATGAGAGCCCCTCAAAGAACAGCTGGTAGTTAAAACTTGGTTACAGGCACCAAGGAGGCAGCATTATGCCATGGGTAGAAGGAATAACAGCCAGTGGTTCCCACACTTCCATCCAGACTGAGCTCTAGGGTCTCTTCTAACTTTGGGCAAACCATTTGATGTCCCCTGATCTCAGTCATATAACATGAGCTAAAGCTGTACCCTTCCTGCAGAATAGCTGAAGGATTTATTCTGGGGGTGAGGAATTAATTTCACCAGGATAAACCATGGTGGGATTAATGCCCCAGCTGCCTTTTCGTGGACTCAGAGGACTTGGGGAATGAGATGGAGAGAGAAAGTATGAAAGTAATCTTGATATTACCTGTGTCACTTGGGCAAAGTGTTTTTAGTTATACCAGCAGGTGAGTGTGCAAGCAAATAACATCTAGTAGCAGAGTGTTTGTTTTGGTTTGTTTCTTCCTTTGTTTCAGTGGAATTATTTTCCTCCTGACATATGTGCAGTTTACCAGCCTTGTCAGTTGCTTCCTGCTGCATCAATGCTTTCTTCGCTCTTGGCACATAACACCTTTGCACCTTTGAATGGACAAATGGATGAAGCCTGTGGTCTTATTCCTGTGCTCAACTTCTGATGAATTTTGACAGATTTTTCATTAATGTAGTTCAGAACAGCTGATTTTGATCTTTGGCCTTCATAAGATACCTTTTATGTGTGAATTTGGTATCTTTATTCAAATCCGTGTCTATAAAAAGTTTAACAATGAAGTTGTCAACAAAGTTATTAGTCAAGTATACATGTTTAGACAGGTCCCATATAAATATGAATTCACTTTCCTGCCTTAAAAATTTCCATTGTTTTCAGTTGCTCTGGCTACTTGTCTCTTAGATACAATTAATGGAATCTGGAAAGTGTTTGGCTTTGTAGTCTTGTTGTGAAACGTGTACTTCTGGTAGTTCAGGTTTTCTCTTGTCTGGGATACTTCCAATATAATTGCATTTGCCCTGTTTTCCCATAGAAGAGAAACATGATATAATTGTGCTTTTGGTTTTATATGACTTGGAGAAACAGGAGGAAGCAGCACTACAGCCTTGTTATTTCTTGCCATTAACTCTGTATTTCTCAGAGGAAAACTATCTCATGGGGAATCCTGTGGTCTGTGGCCAGAGACCTTGTCCATTCGTGAGACTCCTGCTGTGACAGCTCAGAGGCTTTAAAAAGCCAGTTGGGCCATTAGAAGTGGGATGCAATTTAAAGCATTTCCACTGGTTTGTCACAAAAAAATGCTGCATAAGTTAAGAACAACTGCAGAAGGAGAGTTCATGACTCCTTAAGTACCTCATGGAGCCTGAAAGAAGGAGGGGTAGCAAAAACTGAAGGTGTGTGTGGAAGGAACACTGTCCTGTGTGGTGCATTTGTAAGCCCACAGGTTACTGCCTTCTGCCTTGAAATTCTCTGTTCTTTTTTGCACCTGTAGTATAGAACTGTGGTGTATTTTGGGGAGAATGCCTGATGTAAATGTGGTTTTTGTTTGTTTTTTTTTTTTCACATTATGTGACTATTCCACACGGTGTTTATGTACCTGCTTCAGTGTTCAGAACCTGCAGATCCTAAACTAAGGCTTGAGCACATTTGTGGCACAGCCTTGTTAGAGGGGCTTAGGGGAGCTTTAAGCCTACTCTTCTGTTCCCAGATCCTGCAGTGATTCCAGACTGCTGCAGTGATGTGTAATTGTTACTGACCCAAGATCACTTCAGCTGTGTTCCGCCTTCTGCAAAGGGGCTTTTCTCCTCTTCACTTGAACAACATTCCTATCATTTTTTGGGCTGCTGGAGTGGTCAAAAAATTGTATTTTTCAACAGGGATCTGACTTAATTACATCTAATATGTAGTTTAAACAAAGGTACCATGCTTTTCAAAATACCTTGGATCTTAGAGTTGTGAGTAAACACATCAAAACCACCAAAAATTTTGTAAGCTTCAAACAACCTGCGTTTTTTGTTCCCTATCAGGACATGAGTTAGCTTTTTCATGTTCAATGACTTGTTTTTTAGCTTAGGATTTCTATTCACATTTGAAAAAATGTGTAATGCACCAAGGTGTGTGACAATTCACAATAAAACCATATCTATGTTAAACACAAACAAATTATCAGCATGATTAATTCCATTAAGACTTGAAGAGAGGTTCATAAAATTTCTGCTTTAATTTGTTTATGTTCTTGCCTTTTAAATGAGATTGTATAGTTCAAATGTGTTGTTTGGTACATGCCACCTGATGAAAAGCAAAGAAAGTAAAGCAAAAGTAGTTCTTTCTCTTACTTATGTCTGATATGAAGGCTCTTTGCACCTTATCAGGCAGAGTCATGGAAAACTTGAATGGGATTGTCACCTCCTTGAGATCTTCAGCACCTTTATGTATTCTGGGAAGGGGGTCAGCAAGCCAAGCAGCTGATGCACTGTGAGGCCTTCAGTCCTCCCCAAATGGCCAAGTGTACTGCCCAGGAGGTAGAAATACTGCTTTTGGTGGTAGGACCTATCACCTGATCTATCTTTGGAGCAGACCAGTTCCTCAGTGAACTCTCTTAAAAGGTTGGGTTGTCTGTGCAGGGTGATCTGTGGAATAGCTCAGGCCGTTTTCCTCCTTTAGTGAAGGACAGTGTTAATTTTGATTTCTGGGCAAGTCGACTTGTGGCAGATAGCTGCTCCCAAAGCACAGGCTCCATGAATTTAAAGGGGTGATGTGTTAAAAGAGCAGCCACTGCTTTCCTTGAAGGTTGACATTGAAGACCAGGCTGAGGACTGGAACTGAGAAAGGAGCATAAAACCTTCACAATCTAAAATATTGCAGCTGCTTGCACCTTCTGGGATTCAGTGGCTCTGCAGGATCCTGAGTTGTCTCTGGGCAGTGTGAGGGTCCCAAGCCAGGCCACGGCACTGGAATCCCTTGCTAAGCCTGTGACACCTGGGACCTCAGGCAGTACATCAACAAGAGGTGCTGAACTGGCTGCCACCAGTTTTAAAATTTGTGTCAGTGCAGTTCCCAGAAGTGATCTTTGTGTGGCCAGACACACAAAAAGCTATCCAGGCTGGCAGTCCAGGCTTGCCTGTGATGTTTGCATTCGGAGAAGCCTAGTTTGATGTTAACTGAATCTAGTTCCTTGGGGACCTTACTCAAAAACACAGGAGTACCAACCTGTAGGAGAAGTTTTTCAAAGAGGCAGACAGTGTTGCCATGTTGGTCTGTGGACTTGGACCATGATTATTTTTTTGTTTGCTTTCCAGAGGTCTAACATTAGTACTGCCATGGCTTTTGAATCCTTGAGTAACAGCAAAAAGTCCTTTCAAGCCTCCTCATGGACTACAAGGCTGTCGTTTCCTTCTGTTACTGGCTTTGATTTGCTGGTTTGGAGTCCATTGGTGGTGCTTTTCCTCAGATGGATGGCAGGCCACAGAAATGAATCAAAATACTTGGGGGTTTTTCACTGACAGCTGACAGTTGCATCTGCTTTATTATCAAAATGTGGAATTTATTTGTTATAAAAACTTGGAATGTGGCACAATTGAAATCCACAGACAAAGCAACTTGAAGCTAAACTGAAACCTTGTTTCATTCCACAGCATTTGAGGGAAATTGTACAAATAGAGAAAATTAGGGAATTATTCAGTGACATGGCATGTCTTGCATGTTCACTTCCCCTCTTTTACATTAAAGTAGCAAATACAAAAACGTTCAATGTAGTACCACAGCATTTGAAATTTTTCATAGTGACAAACAAACACTTTCCCATGGCTTTTTGTTCATTCAGATCTTCCTGACCAAAACCTTGTCTTTTGGTTCCTTCTGAACCAAACAGTCCCACTGGAAAACAATGTGCACAGTTACAGCACTGCAGAAGTAAAACTGGGCCTGAAACATTATACTCCAGGACAGTAGACACCAAAGGAATGTGAGACAAATGGAAGAAAATTGTCTGGAAGATTCTGGTGCCTGGGAAATCCATGGCGGGAAGCAGTTAAGATGCATTTGGGAGAGCAGCAATCATTCATTCCAGTAAAGCAAATTAAGCTCAAACAACATCAGAAACCAGTGTGGTTACATGAGAAGCAGAGTCAAACGCAGGGCAGTGGAAGAGGGGAGAGTTATGAAAACAACCAGAACCAAGTAGAAAAGAATAATTAGAAAGAAAAATAATGATTGGCATCTCAATTAAAACACAGAACAGGTAGCAGAGCTCTTCCCTTAGTGGCTTCATGTGTGTCCCAGCAAAAGTCTCCCATATGTTATTGAACACGTTTTTTGCAAATCAGAAAGAGCCTGATCATTTGCTGGAAGTTGTCAGGATGGTATTTATAAACAAAGTGGCTGTGAGAAGCCACCCTTGGAGCAGCCTTTTCTTGTGGTTTACTTACATTTTAACCTGATTTAGCAAGCAAAACTGAGAAAATATAAGTGACTTAATTTAGTTTGTGTAAGCAAGCTGAGAGTTACTGTCTGGACAGTGGAAGAAGGGGAATAGCTATCTGTAATGAGTATTTTTTCGATGGTCTTAAGTATGCATTTGTCAAATTATAGCTAGTTTTGTGCACATTTTCATAGAATTTCATAAGAAATTAATCAATTAACCTCTTTTTTGACTGAGGTTCCCCTTACTCTCCTTAAGTTTTGAGATTCCCTTCTCATTCTTCAGAAATAATTGTGGTGGGAAGAAAACACTGTTTTTTCCTTTTTGGTCAGAAATGGAGGTTTAACCACTCCAAGTGCCAGGTCCTGCATTTTGGCCACAATAA
>VRYO01001717.1:6593039-6861206 GCA_009812075.1 Sialia sialis | reverse complement strand
TCTCTACAGCTCCCTGAAAGGTGGCTGTGCTCAGGTGGGGTTGGTCTCTTTCTCAGGTAACCACTGACAGAATGAGAGGACACAGTCTTAAGCTGTGAGGAAGTTCAGGTTAGATATTAGCAAAAAATTCTTTACTGAAGGAGTGATTGGGCAGAGGAATCATCTACCCTGGGAGGTGGTGCAGTCACTGCCCCTGGTGATGTTTAAAAAAAGACTGGACGTGGCACTCAGTGCCATGGTTTAGTTGATGAGGTGACATTAGGTCACAGGTTGGACTTAATGGTTTCAAAGGTAGTTTCCAACCTAATTAACTCTGTGATTCTGTGAAATGCTGTGTTTAATTGCTGTCAGGACAGATTGAGTTGTCTCCCCAGTACAGACGAGGCCAAGCAGAATTCCCATGTGGTGGAGGGTCTCATTTCCCATCTCTCCTGTGCCCTGCTGAGCTGACAGAGCTGTTGGACTTGGAGCTGCTGCAGCCCTGCCACCTTCTGTGCTGCTCATGGGCAGAGGGAGTTGGGTAGGTTCTTGGTCCCAGTTTGTGAACAACAGGCTCAGATATACTTCTCTGCCTACCTGGATAGGTTTTGGAGACTGGAACCTCCAGAGATGGGCTCCAAGCAAAGCTGGTGTAGAAATTAGGAGGCTTTCTGATAGGTGTGAAACTTGAAAGCATTGCTTAGAAGACCCTGGAGTCTCTTGACAGCAGCACAGGAGTTAAGCATTGAGATTTTTTTGTACAGACAGAAAAGGAAGAATTTATAACTTATAATCAACCCGTGAAAAATGTAGTCTGTTGTGTTTTGTTCCTGTCTGAGCTCCTGGAAGGCCCCTGTTCCTTTCTGAGTCTGTTGAGTATAGTGAATTTTGTTGCAGGGGCAGCAAATATAAAGCTACTGCAAGGTATGGGCAAATGTCCAGCCCATTTCTGGAAAGCTGCATTACTCCCTGACACTCCAGCAGAGCAGCCGGGCAGCAGGAGGTCACTCAGGCTCAGTGTACCTCTTCTCTCTTTCCTATTTCCCCTTTTGACTGAAATGATTTTGCTGGCAAATTCAGTGTCTGTAACAGCTGTGAACTCTTCACCTTGCTCTGGGACACTGTATCTGTCTTAAACTCTGTTTATTGTTCAGCTTAAGAAAGTGGCCATCAACCAAATGTCTGGAAACTGAGTTTAGTGTAGAGAGTGTGTGAACAATATGAATACAAGAACTTGCCCTCCTTTCAAATCATGGCTGAATTGGTAAATGGTTGTAGGAATAGAATACCTAGGCTGGCTTTTGGTGTTGGGACCAGGGGAGATGATGTTTTGTGATGCGGGTGGGGAAAAGGAGCATGGAGCAGGAGGGAATGCACTATTTGGGCATGGAATGAGGCACAGTGTTCCCTGCCTGTGGTGGGAATGAGAGGAAAATGCTGTGGGCATAGGACAGTGGTGTTTGTGATTGTTGGTGCTGCTGTAACAGCATTCTGGGTGTGTGTGGGGCCAGAGAGGACAACTGAAACTGGGAGGGTGGTGGGAGAGTCTGGGAGCATCAGTGGGAGCATCTACTCTTGTGGTCTTTCCTGGCCTAGGGATGTGGAGCTGTTGGCTGTGCCACAGCTTGCAATGCAACCTGAAATCCAGAATGTGTTTGCATGCTAATTTTTGACTGTGAATACTTTTTGTAGCTTTGAAATTGTAATTCCAGCATTTCTCCTGTCAGCAAGCCTAACCAAAGAATATTACCAACGGATTTCCAAATACTTAAACTGAAAATTCAAAGTTGCCACATTATCAGAACAAGAAGGGAAAGAAACAACAGACTTAAATGGATGCAAGTTGTATGAAATCTCTCTGGTATTAAAAGTTAATTGAGTTTTGAGGAAAACCTCCACAATTCAGATGAGACACAGAGAGTAGGAGAAAGTCTCTTTACTGTTTCTTAACTATTGGTTTATTTTGGATGCTGCTGAGCAGTGAGTTAACCAGAGACTGCTATCGTTTCCCAGCTTGCAGCAGGAATGTGCCAGTATTTGTACACAGCTCCAGTAGAGAGTTTCCTGCACTGGAAGAGACTTGAGATGCAGGAATGATTTTGGAGACATGGAAGGTTCAGGGCCTTTTTCTCAGGAAGTTTAGGTGTGTATTGTGCCTTTTATTCTGAAATCAGGAGCTTAAAGTTTTAAGAAAAGTGGTTATTTTTTAGTAATTTTCTATTTTTGCTACACTGAGCTGAAAATTATCAACATTGCCAATTATTTTTTGGAAAACCATAGCCTAAATTGTCTTGTCTTCTTATAAAATCAAGTTGCAATTATGATAAATCCATGCAAATATAAGATCTAAGGGCATTCTCACAAGCATGAATTGTGCAGTATCTAAGTACCAATCTAATAGATGGGTGTGGATGAAAACCTACATAAATCAGGAAAACAAACAGATCGCTTGCCTCCCTCCCCCAGCTGCAGGAAGAGTGGAAACCACGCTGAATCATCAGCTCTGCTTCCCCTTCATCCCCCTCAGTCTGTAGAAGGATTGTCCATGGGTTGGTGTTCTTTTAGCTGCATGTATCTAAAAAAATCTGGGATAACTTTCCTGAACAAGATCCAGTGGTCTTTCAGCTCTTAAGCATCTTTTTCTTGCTCTGCCAGCATTACTGGGACACCCTTTTTGTGTTCTGTAATTTGACAGCCCCTCCTTGGTTTGTGCTGAAGATGAAATCAAGGCTCTGCTGATACATTTTTAATCACTAAGATTAGCAGGATCACGGTGTCTCCTAGGCTCAGCGCTCTTGGCACTTCCAGGCTGGCTCTGGCACGGGCAGCCTTGTGCTGCAGCCAGGGTTGTATCCTCCAGGATGAGACAGTCCCACTCACTGTGTGGGCTTGTGGGGGTTAGGCTCAGGACTGTCTCCCTTTCCTCCATGAAAGCCTCAGTTTGATGAGCATGCAGGCTTTGTACCAGGAGTGTAGATAAGGAGGTCATGGTATGGAGGGATATGCAGCTCCAGTATGGTCCCCAGACTCTGCAGCTGAGGAAAGGTCTCAGAGGAAGCATTTGATTTAGCATTTCCACTGGGAAGTAGCCATGAATACCTTGTTTCCTCCCTGCTATTTTCCCACAACATCCCAGGGAGTGGTTATGGAGCAGACATTGAGCTTTTCCCAGTGGCCCAAGGTGGAATGAAGAAATGATGTTGTGCTGTTGATGGTGTGTGTTGTGTTTGGTGGTTGTTTAACATGGCTGTGGTACAGCTCAGCACAGATACTTCAGGTGGGCTGTGAATGTCTCATGTGTTTGTTGTTCTGTTGGATACAGGTACACTCAGTTCCATGTGGATGCAAACACTGTGTTCTCTCTGTTTACTTGTAGTGAAATAGCATCAGTCTTACGAGCCTGGCTCGATCAGTGCTCGGAGGATTTCAGGGAGCCCCCTGACTACATGTGTTTGCTGAAGTTGCTGGATTATCTGAAGAACAATATGCCTAATTCTGACATGGAGAGTAGGGTGCAGAACCTCTTGAAGCAGTTTCAGAACCAAGAAGTAGAAGCTGTTGGTGAGTTACCATTCCCTTCTCTCTTTCTGTCCTCCCCGACTGTAAGGTGCCCCAGGGATTCATGTGCAGTACATTTCACCACCTCTCATGCTTATCAATAATATTGTGAGGCTCACCAGTGGCTTTTGTCTTGTTTTTTTGTTTTTTCAAAGGAAATCCAACCTCTGTGTGAGGCTGCAGGCTCTATGAGGGATGAAATAGTGTTATAGTGTGAGGTACCTATGTCTGTTCATCATGGGGTGGCTTGAGAAATCCAACACTTCTCTAATATTTAGCCAAAGCTTTTGAGATTGTTGCAGCAGCCAACTGGTTAATTGTCAGCACGCTTCCCATGCCACTGAGTTAAAACACACAGATGCTCTCTAGCTGGGCTTCTCACTTAACCTCTCCCCCCTCCCCAGAAACCCCAAACAAACAAAAAACAGAATATAAAGCTGCAACAAAGTACAGCTTGAGTCATAAGCTTTGTCCTGCAGCTTTTCTTCCTAGTTACCACCTTGTCAAAAGGAAGTGCCTGTGGGTGTTTTTTCCTATTGGAGTAGCTGGCTGCTGGTATCCAAGGACAGAGGAAAATCTTACGTTACTGGGGTCACAGTCTTCTGGAACAATAGTGAACTGTAGTCACACAAACCTGACACATCCCCATATCCTGGTCACAAAGCTTCCTGTGGCAGAGCTGGGAAGTGGGGAGAGCTCACATAGGATGTGAAGGAGAACTGCAATCAACTTCCAGCTTTGGTAGAGGGGTGAGAGGGAATAATTCATGCCATAAATTATAAAGGAAATGCCAGAAAAAAACCTGCTTTCATTCCGTGAAAGTCATGTCAGCCGGATGCTCCTGAAATAACATGTCAATGCATAATACTGTGAACTGCCAAAATAACTCAGTCATGAACAGAAAAAGGAGTCATGCCCAGAGCCCAGGCTTTATTGAGCACAGGTAAGGGAACAGGATGGCTCAGATGTCATTAGTGCTGATGTTTCCTGGGTTGACTTCTCCCAGATCAAACAAGGAACACTCATAAGAACTGTATTTGGGTTCATCTGTTCTTCAGGGTGAACAGAAGTTCCAGCAGCCTTGCTTCTGTATTTGTTTCCTCAAGTGACAGCTGAAAATGTTCTTTTTTGAGTCATAGTTGGGCCAGTAGGAATGATAACATTTTCTAAATTGTGGCTGTAGGAGTAAAATAAGAGGAGGCAATGAAATTAAGCTGTGGGGTCTGCAAAGAAGAGTTTTAGGATTGCCTCACTTTTATCAGAGCTCCGTCTTTGTACAATTTCTTCCAAAATTCCTGATGATTCTGCAATCGTTGTTGATAATTACTGTCCCAAAACATTCCTGCTGGGCTTCAAATTTTGAAATTTGGACTCTAATCCTATTATTGTCGCTTTAATGAAGGGATGGGATTACAGTTGTGCTAAAGATGATTTATTGCTCTGATTTACATCAGCCTCAAGGCGTGAGATTTAGAGAAGCAAGAATTCAGCCATAGTTTAAAAAGTAATCATGGGTGTCTTCATTGCAAGGCAATATATAACTTTTTAATCCAATAGAAAGTTGCTATGAAGTTTATTTTGTTTTTCTAACCCGTTCTGCTGCATTATGTATACTTTTATCCAATGAACTGCTGTCACATGTACACACACAGGCTTCTATTGTAACACTTAAACTCTTAGCTTACCCTCTACAGTTACATCACTACGCTACAAAACTCTTCACCACCCTACCTAATACAGTTTCTTACTTAAGGCATATTCTTACTTACAACTTTAGAAACATAAGTTTATAATTTTTCTGCTTAAAGTCTGTGTACTTCTACTTTTACATCAATCCAAGCTTCTTTCAAGGCTGCAAATCAAACCCTTCAGCATCTGTGGGAGTTTCTATCTGTTTCCCACATAATCCTACAGCTTGATTTGGGTAATCAAACCTCTGTTCTGTGCTGCCATCAGCTGTGCCAGTAGATTAGATTGCAGTACCAGATAGGAAGATAAAAGCTGCTTCTGGCCTCAATTCTTGCAGGTTGAGCAAGCAAAACAAGGAGAGGCAGAGGTTGCAGGGTCAGGAGAGGCACGTGCTCATTCTCCCTGCAGTCAGACTTTGAGAGGGCTGAGTGGATCAGAGGGGTCCTAAGATAATGAGATACTTGAGTACAAGGGGATTCCCTTGTTGGAGAGTAGGAAAAAGACTGCTTACACATCTATGAAAGAGAAAAAGAGGGATGAAAAAAGAAAAGAAAAATTTACACTCTGCTTCAGGGCCTCATTTTAAGCATGCTGTAAGGTTCTGTGTAGGGCTGCAGCTCAGTGGTGAGGATTTTCAGTTCCATTTCAAGAACCAAAAGGAAAAGGAGGTTTTACAAAGGCAAAAGGAGTGAGATTCTTGTAGCAGTCCAGTCCAAGTCCATTTAATGATGCAAATTGTTACAAAACAGCAATGGAAAAGTAGTGCTACAACAGAGCTCTCCATTTACTCCACTGAGTTCTGCCAATAAATTGTGCAATTCAAATGTACAGATGGAAATCAGCCTGTAGACATAACTTGTTACATCCAAACTGTAGCAATTTACATTGGTGATTATGTTCTGTTAATTACTGGAGGAAGGAACAATGAAGTATTTTAAAAAATAATGATTCTCTATCACAATATATGCTGTTGCTTTAATGCTGTGCTTTAACTGGATATGAAGTCTTGCCTAACACTCTTTGTTTTTGCAAATGAAATCTTACCAGTAAACTCAGTACTTTGGTTGTTAGTTTTTGACAAGTCCCTGTTTTTTTTCTCCCTCCTTATGGAGTTACTGTTGCCTTACAGTAAAAGGGATTAGGGTTTATTTTCAAGGTGTTTCTGTTTGACTTCTTCCTCTACCATGGAAAACAAGGGCATACTTCTTGGTGTTTGAACTTTTTCTTCCCAGCTTCTGGGAGCCACAAGGTGACATGGCAGCAGCTGTGGAACCCTTCCCTTTCTATACTGGGTCAGGTCCCTCAGTGAGGACAGTTCTGCTATTCCATTTCCTGGGAAAAATTCCCTGAGAGAAAAGGTGAAGGGTGCTGGAATAAACTCTCATCAGTATTGGCCCATGAAGCCACAAAGGGTGCCAGGAAATCTGCTATCTTCTTTTATTTCTGGATAGAAGAGCATTCCTACTGCAGTATTTTGGGGGTATAACTGCAGCCTCATGCCTTTGTAGTTTGAAGGTTTTTTTTCAGGTTATAAATACTGAAAAGTAGATTAACGAAACTCTGCAATGTCAGTAGGGGATTTTTTCTGGAGTCGTGGTGATGATTTTTCTTTCAGAAGAATAGTTAGCAAATGGGTCAAATCACTTCTCTGCTAAGATTTGTTCTCTGTGTATCTTTCTATTCCACCTTTTCTTTGCAATTTAACCTTCTGGTCGTTTTTCTCACTCAAATGGCACAGTGGGGCCATTACATCAGGCTGGGCCCTTGGGGCATTCTGCTGTAATAGTGATGTTGCAAAATAAACACCTGCTTTGATTCATTGTTTGCTGTATAAATTTACTGGGTGTTGTTTTCCATTCTGGCCAGATGGGTTTTGTAGCACTTCCTCCAACGACCTGGTTGATGGAGAGGAACTGGAAATCAGCAATCCAGAAGAATTCTCCTCTTTTCAAGACCATGTTGTGGCAGAACAGTTGACATACATGGATGTGGTATGTAGAGTGTTGCATGTAATATAACTTAATAAAATAATACAGGTATTTTTGTAAGTTACATTTTTTTAAGCATATGGTTCCAGAAAAGGACTGCTGCTGGGACACAGAACACAGCTCTGTGGTGGTCCCAGCTATTCCAGTCACTGGACTTTTTCCCTTTTTTCTTCTGTCATTTTGAAGGAGTTTTATTTATTTATTTTTATGTTTGGGTTTGGTTTTTTGGTTTGTTTTTTTTATGTATAGCCTCTTTTGCAAAAGTTGTTGCTGCTGAGAAATAGCACATTTTAACTATATGGCTACCTGGCTTTAAAGATGTCTAGGTACTCTGGACTATAATAAGCCTATAAAGTATATTTAAACTAAGAGAGAACCAATACTTACCTTTAAGTACCATATTAGATTTAGATAAAATCTGTCCTCTAAACCTGTATTTCTTCTTGTGGCTAAAAGAGATTTAGGAGAAGCCTGCTGGCTTACCACACCTTTGTTTCACTCTAGATGCTCTTCAGAAGAGTTGTGCCCTACCACTGTTTGGGATC
Organism: Sialia sialis; assembly: GCA_009812075.1. NCBI lineage: Eukaryota > Metazoa > Chordata > Aves > Passeriformes > Turdidae > Sialia > Sialia sialis. The sequence continues at coordinate 6,853,447 of VRYO01001717.1, read as the reverse complement.
CATCTGGTCTCAAAGGGATAAGAAGGAGAACAAGAACCTGGCTCCAACTGTCAGAGCCACCATCACTCAGTTCAATGCAGTCACCAAATGTGTCATCAGCACTGTCCTGGGGACCAGGGAGCTCAAAATCCAGCAGAGAGCCAAGATCATTGAGAAGTGGATTCATATTGCACATGTAAAGCATTTGTTTTGTTTAATGTTTTTTGGATGGGTGCCTTGGAGTGAAGGAGTTGGGAGGGGAGACTGGTACCAGGAGACACACTGGTACCAGGCCATCTTATCTCTAATTCTTTCTATTTTTAACTGATTTTTTTTGTGATACCAAATGAATATTGCCCTTCCTCTCCTCAGTTCTTCCCATGGAACTGGGGTTGATACATGCCAAAGCTTTAGAGAAGTCCAGATAGCTGATAGCAGTAGCTCTTCCCTGGTCCACTGTTGGAATCACTCCATTGTGGGAGGCCACTGGCCTGGGCAGGCAGGACTTCACCAGCATGTGGAATCACCTCTCTGTCCTCCATGTGCCTCAGCAGAGCTTCCAAGAGGATCTTGTAGCAGATTACATGCTTTTATCATGTTTTTCCTAATCTTTGCAAGAAGTTGTTTTTTTTTTTTTTTCCATGCCTGCTTTATGTACCTCTAGTTTGCTAATTTCCTAGGTTTTAATATTTTACTGTAACCTTCCTAATTCCCCTCGGAGCACTGGGCAACTGGCAATAAATGAGCCCCTCTGGAAGAGACCATTTCAAGCACTTCCATGTGGATGTGGGTTGACTTCTAAGAATCACATGGATTCTTCTTGAGCTACAGGGAACAGTCAGACAAAGCTGAAGCCAGACACTTTACGACCTTGGCAACTTCTGTGCTTCAAGAGGCAGCATTCAGTCCTGGCACCTGAGCTCTGGCAACTGCATGGTTCAGGAAGCTGGAATGGGGAAGGTCTTGGACCTCTCCTGTGGCACTTGTTTTTATCATCATCTGATGGATGCTTTATTGCCTGTGGGAAGGGATTAGGATTTCTACATGCAGATCTAAGCTGCAAAGGGCACCAGCTAAAAGGGCCTTCTTCCTGGGGCTAGACAGAACTTTGTCATCACCCCCCGGCAGAAGGGAGCCCTGGGGAAGTCAGGAAAGGCACTGCCCTCATCCCACTCACTCTGTGGATGGAGAACTTTGTTCTCCACCCCTGCTGATTCTGTACTTCTCCCTTTACTTAATTCATACCTTCTGTGCTTCTCCCTTAATTCATTAAATGCTCCAGTCGTAGCATGAAACACATGAAAAATGTATGTGCACACTCTGCAGAATAATGGCACATGTACAGCAGCTGGGTGCACATCTACTTAGCTGCCCACTTCTGAGAAAGCTGCTTGCTTTGTGCATGCAAATGAGTGTTTTGAATAGTTAGGTGCCTGAATTAGAAAATAATCCACTCATTAAAGTACAGTTATTCACTGACGACTAAACTTAGCAGCATGGAGTTCCACATTTGTTATCGCTTCATGACTTTTGGATCCATTTTCTTGGTTCAGAAGATAAATGGAATACTTTCTCTACTGCCAGCCCTCTGCTCCACCTAGATCTAAGGTTCCTGAGCAGGAGCAGCCAATTTCACTCCAACAATATTTTCTTTAAAAATAAAAAGCAAAAATGAAATCATTAATGTCCTGTTATGCTTAAAATTTTTAAAATCAAAGCTGTTTCTTCACAGGATTCTTTCTGGTTTTCCCTCTGTGAAGGACACAGCATGAAACAAAGTTATTAAAACCAGTCTTAAAAATTATTCTTACATGCAAATGAAAGCTTGCTCAAGTTTAATCTGCAGTCAATTGAATCACTGAGAACACTAAATCCAATATTAAATTAAATTCCTACTGTGCTCTAAATTATCCAGCATGCATTTAAGTCAAGATGGTTCCAAATTGGATCTTCCAGTTCAAACTCCTGTTGTACTGGGAAGCAAGAAGAAAAGCTGATAATTTGTGCTTCTAAATTCATGTTCTCCCCAGTCTAAATTTCAGGTTGAAGAACAAGAAGGGTCTCATTCTTGAACATGTTGGTCTCTGTAGAAGAGCCATTTTGTGGCTTTTTTTTAGCCCCAAACCATGCCGAAATAGCTTTCAGGTGTAGTGAGTCCTGCCCTATGATCTTGAACTTGGTCTTTATCTGACCCAAGTGCCCACCTGCTTCAGGTGCTGTCAGTCCAGGCTCTCTGCGAAAGCCACACTACGATAAATGCGGTCTCCTGATTAGCAGTTTTTTGTAGGTCAGTAACTGGGAGAACTTGTACTCTCCTTAGCTGTTCAGTTACTTCTAATGCAACTCATGAAAAGTGATGCTGATATATCAAGGTCTGACTTTTGCTTATGCTGAGGTTGCTTTACATTTGTTCAGTCCTACAAAAGAAATACATCATTGTCTGTTTTCACTGTAAGGATCCTTTACATAATAAGCATTATTAGGGTAAGAACCCAATTCATAAATTGTTGATAAGCAGAATTGGAGTTTGATTACATTCTTATCTCCATGGAGCAGGCAGATTGACAGGTGTTTTGTCTGCTGGATTTGCATGTACAGACACCTGTGCTGAAGTTTGTGGTATCCAAGTTCTTTATCTTGAGCCACCAAAAGATTTTCAGGAGTCACAGAGCAGACTTTCCCTCTAGCTTCCCTCTGCTTTATAAGGAATCTCTGCTACATTTTTGAGTTTTTCATTATCCCTTTCCACCCAAGTCACAGAGCAGCTCCATAAGAAACGTCCATGAACCAGTCTCTGTTCAGATTTGATCCCAACTCTGGAAAAGCTGGGAAGGTTTTTCACTTTAACAGTGTGCACATACTTGAATAACAGGTTATTCCTTTCTATGTCTTTATTTTTAATTGACATGGAGATGATTGAGGGTTTGCATTTTAAATACCACATATAAAGAGGCAAAGCCTGGTTTTCTCCCTAAGGGGTAAAAGGGATTGGTAACTATAAAGAGCTTTTTAAGAAGTATAACCTTTGTGCCTTTCACCATGGCTTCCTGGACTCAGTTTCACTTTTATTTTTACTCGGAGAACTGGAAGCTGTGACAGCACAAATACATGAAAGTGAGGAAAACAAGATCTAAATGCCAAAGCTTGTGAAGTGTTTGGTGGCTGGAGTGGGGTGCGATATTTTTGATGCTCAGTATTTGCACAGCTGCTGCTCAGCAGTGAGAATGTGCAGCAGGCATGACAGGGCTCAGAGAGAGGAGCACTGGGGTCTGCGTAGTGCTTGACATTTAATGCTGCTGTGTTTCCAACCTCTCCTTTCACAGGAATGTAGGATCCTGAAGAACTTTTCCTCCTTGAGGGCCATCATTTCAGCTCTGCAGTCCAACTCCATCTATCGGCTGAAGTCCACCTGGATGTGCGTTTCAAAGTAAGCCTTGCCCTCAGTTCCCACGGGCCACAGGGCTCAGTGCCCCTTCTTTTCATCTTCTCCCTACTCTTCTGCTCCTTCACTGACATGGGTCCTGTCAGAAGAAGCTGCCATTCCTGGGAGGCTCAGACCCCTTCTGTGAGCTCCTTTTTCCTGTTGAGGAGACAGTCTGCCCTCTGGGATTCTGTCCTTTTTAGCATATTGAGTCTTCCACAACCTCTCTAGAAAAACTATGGCACTGGCTTTTCTCCCAGCTCATGCTCACCACTCCCAGGTCACCATGGTCTTTGCTTGTTTTCTTCTCTCCCATGAAGTTTGAGGAGATCCAGCTTGCTAGAAATCCTCCCAACACTTCTTCTGGTGCTGATGTTTACGTAAAATACATTCCCAAACTAAAAAATCCAGTATTGAAGATAATATTTCTTCCAGGGGAGCACAGATGCCAGAAGTTGCTGTCTAGAAAAGATGTTGTTCTGTTCACTGAGTTTGGGAAAACCAGATTTCTTTGCCTTTGATAAATTAAAATATCTATCTTCTAGGCAATATCCTTCTGTATTTCTTCTCCACAGAGGTGGGATGTTCCTTCTGCTGCCCTGTGTTTCTGATCAAAATATTGCCTGTTGTGTTTATAGTGCTGGGCAAAAAACTACTCCTATACTTAAATGCTTCCAGCTTTCCAGAATGCATGAAATAGGGCAAAGATCAAGAACTTGGGTTCCCTCTCAGCTGTTTTTCTGTTCCTTTAATCCCCTACCCGTTCTCAGGCTGCACAGACAGTTCAAAGCCCTGCCCAGGGGCTGATGGTGTTTCTTTGCTGTCAGATGAGGCACAACTTTACTGGGAGCATCAGAATAACCCACCAAGGCTCCCAGGAGATGTGCAGCATTTCACTGGATGCATTTTGGTGCTGTTATCTTTTATAAGCTGAACTGTTAATGATTGATGAGAAAGAAACAGGAACTTGATTGGATTTTAGAGTGCTGGCTAATGATGTAAATGATTTAATCTTCTCCTGCACAGGGACATCCTGCTGATGTATGAAGAACTGTCTGAGATCTTCTCAGACCATGACAATTATCTGACAAGTAGAGAGCTGCTGATGAAGGTGAGAACCAGTGTGAGTTCAAAACTTGTGATCTCAGTGAAATCTGAGCTTTAGCCCTTTTTTAAACCAGTTGCCAAAGCTCATCTTTTCCTCAAGGACCTTATGTGGTGTGTTAGGGAAGAGCAGGCTGTAAAACAGGAAATTTTGCTGGGCTGAGAGTTGATTTCCTTGTTCCTGGAAGAATCAGTAGCTTTAGCCTGGATAGCCACAACCAGCAGGCTTTGGCAGCATGATCTGGGTGGACAGCAGCTCCTGCAGCCCCTCAGCCCATGAAGTCACTAGAACAATGCCACAGCTTCAGCTGAGGAATCAATCCAAAATGTTTATCACACTATCCTGTACCTTTCTTAGAAGTAGGAAGCAGAGCTGGGAGTTCTGAAGGAACAGGCTTCCTCCTCTGTGTGTGGCCAGATGGACAACAAAGCAGGCTCTGTGTGGAGCAGTTTGACTTATGCACTCTCCTGGGTGAACCCCAGTAACCTCAAGAGCCTGAAGGGGTTGAGGAAGAATGCCAGGGAAAGGTTATGTCCTGCAAAAACTAAGGAATGCTTGTGGCAGGTTTTTTCCATTTACATAAAAAAGTTCCTATGAATTTGCTAACCATTTCATTCTTTGGCAGTTCTGTCCAGCCAGTCTGGCATTTGTCCCTCAACCACTTGCCTTAGGATCTGAAATGCTGTTTTGCTCAGGAATGGTGGCTGAACACATTCACAACTGTCAGTTTGTTTTGTTTATCAACATCTGTAGGTAAATTCTAAAGCAGATGAGACCATAATAAGCATAGAGGGAAAATGTGTGTTCAGAACAGCCTATTTAGTTAAGTATTAAAAGACAGAACAACTCAGACTGAACCCAGACCTCTGGCTCCCAGTAAATCACTCTCCAGCTGCCCTAAGCAGATGTGAGAAACATTTTGGAAGCAGTGAGAGGAGAAAAATCCCACAGAATAGTTAGAGCCTCTCCCTTAGTTTTCATCTTGGACCATTTGGAGGATTAATATCCACTGAATCCTTAAAGACTTAGTTTTCCTTGACTATAAATAGTCCCTGTAAGGGAAGCCATGTTTGACCTTGCCTGTCCATCCTGCAAATCCAGGTGTTGAGCAAACCAAATGCCATTGAAAACAGATTGGGTGGCAAGAGAGGGAGCAGTGTTCTCTTCTCCTGAGCAGACATTGATAATGATTTGTAACACATCTATGCCAACACTGGAAGAAACATGGAACTCCAACATCCCCTGTGCACCCAGGGAAATAAAGGTCTAAAGAACTATGGTGAAATATCTCATCCATTCATAAGAAAGCTGGAGTTGTGGGGATGGAAACATACTCCTTTAATTTCCTGCATGGTTTTGGATTAGTCAGTAAACCACAGTTGCTGGATCTCGATGGTGCAGCACAATAAAAACAACAAAGCATTATGTAAGATGGAGATGTTTACTTGTAGCAGGCCTGATCAGGGAATTAACCAGAAATCCTGAGGTCAGGAGTGTTGGGATAGAGCATCTGGACACCTGAAGTATGTTTGAGCTTCTTTGATTTCAACTCCCAAGACCTTTTCAGCAGCACTTGGCTTTGGCCAGAGCCATTCTGCAGAAAAATTCCCTCACAGTCATCTTGTGTGATTTTTGTCCAAAATTCCCAGTCAGCATCCGAGTCCCAGGAAATCAGCATGTGTGTAGACACATGTGTGTCTGCATGGCCACTATGTTTTGCTGGTTTAACTTGTCTGGTTAAATGTACTTATTATTTTGCATGCACTGTAGTTGCCATTTACCACTTGGATCCTCCATTAATTGCCTTTAATTCTCTTTCGCCTCACAGGAAGCAACATCCAAATTTGCAAATCTGGACAGCAGTGAGAAAGAAAATCAGAAAAAGTCACAGAAGCGACTGCAACTTCAAAAAAACAAGGTGTGTTTGAGGGTTTTCCTCTCATTTTTGAATGGATAACACGATTAAACCTAATCGGTCAATTCCATAAGAAGCAAAATCTAGAAAGGTCTTCATCAGAGTGAGTGGGCAGGAGGGGATTGATGGATATAAATGTGTGGTCATCACTTCCAGCTCTCTCCTTGCAGTCCTGCAACAGAGAGTTTCATTATCCATTCTTGTTACACTTAGGAGAGAAACACAATTTCCATGTACTAAAATATGTGCTGCTGTAAATATTGGAGTTCTTGTGATAAAAAAAATTAGCTCTGGCAGAGCAGAAGTCTCATTTACTTTCAAACATGCTGATGAAGCTTCTGACATACCAGCTTGAAAATTGCACTGGCTTCTACAGAGATTGCTTTGTAAAATATGTCTGGGTTCCAGTCTGCTGGTGAAAATGGTTTTTTGTCTCAAAGCTGGCAAAGATTTAGAAGGACAGGAGGAGAGAAACCTGGAATACGGAGACAAAAGTGCTGAATGATTTTTGTTTGTGTATTTGTTTGACTGGAAAAAAATACAGATCCTTCTGGATGGTAGAAACAAGTGTGTCCTTTGCAAGTGTAGAGCCTGAACTCTGCAAGTGCTGGCAGTCTTTGAGTTTAAAGTGTGAATAATTAACATTAAAATGCAATGGCTGGCTGGGGAAGATGGTCGCTTCTTGGAGAGAAAAAAATGGTGACTGGATTTGACTTCACTACCACAGGGCATAATCATTAAGTAAAAATCCACAGGGATGAAGCAGAATCTGCTCAGGACCAGTCCCCAGCTCCTCCTCTTGCAGCAGGTGACAGAGGGATCCTGTCCTTGGGCCTCAGTGCTTCTCCCAAAGGCAGGGTTTCCTGGGGAACCCACTGTTGGGAATCACTGGTGGCAATACTGTAATAGAAAACTACTGGGTGATACCTGTGAGAGCATCCTGGTCTCACTGGAGTTGGATTTAAATTCTAGATTATCTAATGAAAATGATGCAATGAAAGAAAACATAATTATAAGACTGATTCTTGGTTAAGCAGATTACTTTCATTTCATTTTCTTACACAGGAGTGTTCTGGAACTCTAATGAGTCTCATTTTTCATTTAATTAATGGAGCACTGCTCTGCTCACTTGCAGGGAGTGATGCAAGGCACGGTCCCTTACCTTGGCACCTTCCTGACAGATCTCATCATGCTGGACACAGCCCTTCAGGACTATGTTGAGGTAACTTGGGGAGATTTTTTGGAGCCCTAAAGACCCTCCCTGCCTTTCCAGCTGCGTTTACTCATTCTGCAGCTCTTAAAAGGGAAGCAAAATGCAGTGTTATTAACTAGAACTTGTGTGAATTTTTGTGCATTTATCTCAAGGTACAAGTCTGGCTCTTTTCTGATCCCTTGTCTTTCCTTCCAACAGGGTGGCCTGATCAATTTTGAGAAGAGGCGAAGGGTAGGTTGAATGTTCTGTGATTTTTGGCTTATTGTACCCTCTGGGCAAGGGCATTTATCTTTAGCTGCTGAATCAGACCTGGTGGCTGGAGACCTTTGCTTTCCAGAACACACAGTAAATCTTCCTTCTCCTGCAGGAAAGTGTAGGTAAAAGGTTGCAGAGAGCAAACCGGGTTCAGAGGACTGAGAAATAAATGCTGTCAGTCTCTCCTCTCAGCTGATCCTTGTAGGTCAGAGATAAGTAATATCCTGTAGGAGTAGAGGTGCTGGGGTTACTTTGGGCTGAATGAAGTCAGGCCAAATCTCCATCCTGGAGGTTGAAAGCAGACCTGGACTTGGCTGAGATGGAGCCATTTCCTCCCATTAACTGCTGAATAACCTGCCCTAAACAATGCAGGGTGATTCAGGCAAAGTCTGTGTACAAGTGCAGTTACAGCAGAGCAGCACACTCTGGTCACATGCCTTAAGGATAGCATTTTACTTTCCTCTGGGGCAAGTGTGAGGGCACATTATGGACTCCAGGGAACCTTTATTGTTAGAAAACTGATTCTTGAAATAGTTACTCAAATGAAACTGAACTTCACATCAAGCTAAGTTTATCCTGGATCCCCTGTCATGTGTTTTTAAAGTATGAATGACTGTAGTCTTGTTTGCTAATTAGACTTTCTATTTGATTATTTCTTTTCTTAGGAATTTGAAGTCATTGCCCAAATCAAGCTCCTGCAATCTTCATGCAACAGCTATTGCCTGATACCAGACCAAAAATTCATCCAGTGGTTCAGGAGGCAGCGACACTTAACAGAGGAGGAGAGGTAGGTCCTCAGTGCAGCTGGCAAACCTCTGTTCTCCCTCTCCACACACACCTGGGCAGGTCAGGGCAGGGACATACAAATACTGGTGAGCACTAGTTTTAAAACCTATTGTAAGGAGGTGAAATACCCCCTTGGCCCCAACAAAATGCAGGCAGAACAGTTTCTTCTTTGTGGTGCTGCAGCTTTCTGTGAGGGGAGAATAACTGAAGGATCCTCAGATTTCTTGAATGTTGCTGCTGTGAGATGTACAGCTGAATAACATTGTACAGCTAAGTAACACTGTCTGCAAATGTTCACCTGTTGGCCTCTGCCCTGCAGTTACAAACTCTCACGTGAGGCCGAAGCAGCTGCTGATACCAACATCCTGTCTCCAAAATCCCAGAAAAGCATGGTGAAGAGGATCAGCACGTGAGTATGGTGGGGCAGAGGAGTTTTGGGGTGGGAACATGGACCTGGATAACTCAAACAAGCAGTGTTCATTTAATCAGAACCTGCAGAACCTGGCTGGGGATCCACAACCCAGCATGGCTTTAAGGAGAAATGCAGCCTTGTGGCTGAAGCTGTCCCTTTGTGTTGCTAGAAACAGTCATGGGGATTATTAAAGATAGAAGAGACTAGAACAAAGAATCCTTCCTATGGTGTCAAAAAAGGAACTATTTTAGTGCTGGATTATAACTCAGTACCTCTAAGTGTAATAACTTCGCTGAATGCAGCAGGAAAACAGAGTAAGTGAGGATAAAGTCTGGTCTATTATTAGTCTAAATTGCTACAGACATGCAAAAAGTTCCTTGCAGGATTTTAATACGAAAGCTAAGGTTTGCAAAAAGGCATTTGATAGTGGAAACAATCTGCCTTCCAGCTGAAGAAGAAAAACAAATCATGGGGGCATGGTACAATACCACAAAGATTCAAACAGGAGGTGGACAGAGGACAGGACCATGCAGCTGGACATCGGAAACAAGAGGCTAGCAGGAATTGCAGGGAAAGCTTCATGGAATAAAGCAGAGCTCAAAGACTCAAGTAAAAGATCTGTACTCTGAGTGTGTTTTGCTGATGAATACTGTAGAAAAGCAGTGAGTGCCACCTCTCTAAGCTGTATTAAATCATTAACTGCACACTGATGCTCCCTGCTCCTCCTCTTGGTGGGTCAGACCAGCTTGTTTCCTTTGACACTCTTGTCAAGTCACTTGACCTGCATTTAGAAATGAGTCTTGGAGAGGGAGCGCCTTTAATTTACACTGTATGAACTCCTTATTGCATGCATCTCCAGCCTTCTAGAGAGAACTTGGTACCTGTTGTACCCTGGTAGAGGGCAGGAGTTGGCAGCAGAGTGAATTTGTCTTTTTAAGCCCTTTTTTTCTATTAAATGAGCCTGAAAATGTGAAGAGATCGAAGGGGAGTGTTGTTCTAGTGGGGCATGAGCTGGTTGTGAGCTTGCAGCTGTGGGCATTCTGGGTCAGGAAGGTGTTGTGTTAGCTTGTAACAAAGCCTCTGGACAAATTGTATAAACACCACAGAGGAAACGAAAACAACAGGCCATCCAGAGAGCAAAAAACTCCAGAATGTTAAGAGTTCTGAACCAAGGGACAGCTCTGCTCAGCCCAGCTCTCACTTACTGGCTTTTATGCTTTCTTTCTTTCTGTACTAGACTTTTTCTGGGCACTGATGTGTTCACCCCACCCAAAGAACAACCCCTGAAGAGCTCTCCTGTAGGAGGGAGCTCAGGGGAAAGCACGGATTCAGCCAGTGTTTCATCGTGTGAGTTTAATCACTCTGAAACTGAGGATGTGTGTGTGACTCCCATCTCTAGTCCTGAGGACCCTCTGAAAAAGGTACAGCTGAGGCCTCTGCATGCTGCAGGCAGGCCCACGGCACTTGCCCAAGGTTTTGACTAGAACATTGGTTTTAGTGAATTGGAGACAAATGTGTAAAAATGGAAGTAATCCAGTCAGGGCTCTTGCATAATGTTCTGCCTTGTCCCTTGTGGGTTTGTTTCTGTCAGGAATCTTTTGAGCAAGGTAGAGGGAGGGAAAGGCAAATGCTGAGCTGGGGAAGGAAGGGGGCAGTTTCAAAGAGAATGGCAGAGAGGGAGGGGTGTGTGTATTTCCAGCTGTGTCAAGGCTCTCAGCTGGAGCAGGAGTGCCTGTGCCACCCTCTGCTCCTTCCCAGCCGGTCCCAGTTCCCGGCTGGCCGCCTACAGCCTCGTGCTGTTCCTTGGATCTGCTGCCACCTCCTGGGCTGCTCCACTGCAAAGCCAGAGCAAGGCCAGCAGGACAGAAATTGTCATTGCAATGCTGTAATCAGTCAAGTGACGTTCAGTTTTCCTGGAGGCAGGGAATCCCCTGCCAGCAGGCTGGGCAGAGTGTGGGTGACTGAGGTTTTGTCTGTGCCTTCTGCTTTCTCCCATTCCTCTGGCACAATGAAACACCCAATGTCCCCTTTGTGACAGCACTTTCCTTTCTGTTGTGCAGATCTCTGGCTACCCCTTACCCTCCTGCTCTCCTGACTCTTCCGTGAGCACACCTTCCTCAGGGGTGTCATCTTTACCCTCGTTCCTGACGGCCTCCAACGACGACAAGAGTTCTGTGGGCTCTGACAAGGGCTATGACTCCGACAAGGGCTCTGTCAGCTCTGACAAGGGCTCCAGCTCCAGCAAGGTCTCCATCTTTGACCCAGGCTCAGGCTTGGACAGCAGCTCCATCCCCACCAGGGACTCAGGCTCAGTGCCAGGCAGTGGCCCCAGAGTGCTGCCCGTGTACAACCGGCAGAGCGAGGGCTCCTGCATCATCCGGGTCAGCATGGACGGGCTCCATGCCAGTGTCTACAAGAGCATCCTGGTGAGTGGCACGGCTCTGGGCTGGCACATGTGTCCATGGAAGGGTGACTGAACCTACCTCTGTGCTTTGAGAGCACCCCTTCACTGAGCTGGCTCATCAAACCTGGCTGGAAATCCAGGGAAAATGGCACACGGTGCCACACAGAATGTGTGCAGCCTGGTAGGAGTGAGATGTTTGAAACAGCTTGCGGGAGGTTTCTGTCTGGAAATTGGTGTTTATCACAGTGCTTCCAGCTGAAGCACTGTGAGCACACTGAAGTTTTGACATATGATGGGATATTTCCCCACGAGCTGGTTTCTGGAAACAGGGAGCTGACATGCCCTTTAATTCTGTAGCTTCTCCCTTTGAAAAAGGGAGAATCTCCCTCCTCTCTCCAGACCAGCAGCCCCAGAATTCAGGCATTTCCCTCTCTGCTTATTTCACAAACAAATCCCAGCAGTGCCACTGGTGCTGGACCATGGGTGATGTGGTTTAGCTCAGCTGGGGACCCTCAAGGCCTGCTGAGGGGGAACAAATGCAGGGTAGTTCTTAGCATGTTTAGTTCCTGATTTTAATGGTCTCACTTCCCCAAATCCAGCAAGTTGTTCCCCAAGGGCCTGATGGTTTCGGCTCCTGGTGAGGAGGCTCTGGAGGAGCCCTGTTTCTGCTCCAGATGCCCTTCCACAGCAAAGCCAGCAACCCCAGCTACAAGGCCAGAAAGCTCTGCAGGGTGTCCAAGGAAGCGCTTAGTGCAGGAGCCTGCAAACAGCAGCTGGGCTGGTGAGAATGAGGTCTCTCAAGGGAGCAGACACTGGGATTTACTGCTGTCTCTACTAGTATGGCACCTGTCAGCTTGAACTAAAAAGCCACCACCTCCAAATGTCACTAAGTTTAGTGTCTCTCAGCACCTGCCCCTCTGTTACTGTTTTTTCAGTTCTCTGACATCTCCAAGAACAAGCAGTCAGGTTTTTGCCAACTGTTATATCGTGAGAGTGAATGAGAAGAATGTCTCATTGCACCTTATCTTTGCAGATAACCAACCAAGACAGAATCCCTGATGTCACCCAGCGAGCCTTGCTGAAGCACAACCTTGAACCTGATGCAGTTGAAGATTACGAGCTTGTGCAGGTCATCTCTGAGGACAAAGGTAGGGAAGCAGAACTGTGCTGCTGCCTAGAAAAGTTCTGTTGGATTTCAAAGGGAAGAGTAAAATAGGAAGCATTAGAAACACTGTTGACAGGTCACAACAGCCAGTGAGAACCCCCTGCCTGCTCAGGGAAGGTTTCTGTCAGCACAGACCCCTTCCCAAAGGCAGAGCCAGCTCCTGGGCTGTCAGGCTGACTTGGCGTGTGCCTTGCAACCACAGAGTGACCACAGGATCTTGGGTGGGGGTGATGTTCTGCCTCCCTGGGACCAGGCCCTTGGATCCCACCCATCAGCCTGCTAACAGAGTCTGCCAGGGCCTCTGCCAGGCTGAGCATGGTCTGGCCCTGGCCTCCCCTCCTGCCCTGCTCCCTTTCCTGCAGGAAGCTGCTCCTGCTGCTGCTCTGGCAGAACAGGGATATTGCCCTGCCCACACTGTCCTGCTCCTTGGACTCTCTGAGCTTTCCTGCTGCTGTGCACCCCTCCCCACTAATGCTGCTCATCCCTGTTCTGCAGAGCTGGTGTTCCCCCGTGATGCCAACGTGTTCTATGGCATGAACAGCCACGTGAACTTTGATTTCATCCTGCGGAAGAAGGCAGAGCTGGTCGGCTGAGACTGCACCTGCGCTGCCCTCCCAGAGTTCAGGGAATCTGATGGAATTCCCTGCTGAAAATGTGCAATTGGAGCAATGGGCAGCCCTGGTGCAGCTCCAGGCTGCACATTTGCCTTGAGGACACCCCATGAGCCAACTCTGTAAGAAAAGAGTCTCCTTCATGCCAATATTATACAGAAGATCATCTGAACTTATTTTTATAGAACTGAAGCAAGTCCTGAGTATGTCTGCCTGAACCAGCTGAAAATTTTTTGCACTTGTTTTATGCCAGAGAATGATCGATTTTGGCTCTTGTTCCCAAAGAACTTCAAAATGAATGAACTGCACTTGCCGTTGTATGAACATCATGAATGGGACAAATAGACACTGCTTCATGTTGGATGGAGGTCTTAATATCTCAAAACAGGGTGGTTTCCCTTGGACTTGGTGAAGCCATGGACCAGAACTGGATGCCTTTTGTGTGCACTCCCATGTGATGCATGAATGGACATCCTCCCAAATGTGCAATTCCTCTGCTGGAACTGAACTTTGAACCTCTTTAAAAGCCATAAGTGAGACATTGGATTGTAAGCAGCCCGGACTTGAGACACATGAAATACATACAGTATTTCTTGTTCTGGTGGTAGCACTGTGCATCCCTGTGCAGATGTAGGAGTTATTATCCAAATAGATAGCTTAGAATTGTTAAGGATCATTAGATAAAATAATTTTATCCATGCCTGGGCCTTTCCTCCCCAGTTCTGTGGCACTAATTTGCAAAACTGGGCTCAGGTAAGTTTTACACTACATTTGGATTTGTCACTGTGTTTACAGGTAGGTAAAACAGACTGACTGTAGGTCTGCTGCACATCCAAGAGTTCTATGGCAGGTCCCACAAGCCTGGTGTGGGTCACAGTCTGAACAGTTCATGAATTCCAGTTGTTTGTTTGTTTATTTAGAGGCTGACAGAGGCGGGGGGTTGTTACTGAGCCTTAACCTTTTGCCCAGAGTTAGGGCAAAACTAGAAGTTCAGTTTTCTCTGCTTTTGATGTCTGTACAGTGCAGTTCCTTGTGTACATAGCATAGCTCCTTATGTATATAGTACTGCTCACTCAGAGGTGTATGGCAGTGTTAAGCTGAAACATGAATGTTCTGGATTTTAAAATTACACTTTCTAAATGTTTATATATGTTATGTTTTTAACTGCTTCCCTGTAATCTTTATATGATAAGAATATAAATTGTTTTTCATTAATATTGCCTGGAGCCAGTCAATTTCCTTTTATTAGTTCATGTCAGATGTGTAAAAACACCTCACACCACTTCCCTTGCTGTCACTTTCTAAAACTTCTCCACTTTTACTGTTTAACTTCTCAAGAGCAAAGCCAAAGCCCTCCCAGTACATCAGCCACGCACAGAGCCTGTAAAAGATATTTTGTTCTATTTCTTGAGGTTTCAGCTTAAGGATTTCTGTAACTGGGTTATTTAGACTGCATGCCAATTTTATGTCTTCTGCATGAAATCATTATCTCTCAAGTCACCGAATGACTTCTGAGGCTAGATAATGCACAAAGTGCTTTTGAGTGTATCCATTTCTCCCTGTTTTTTCAGTAACTGTGTTTTTCCTCCTGCTCTCCCAATCATTACCTTGTTGCATTTTCTCCTCCCTGCACACAGTACCAACATTCAGATAAACAGTTTACACACTATAGCCCCTTCTGGTATTTCACAAATCACTTCAGCTGCCCAAAAGTCTCACCTTCAGTCCCTGAACTACAGCTGCCCTGGCCACTTAAAGGCCTCTCATGTTACACTAATTAGAAAATCTGTTTAAACTACCTCAGGCCACAAAAAACCCAACAGCAGAACCTCACTCCATTTCCTTCAGGAGCAATAAAATCGATTGGTGAACTTGGAATTTCACATGCCATCCTGAAAGCACAACAGCACTTTTCCATCCTTAACCCAAAGCAGTCTTACTGCAATCAATCGTTTTTCAGGGCCTGCCACCACAGCCTGCCTTGTGAAGAAGCTGCAAGAAAGCTGGTTCAAAGGTGGTGCTCCTGCTCAGTCATGTCTAAGGCACTGCCACATTTGGCCCATGGCTGTACACATCAACAAGATAATGAAGAACAATTTCTTGTTCAATGGTGGAAGAGAAATAACGGACTGGTCAATTGATAGGAAGTTGACCTGTGGAAGAGGAGCAATGCTCACTGGAGCTGTGGTCAGCATGGAGGGGGTACCATGAACAATTCTGGCCTTGTCTCACACAGGCCCCATGTGAGATGATGCTGTAACTGGAAAAATTCCACTCCAGAGGAGGAGCTATGAGGCCTAGAGAAGATGCACACCACTTCAGTCCAGGGGATTCCCTTAAGGCGCACATCCTACCTGAGCACTGTGCTCCATCTCCTCATGCTCAGCAGCTTCTCACAAATTCAAGGGTCAGTATGTGTTATTTGCTACCACAACTAATAAATTTATTTTGAAATCACAATTGTATCTCAAGCTTTTTGTGCACAGGCATCTTCCTGAACCCGTAACAAAAATAAGTACATGGAAAGTACTTTCCACTTCCACATGGAAAGTGGAAAAATACCAGAAAAAATACCGCTGTGTTTTAAGTGGCTCCTACTTTTCCAAAACACATTTAATTCTGGGAGAGCAAAGCTTGAGCAGCACCAGCCAAGGAACTGAAAATACAGGCAGAGAACAGAACTTGTCACATGGCTAGAACCACTGGCATCACCCAGGTCTTGCCTATATCAATAAATGGAGAATTGTCAATTTATAAATACACACACACACAAGGTAAAGGGACCAGTCAGCAAGACTGAGTCCTTGTCTGCTCTGAAATGGACACAGGCATTTAATTCCTATATCCTTCATTTGTCCCTCTCCCCTGAAACCACCATGAAGCCCCCAGTGTGCTCACTTCCCAAGTCAGCCAAAAAGAAAAACATTCACAAAACTCCCAAGCTAGAAACCCCAGCCCTGTTGTAAGGTTGTTTTCCATAATCTGTTACCTCTCTGCCTAAGGAAATCCCAGTTAAAGCAAGTTCAGGCTCCCTGAACACCCCAACCAGCTCCACTTCCCAGCAGCTCTATCCCAGGCTGACAAATCCCCACATGCATGTCCCTGCCCTGCCTTGGCTTCAGGGCTGGCAATGAGGCCAAAGAGTCCAGAAGGTCTAGTGCAAGACTCTGCAAGTGATGCAGAGACCTTTTCCAGCTCTCATTATTTGAATGAAGTTAAAAAAAAACAAAACAGGGACAACTCAAATCCCTTGTCTTTTGAAAAATCCATGCTCTGTTTTCTGTGAGAAGCACCTAGTGCTGATGCAGGGAAATTATGTGTCAGCACACAGGGAAATCCCACAGCAAGGGGGAAGGAAGGAGAGGCTGCTCACAGGCACTGGGGAGGGTCTGTCATGGAACAAAAGCATGAGGGTGGAAGAGATGTGGCTCTCATATCCACAGTGACACTTAGTGCTGGATGCTCACCTGGTCGCAGAGCCCTGCTCCTGCAGGAACCTCTCACCAACACCTCTGGGACTTCCAACATTGTTCACACAGGCCCTGTGGGCTCATACGTGAGACCTGCAGAGGAAGCAAGAGGGACCGTGAGGAAGCAAGGACCCAGGCTGTGTGTGGGCCTATGGTGCAACCTCCATACTCACCTGCTCCCACATGGACAGCAGCAGGAACCTGGCTTCCAGGTGGGAACTGCAGAATGGGCATCTTTATACAGCCAGTGACTCCATGGGAGAGGGACACAGCCAGGAATCCCTTGAGCTGCACCTCCATTAACCTCCAGTGAACATTCAGGGTCAGGCTGGAGGGGCTTGGAACAACCTGGTCTAGTGAGAGGTGTCCCTGCCCACAGAAGGGGGTTGGACAGGGTGACCTTGAGAGGTGCCTTCCACAACCCAAACCACTCCAGGACTTTCCCACACAATGAAGAACACACACACAGCTGCTCATCTTGCACCAGGTTCTATGTATTATCAGACCGGCTGACAGGTAATAACATGTCTTCTGCAGCAGAAAGCACAACAATGATCAGTAATTATTCAAATCAAACAAAAATTAAACCCAAAACCCCAGCCACACATACTCAATGCACAGATCTGCCAGCAGGTGAGTCCCCAGATGGCAATTCCAGGAAAGAATCCTCCCACTGCCCAGAAGCTCAGGGTCTGTGCAAGTATAGTCCGTGATCACCTGGCCTCTAAGCAAGTATAGTCCGTGATCACCTGGCCTCTAAGAAAGGCTTTTTTAAAAAAAAAAATAAACACCATATCCTGCTGGCATGTGAGCCAACAGCAAAAACATCACAACTCATCCAAAACACAGAAAAGTTTGTTCCTCACATGAAAAAATATCCAGGCAAGTTGCCTTTCCGTCCTGTAACACACAATTCTATCAAGCTGTTGAGAGAGTAACATTGCCGTAGGCTCTTTTGGTTTTATAAGGAGAGTTTGTAACCTATCTTCTCCTATTTAAAGTTCCCAAAACTCCTAAATGAACAGGCCTACCAATAGGTCGTGGGGTTTTGTCTTCCTGAAGGACTAAGTTGAGGTGAGGATGTGACAAGGACCAACTCTGCCTGCATTCCCTTCAGGCAGTGCAGAGACAAATCCAGCCACCTCCACTTGCATGGCTTCCATGACTTCAGACATTCCAAGATATCCATTCTGGATCCAGAGGCCTGTTTAGATGGGATGCAGCAAGATGAAAAGGAGCTGATGGGAAGCCAGCACTGAGTTTGTACAGGAAAGTGACAGCGAGAAGACATGACAGAGGAGCACTGCTCTCCTGCTCATTTTGGGGAAACATCTTGATTCTGATAGGGATCCCTTTGGAAAACAACCCCAAATCCCCTAGATGCTCAGCAAACAGGGTGGTAAAAGCCTACAGACCTACAAGGACTAACAGTGAGGGAGCAGCCCAGGTACAGCCATCCCGAAAGGCACTGACATTTGTACACCTCTATATATTAATCTTAATAAATACAGTGTTCTACACAAGGAACTGTGTAACGACGTTATCCCAGGCTGGTTTCTTCTAACAAAAGCTTGCCAGGGCTTTTGCTTGGATCTAGAACACTTGTTCCTCCTCCTTGGTGTCCCACCCTGTCCTCGGCGGCCTGGGCAGGTGTCCGGCCCAATCCCGCGCACGGCCCTTGGGAATGGTGGGAAGGAGACCACATGAAGAGCTGCTCTACAACTTTCAAGGGTGAAAAGCTAAAGTGTGAGGCAGGTTCAGCTGGTTCAGAGTCCCGGGCAGGTGGGCAGTCATAGCTCATCCCTGGATGTTGGCGTGTCGAGGGATGGCTGGGAGGGCAGCGCGTCCTTGTTCTGGGCGTCGCTGTGGATCTTGCCCTGCTGCCGGGATTTCCAGGAGTGCGTTCTGTCCCAGTCCGTGGACACGGTCTCGTTGTCCCAGATGGTGGAGGTCTCTGTGTCACTGAGGTAGCCCGGCTGCCCCGTGTAGTGCGTCGGGTAAACGAGAAGGGGCTCTGCTGAAAAGGCCTTCAAGTCTCTGGACTCGTAGTACTCCATGTACTTTGTGCTACGGAGGAGAGAAACACCATCAGCACAGAGGAACCTTCACTGCTGCCATGCTGGGAGACATGGCCAGTCCAGGGAGCACACTGGTCTGGCAGAGGGGATAGGTGCAGGGGTACAGATGGAACCATGTCCTTACAACCACACACACACACACACGTGTACAGCCAAAGCCCATTCCCAGAGACAGACGAGTGCCTCAGAAAACCAGCCCACAAGCCCCAGGCAGGCACAATTCCCCTCTGCCACCTTCTTTGCTTTGTGCCAGAAGGACAAAGCCAAGCACCACAAGCAGTCCTCACCAACAGGCTACCAACAAGATCTGGTTTAAGATCAGCCAGCAAGACCCAGCCCCAGAGGGACTTACACAGGGTGCTTGTTGTACATGATGGGCAGGAATTCATCCACGGGCAGCATCTTGCTGAAGGGCTCAGCCCCAATGAGCTTCTGAGCCCCGTTGAAGGAGATGGCGTAGCCCAGGGTCCAGTAGGAGTAATCAGCTTCCACCAGGTTCCGCACATTAGGAACGGCTCTCTCGGGCTCCTGCACCTGCATCCGCTTCCGGCCAATGTAGCTTCAGGGGTGAAAGGATCAAGGAGAGGAATCAAAGTGAATCCATAGCAATTAGGGCAAGACTATTCATGTCAGCCAGGCCAGTGCGAAGGGTCAATCCCAGAAGCAATCCCTGACCCAGCTCACAGATTTCTATCCTGTACCACTACCAGACATCCAAGTCTTAACCCAGAGGGTGGGACAGCTGTGAAAGGCTTCCTAAGGGAGCTAAGATGACACAGTGTGAGGCTCAGGACTGAGCTGTGCTGGCTCCTCTGCCAGCATCTCCAACACAGCTGAGGTCAAACAACACTACCTATGTCCACCATGGGCAGGATAGTGCGCACAGCCACCCCAAAGGTGGATCCGTCATGATAGGAAGAGCCACCAAGAAGACTGTGCCACCCTCCCCTGCAGCATCAACCTGCACCTCTGCCATGCCCCAGCAGTGCTGCCAACCTCCCCACGTGGCCAGGCCCTCCCAGAGGAGCAGAACTTACATCAGCTCCCAGTCTAACTGGGCTTGCTCGATGTCGTCCATCAGCTTCATGAGCTTCCTCTTGAACTGGTGCTCGAAGCGCACATCGTCCTCAATGACAAGGGTCTTCTCCAGGCCCCTGCTCACCACCTGAAACACCAGGGCTCCAACGTCAGCACAGTGGCCCCTGTGGGTGCCCTGCTGTCACTGGGGTCACCCTGACCTGGCACTGCCTCCCAGACCATGCAGGCAGGAAGCCTGGAGAATCACTCTGTGACATATACATGACATGACACTGGGACTTGCTCCTGCTCAGATGGAGAATAAGGGGGAAAAAAAACCCTTCTTTAACCCTATTTGCTTTTCAAAACCTTCGTGCCTTTCTTCTAAGCAATCTTGCCCCTAAGCAGGATTGCCCCTAAGTATGGACTGCAAAAACAGTAATGAAAATGTTCTGATAAAAATCACTTGGAGCTGAGGACAAATGAATCACAGAATCCCCAAATGGTTTGGGTTGGAAGGGACTTTAAAGTCCATCAAGGTCCCCCTGGTGCTAGGGATGGAGCAGCCACAGCTTCTCTGGGCACCCTGTGTCAAGCCTTCAGCACCCTCATAGGGAAGAATTCCTTCCCAATATCCCATCTGACCCTGCCCTCTGGCAGTGGGAAACCATTCCCTGTGTCCTGCCCCTCCATCCCTGGTCCCAAGTACCTCTCCAGCTCTCTTGGAGTCCCTTCAGGTACTGGAAAGGGGAGATGTGAAAGGTGAACACTTCGTTCAAGAAAACCCGTGCAAATCCAAGGAATTCAATTCTATCCTACACTTCCAGAAACCTGGGCTGGATCCAACGCTCTGCACAGGACTGGCTGTGCACCAGGATACTGGTGCAAGTCCTGCAGGACCCCCAAGGCACCCCAAAATGCTCACCTCCTTCCAGATGTAGTAATGGCTCAGGAAGCAGCCGATCTCTCCTCTGGTGAGGGGCCTGGAGGAATAGGGGTCCCGGTATCCTGGCAGCATTTCAATGCTGAGAGCTTTGAGCTGACTGGTGTTCAGCATTCTGGAAACAGAGTATTTATCACCCTTGCAAAAAAATAACTCTGTTCAAGCCAGACAAAGGCACAGCATGGGGAATGCTGCTGATGTTCAGGGAAAACCACACCTTGAGAAATTCCTATGCTTGTTTTGCTCAAAAAAGCAGAGGAAAATTAACTTCTTGATTCACATCTCTAAATCAGGCTGATAAATTGCATCCTTAACTCTGCCAAAGCCTTCTCATGAGACCATCAATTATCTTTAACTCTGCCAAAAACTTCCCGTGGGACAAGCCACTTGCCAGGTGCTTGGCTTTGATTAATTTTCTGAGGCCTTGATAGGATCCCAAGTCTCCAAGACCACTAAATGGTATTTGGGCTCCTGTCTGCTTGAGGCCTTTTTGCAACTCACAGACTCAAAATTTCTGCCTTGATTTCTCATTATAAAAAGGTCTCAACACACCTTAGAATCATAGAATCATTAAGATTGGAAAAGTCCTTGAATACCCTCAAATCCAAGCATTAACCCAGCAATTCTCCCAGGGATGGGGCCTCCACCAGTGCCCTGGGCATCCTGTGCCAGTGCCTGACCACCCTCTGAGAGAAGAAATTATTCCCAGTTGTCCAGCCTGAACATTCCCTGGCACAGCTTGAGGCTTTTTCCTCTTGTCCTCTCCCCTGCTCCCTGGGAGCAGAGCCTGACCCCTCCCTGGCTGTCCCCTCCTGGCAGGGAGTTGTGCAGAGCCAGAAGGGAGGACCTTTCTCCAGGCTGAGCTCTTCCAGCTGCTCCTCAACCAGACTTATGCTCCAGACCTTAGAGTGAGCTTGGAAAGGGCTGTGTCAGGGTTAACTGCAGCACCACAGCTCTGAAGGATAGACAATATTCCCAGGAGTTAACTGCTCCATTCAAAAAATCCTGTGATTTTAACACTAGCCTGAACCACAGGGCCCTGGCTCTCTCTCAGAGACTGACTAATTGCAAAGGAAGAAAGAAACAGAGCAGAATTGCCCCAAACAGATGGTCAGGGACATCTAAGTGGTGTCCTGCTCCCCCACAGCCAACCCTGCCCTGCTGGAAGTAGGTCAGGGCATCCAAGGAGATGCTGTAAAGCAATAAAGCACATCCCACTCTGAAAACATTTTCAAGCTCAACCAAAACTCACTTTCCATCCACAGCCTCCACTACCTTCACTGCAATCTCCTGCTCATAGAGCGTCTTCAGCATCCGATCCCGCCGGTCCTTGCGACGCTTCAGGTTGATCATGAAAATCTGGAAGAGAAAAACATCAGCACATCAGACACCCAGCTGGGAGGGAGAAGGGAAGCCCTGATCCACCCCTCTCCAGCAGCCCCACTGGAAAAGCAGGTCTTGTGAAAATACCACGTGTGTGTTCGCTCCAGGTGTCCAGAATTTGTCAAAAAGCTGAAGTTGGTTTTGAGTTGAAAGTGTAGAGGCTTTTTCTCTAACAACCGCTTTTAATGGATGTTCACTGAGGAAACTCGCTCTTTGAGAATGAAGAAAAGTGAGAGGAGACCAGCTAGAGCCAAGTCTATAATTTCCAAAGATACAGGATATTTAGGTTTCTATCAAACAGAGTACCATCTGCAGCATCAATCCTAGAGGAACACCAACCCACACCACTGCCACTGCCTGGATTTAGGATTATCAGCAGGGCCACCATCCAAGTACAAGGCCATGGTAAAGAAAGGATTTTTGTGATTACTTCAGGCATTGAAAATCCACTGTGATCCCTGCCAGAGCAGAGAGCCAAGGCTGGGAACAGAGATGTCTTGGCAGGGCTCTATCCAAAGCCTCAAGGAGACTGGTGGAGGGCTGAAGCCCTCATTGCAGGTAACCCCCCCAGGGTTTCAGGGATATTTTTCAGTCCCATGCAGGCTGGTACAAGCACAGCCTTGTAGTCTGTGGAACAAATCCTCATCCCACTAAAAAGCAGAACAAATTTCAGCTCAGTACAAATGAAAGAACAACAAACTGGATAAATAAAGTACAGCCACGAAGGACACCATGGAAAAAACCTGGACCAGCTGTGCCTTAAACACAGATGCTCAAAGACACACAGCTGGATCAGGAGCCCCACAAACAGACAGAGCAGAGCACACCAAGAAGACAAAGGCTCCCCTGATCCCCACAACTCGCTCTATCCCAGAGCCACCCTGGCAGCTGCACATACAGGGGCTGCTGGCTCTGGGAATAACACAGACACCAGGCAAAGCCTGGCACATCCCTCTCCAGCCTTCTCCCCAGGAATGGTTTGCAGCCCTGGGGTACCCAAGGTGGGCAGAACTCAACTGTAAGCTTGGATCCCCCACCTGCTCTCAACTCTCCAGTGTCTCTCTCAGGTGAGAGAAATCCTTCCCTCCTGCCACTGGAAAGCAGGAGAGTTTTACCAAAGGGCAATTTCTGTTACAGATGGAAGGGAGGCCAAGCTGCTCTGCACAGTCATATGTACAGCAAACGGCACAGCAAGAGAGTTAACCTGCTTTTCAGCCTCACTTCTGCCTTCTCTTCCTGGCCAGATTAAAACATGAGAATCGTGGTATGGTTTAAGTTGGAAGGGATGTTAAGGATCAGATGATGAGTGAGAAGACAAGACAATAAACATCAGAGCAGGCTCCTTACCTCATCAAACCCCATCTTGTCAGGGTGCTTTGGAGGGACAGAGATGAACTGAGAGGGCTCCACGGGAGGGCGATCAACTGAAAGAGAGGAGAGAGCCCAAACATGACCCTGGTGCGACATGGTGTGTCTGAAGGTGTCTCCCTCCTGGGAGCCGGGATCAGGAGCCACCGCAGGATGGGAACAGCAGGAAGCATCTCCTGGCAAAGCCATGTGCCAGGCAGACATCAGGAAGAAAACATGGACATGCAGCTTTCCACATGGAAGGTGCATTTGATCTGGGGAAGTTAAGGAATTTTGTGGAGGGGGTTGACCCGACCACAAAGCAATCATATCCCTAGGTAGAAAAGTGGTGGAAAATTTCAGAAAACTGGGTGTCAAAACAATATTAGAGTGGGCAGGTCAGGATGCAGACTCCCAAGAGAACGAGATCTGAGCAGGAGAGCTCTGTAGGCATTAACCTGGGGGGTCCATCATGGCAAGGGCACAGCAACTCACTCATGGCCTCGATCAGGGTGTGCACAAAATTCTCAGCTTCCTCCTGCAGTGACTGCTGCGGCTTCAGGGGCATGGGAAGGAACCCGTAGTGCTCACGGTTGCAGATGAACATCTGTACTCCTGGGGATCACAGAAAAGCACAAACTGTAATCAGGCTGCTTCCAGGGCATTTCACTGCTCTGTGCCTACATAGCCACAAACACACTTGTGCCAGGAGATCACAGTCCCAAAAAGTTCTGCCTCATAAGCAAACATTCAAAAATCATTCCAGTTTCACTTTCTGTTTTGCCTGGCTGGCAGCAAGTGGGCACTCTCAAAAAAAACAATCTCTACTGGCTGCCTAAATAACACTTCAAGGGTCTGGGCTGACAGGACAAGGGAGAATGGCTTCCCACTGAAATAGAGTGGGTTTAGATTGGATATTGGGAAGAAATTACTCCTTGTAGGGGTGGTGAGATCCTGTCCCAGGGTGCCCAGAGAAGCTGTGGCTGCCCCTGGATCCCTGGGAGCGTCCAAGGCCAGGCTGGACAGGGCTTGGAGCAGCCTTGGGTCAGTGGAAGGTGTCCTTGAAATGAGATGATCTTCAAGGAGCCCTCTAACCCAGCGCATTCTATTTTTTATCATTGCTTCCTTTTGCTTTGGCTAGGAAATAAAAGTGATACATTTCCACCTGCGCTGGCAAAGGACTTGGAGGAATACATATGACAACAACCTTTGAAATGCCAAGTCACCACCAAACACAGTCCTCTCTTCTCCAGAGCTAATTTTTACTGCGTCCTGAAGATTAAAGGAAAATCCCAGAGTGAGACACCAGTGAGGAGAACAGATGTGATAACATTAACACCCTTCTACTCAAAAGCTTTTGCAACTGCTTGTTAAAGGTGGGAAACAGAGAGAAGGTGCAAAGCCTGTCCTTGGAGCAGATGCATTTGCAGGGCACAGACTCACCCAGTGGGAACACCCCAGCATCAGCAGAATGCTTTTCCCTCTGGGATGACAGGGATTTGCTCACCACTGGCTGTAACTCTGCCTTTCACAGCAGGCAGTACACTCAAAAGCCACATCCAGGGAAGTATTTCCATTGTTTTTCATTGAGTTCTGGTAAGGTCCTTTATTAAGTAACCCAAATCAAAATCAAATCGGCTAGAGCCCAAGCAACTGGTGAAAAACTGCCTTTTTTTTTAAATGAAGCAAGCTTAACCAGCCCCCTCCCTCGAGGAAATAAATGAAAAGCAGACACTACCTGGTGTGCTGATGCTTTCATCCATTAGTGCCCCCTAATCCATGGTATTTTTAGCAGAGTGGAACTGTTGGCACTAATGAGACTCCAGTGTTCCTCTAATTTTAAGTTTTACAAGTAAATTGCTGGCTATGCTACTTGCCAAAACACATTCAGCTGTCAGCTGCAATTTAGGTAAATGGCAGAATAAAAAAACCACTACCTGCTGACATTAATGGATTTGGCACTGATCTAATCAACTAATCTTATCTGGCTCACTGATCTCAGTTCTTATCTTCTGCTGCCTTGAACACACTTAATCTGCACCGATTCACACCAGTGTTCCTGTTCTGTTTGGGACAAAAGGTACTTGAAAATGGTAAAGCTCCCCTAAAGTGGGGAGGGGGGGACTCACTTGCCAGCTCTGTTTTCATAATAAAGTTAAATGATTGCTACAAGGGATAGAAAAATGACAGGTATTTGTATTATTATTCTTAATGGGCTTCAAAGGCAGTGTCCAGGATTTACAGTCATGTCCTAAAGACACAGCTACAGGTAAGGACACAAAGTTGCTTCACTTCCCTTACCAGAGCTTCCTGCTGGCTGGTTCAGAGACTCAGGCTGAAAGGCAGCTCAGGAGATCATGGACTCATGGAATGGTTTAGGTTGGAAGGGACCGTAAAGCTCATCTCCTTCCACCCTTGCCACAGGCAGGGACACCTTCCACTATCCCAGGTTTCTCCAGCTTTGGACACTTCCAGGCATGGGGCTTCTCTGGGCAACCTGTACCAGAGCCTCTCCAGCCTCACAGGGAACAATTCCTTCCTAATATCCCACCTGACCCTGCCCTTGTCCTGTCTATCCCTTGTCCCAAGTCCCTCTCCAGCTCTCTTAGAGGCCCATTTAGGTACTAGAAGGGACTTCAAGGTCTCACCTGAGTTTCCTTTTCTCCTGGCTAGCTAAAAGCTCTCCCATAAATGCAAGGGGGTCTGCAGAGTCCAGGGCTGGCAATAACACTCTGAGTTTTGTTCAGATTCAGGACTCCCACACAGGCCACATCCTCTCTCAGAGGTGGGACCACCTCTTTGGAGTATCACAGAACAGCTGCTTGCAGCAGCAGATTCCCTGTTGGAAATTGAGGGTTTGATCTGAGGTGTTGAGCACAGCTCTTGGCCTGGATATAATTTCTGACTTCAGGGAAAGTAAAATTTCTCCAAAAAGAAGTTTACCTCGAAGCTCACACATTTTTCACATTTCTGAACTTGGATGTCATCCTTTTACCCTGGGTGACAAAACTTAGCCCAGGACACAAGTCAACAATCTGAGCAGATCAACAGGCCAGACAGCTGGAGTAAAGCCTTTCATGTCATGGGTCAGTCCTGGAAAAAGCTAGTGTTCTAGGACAGAAGGGAAAAATGATGGGTTTGAATTCCTGAAATATTTCTGAAGCAGCAGCTACCACATGGGTTGGAGGCTGCACTTTTGGGAGAGCTGTCAGAGGGAAGGAGTAGAGGGGTAGATTTTAAGCAGCCTGCTTTGCTCTCCAAACTTAAACCTCAACTCTCCTCTGGACTCAAGACGTGGCACTTGGAGACAGGGCTCAGGGATGGATTTGGGAGTGCTGGGGAAACTGGACTGAATGGCCCTGGGGGACTCTGTGATTCTGCACTGATGTCCTCACTGAAAGCCAGGACCCTGAAGCTCTCTGCAAATCACTTCTCATCTCTGCTTCCCAAGGGTTCCAATTTCAGCTCTTGCTGCCTCTCCTCCATCATTCATCTTATCTGACACTCCTCATCCACTTGCAGCTGATTTTGCGAATGCCCTGCTCAGTCTGCCAACATCATCATTTTTGGTGCTGTCAAGACCTGCTAAGCAAACCTACCACTGAAAGGGAAGCTACAGGCAGCTGGTGGCTGCTATGCTGGTCTGGGAACAGTGGGAAGGGAGGCTCAGCCTGCAGCACACAACAGCAACAAAAACAACCCTTCTTCCTTGGCTTTCTCCCTGCCTGCCTGTTCCCAAGAGCAGCCCTTCCTGCACTCCTTAACTTTTTATCTTCTGCAGAGGACAGGGAGCACCAACTGCACATCATTCAGAGGATCCATTAACAACTTTTCCTTAATAATTCACTCCAGCAAGTCACCACTCATGATCTCTGAACAGAAGGCTCTTATGGGTGCTGCACAGGTTTCAGCAGTCACTTTCTCCTTAAAATGCCCCAAACTTTTCCCTTTTCAACACAGCAGGCAGAACAACAGAGATGGCCATTACAGTTCTGGGAACCTCCTTCAGCTCTGACACTGCTACACACAGGTCTGCCAGCCTGGACTCTGCTGGAGACAGAACACTCACAAGAGCCACCCTCCAGAAATAAATGGGACTAAACATCCTCACCACAAGCCTGAACAGCAGCAGCGTAAAGCACTTGAGACAGTGATGTCTCAACGACACCTGGAGCTCTCTTAAAACATCAACAGCCAGAGGTTTCCTCTCCCTGGAAGCACCCAAGGCCAGGCTGGACAGGGTTTGGAGAAACCTGGTCTGGTGGAAGGTGTCTGTGCCCAGGGCAGGGTGTGGAATGAGATGAGATTTAAGGTCCCTCCTAACCTGAACTGTTCTAGGATTCTGTCCCCACCCCTTTCCTCGTGGGTTTTTTGGAAGTGGTAACTTTAGAGACCTCACCCCCAGACCACCTTCCACTCTCCCAGCACCCATCTGTGCTCACCTGCTGTGACACAAACCAAGGGTGGAGTCACACTTTTGCCTCTGAAATATTGCCCCAACCCAAGAACAGCCCCTACATCCTTTGAACCTAGCAGCAATCCAAAACTGCCTCTCCAGTCACCTGCTGCTGGTTCTCCCTGACTGGATCCCACAGAGGAGAGGGAACAGGAGCAACTCCACATGGAATTGCACCCAGGACTTATGGGCTGTGAACATGTGTGTGTCTTTAGGAGTGACCCCTCCCAGCAGAGGCCCTGGACACACCTGCTTGGCGACTGGAGAAGGCAAAGACCATGATATCATCAAAACTCCAGGTGTAGTCCTGGTGTGGGGGGTAGAAGGCCAGCTTGGCAGAAGCCTCCTTCCTCAGGTCAATGAGGAACGTGGAATGGACCATGGGGACAGCAAAACAGCCCATCCTCTTCCATTCCCGAATCAGGGGATACTCCAAGGTCCTCTTGTAGTAGCCCTGAAACCACAGAGGGAGCTGTTGTTACAAGAGATTCCTGCTTCAAGGCTGTTCCTCAGCAAAAGCTCACACCCTGAGCTCTCAGCAGAGGCTCACCAGGGCTTGATTAACAGCTTTTTCAGTGTCTCCCATCTGGAAATGGCTCAGTCAAATATTCAGAAACAGTCTTCATCCCAAAAGTTGAAGACTGAGCTCCTTCCTACTTTTTAGGAGCTCTTGGAGAGCCCAGCCTCTCCACTGCAAAATTCACATGCAATGGAGCTTCAAACCCCAGATTCTTTTCTCCTGCTTCTTCAAAACCCTTTTTGCATTTAGATTCTCCAGCCTGATCCTGAAAGCTGCTGAGCATCCATGACATCCTCCACATTCAACAGGCACCAAGTCTGTTTAGTATGTCAAAGAGTAGGCTCTGCGAATTAATTCTATTCCATGCCTTAAAAAACAAAAAAAATCATTTCTTGTCACTGCAGTGAAGTCATCATCTCAGTCTGGCTATGGATCTGCCACCTCCCTCTGCCTTCAGATACACTGCATGTGTCCACACTGTGAGGATGGGACATCCCAAACACAGCCATCCCCACTGCCATAGGAAGCAGCAGGTGGGAAGAGATGTGATGGGAACTCACAGCAAAGGAAGGGTTAACACACCCACCCTTTAACAGACATCTGAGAAGGCCCACAAGTGAAGATGCTGGACACTCATCTTTCCTCCTCCAGTGGCTCACTCCAGGTTTTTGGGGCTGTTCCCTGCTCCTAAATCAGGTGCAGCTGCCTCTCCTGGGTTTGCTCCATGACAGACAAATGTCAGAAATGTCAGCCTGTCTGAGCTGGGCTTGGCTCCCCATGGCTCTGTGCTGGGGGAGGCTGTGTGTCAGGATGTGCTCCAGCTGTTATTCCCTCCCCAAGGCCCCTGGGAGAGCAAGGCTGAGTACACAAAGCCTGAGACTGCATGCAGAAACAAGAGAAAAGGAAAAATAAAGGGAGAACTTTCCTGTTCACTCCAGCACAATTATTTTTAAGCAAATTTTGCAAGATGCCTTTGCTGGTTTTCCTCTCCCCTTTTCTCAGATAGTGCTAGTAATGGTGGAAGCTTCCTACTGGAGAGGTAGAGCTGGTGCACATGGGCAGAGATCCACTTCAGCCTGTGAAGCAGGGCTGATGTACCCCCGTGAAAAACCTGGCTGGCTCAGGACTCAGCCTTAAAAACTAAAGCACAAATCAATACTTTAGCTATGAAGTTTATATCTCCATTTTCAAACAAAGTAAACAAACCCAAGTGAAACAAGTAAACACACCTCGTCACACCCCCCTTATCACTGTATTTACTTCCCAAGAATTTGGTAAGTTCAGGACCTTTTCCTGCTATTTTTTATTCAACTATTTAGTCTGAACTGTGGAACTCCTTGCCAAAAGCTGACGTGGGTGCTAAAAAATAGATTCGGATACACATTTCTGTAGAATAAAAAAAAAAAAAAATCACGGAGAGCTTTAAAGACCAATATATTCCTCAAAAACCCATAAGGGGATTGCCAGAGGAAAGAAAAGCATTTTGGGGAAGTAACACTCACTGTTTTGCCCTATCCTTATAGTATGCCCTAGAATCTGCAGATGAACCTGTGCTCTGACCCAATGCAGTTGTTACGTGGGTCAGAAGTAACATGAAAAGGTAACATTGAAAAGGTATCACAAAACTCTCATTTTCAGGCTCAGCACCAGCACCTGTTATACACACACTTCAGCACACACACTCCCTAAAATGCAAAGGATGTTGTCCCACTTCAAAAATCTTGTTCACAGATGAGAAAGATAACAGACACAATGGAGATCTGCGCAAAGAAAAGCAAATTCCTCTTGGATTAGCCTCAGTATACAAAAAAAAATGGCCTAAAATTATGCCATGGTTTTAAGCCCTTACGGAAACATGGAACCACCTTAAAAAATATTCTGATCTGCTTATCAGTATTTTTTGTGTGGTAAGTGAGATCATAGCACATGTTAACACCACCTCAGAGCTACAGCAGCTTCTGTGCAGAAGAAGGCTACAGCAGCAGATGGGAAAGCCCACAGAACAGGGAGGATGATGCCTGCTGAGACAGGGGCCCCTGGAGGACACCACTCACACAGCCCCCCGCACCCTTCACCTGCCTGGGGAGTGATGCCACACCAGAAGTTGGAGTAGAGGGAGCGGGACTCGAGCATCGGTGCCACCAGGGTCTTGTTTTCTGCTATCAGCAGGTTCAGGGTCTGCGGGTTAGTCAGCAAATTATCTGCATCAACGAACTAGAGAAGGAAGAGGAAAAAGAAAATTGTTAAGAGATGAAACAATATGATTCCCCTGATGCTTTCTAGGGAATGAGGCAGCCAGAGGCACATGAGCAGCCCTGGTGTGGGCACAGCCCCAGGGCGGTGTCTGTCCCCTGTGCTGCCACTGCTGGGGCACCTCTGGCCCTTCCCAATGAGAAAAGACCTTGAGGGGCTGGGGTGTGTCCAGGGCAGGGAATGGAGCTGGGGAAGGGGCTGGAGCACCAGGAGTGGCAGAGAGAGCTGCGAAGGGGGCTCAGGCTGGAGAAAAGGAGGCTCAGGGGGACCTTCTGGCTCTGCAGAACCTCCTGACAGGAGGGGACAGCCAGGGGGAGTTGGACTATGCACCATGGGAAGTTTGGATTGGGTATTAGTAAAAATTCCTTCTGAAAGAATGGCCAGGCACTGAAATAGGCTGTCCAGGGCAGTGGTGGAGTCACTATCCCTGCAAGTGTCTGAAAAATATGTGCATCTGGCATTTGGTAATATGGCTTAATGGTGAACACGACAGGTCAACAACTGAACTCAGAGATCCCAGGCCTTTTCCAACCTTAACAATTTTATGATTCCATGAGGTCAGAAAAAAACCACCCTAAAAGCAGTGAGTTTGACTCCATAGGGCTGTCACAGGGAAACCTGGGGGCAGCTGTTCCCAGGCACAGATGGGCACAGAGCTTCCCTGACTCTACACAACCTCCTGCCAGCACACACTGTGCACAACTACTTCCCTTACACTTCACCAGGTGAGGGTTTAATCTGAGGGAACCTTGCGGGTACCTCCCACCACCAGGACTGTGTTCAATCCTGATGCCAGTGGAGAAAGCTCCAAGCTTAGCTGAGGACTCACTTCCCTCACTGCAAAGTCTCTGGCTCACCAGACCAAAAAATGACCCACAACATCTCAATTTGTCTTTAGATGGAGAGAAAACTCTTTGACAGTCCCCAGTATCCAAGTCAGCATCTGAAAGCTTCTGCCTGAGGCCAGGTAATAAATCCAACTTTGCACTTACCAGGATATAGTCTGACCACTTCTCCCGGGCAGCGCGCAGGGCAGCCTGTCGCAGCTTCATCACGTGAGTAAATCGGGATGTTGGCCAGTGTTTTGGCCCAATTTCTTCTGGGTAAGACCTAGAAAAGGAAAAAAAAAAGCGACTGTAATCCATGTAATCCATGTCTGGGCTTTATTACAGTGGAAAAAGAAAAAGGAAGGAAGGAAGAAGAAGGAAGGAGGAAAGAAGGTTAAAAAAAAAGTTCCATTGCTGCCTTCATAATGAAAGCAAAACAGCATTAAAGTCACCTCAGGCAACCCAGGAGAGGTTTTGAGGGAGAATAATTCCAAGTTCTGTGCTGGCATGAATACAGAAAGCACCAGAGAACAAGCAGTGCCACGGTCTTCTGCCAACCCAGAAAAGCAGCACCATCCAAGGCAGGAGCTGCTGCAGAGAGGGGACCCCTCCAAACTGACCTGGGGCTCACTGATCCTGCCTGACCCCAGATACAAACCCATCTGCCCTCTGCTAGGCTGCAAATCCAGCCCCCCATGGCCAGCAGGGCCAGCAGAACTGGGATGTGAAGGTGAAGCCAGCCTGGCCTCCCCTGGGCTCTGGGTATTATTAGGAATTGTTAACACATCTCAGGAACAGCTCCTAAATCTCCCAACACCCAGCCCCACAAGCATGGCAGCAAAGTCTGCATGGCAGGATCAGCTCCAAAAGCTTTTTAACAAAGATGGAAGGGAACTCAGGGGCAGATCCCAATGAGAAATAAAAATCCAGGACTTTGAAACAGTGCCAGCATAAGTCAAGGAAGGAGGTAAGAATTTCAAAAGCTTTTTGCTTAAGCAAAGTTTGGCAGGATGAAGAAAACCCAATTCAAATGAAAGGATTAAATATGTCAATAAAACCAGCACTCTCTGAGGGTTTGTACCACAAACTCCCCATCACTTGCAGTGAGGAACTTAAATATAAAAGCAAGCCCAAAGGAAGGGGAAACTGATGTAATTTTCCTTGATGGAAGAAACTGAAAACAGAACAAACCCAGGAAGAGCTGATTTTGAAAAGAAATAAAAATTGAAGTAATAAAATCCCAACATGCCATATTTCAAAGCAATGGTCCTGCAAGTCATGCAAAGGCGTAATATGTGGAATTAAATATAGTTCTCTGGCTCAGCACTTAGTGAATATTTGATGTCTCAGCGCTTTCACAGATACTACAGAATGGGCTATAATTTCTCTGCTTCCTTGCAAATAAAGAATGATCACTTTAATTCCCTGTAGCTCCTGATGTAATTTGTTTACCATGCAAAGAGAGCAGCTACAGCTGCTAAATAACTGAATGGAAAATAGTTTCCTCCACAAAATTCTGTATGAGATGTTCCACTGAAGTCAGAGACCTTATCTCACCTTTTTCCCTAAGAACACAATTTTAATGGGACAGACTCCAGAAAGCAAATAATCCACATTTTAACACTTGGACATTTAGTACCACTCCTGGTTTGGAAACAAAACCTCAGGAATTTGGGCTGTGCAGCCCAGAGCATCCCAGGTACTCACACAGGTTCCTCCATGGGCCTCCACTCCACATCATGGTACAGGTGTTGCACATTCTTCAGCCACTCCCTGAGGATTGCTGTGGTGTTGTCAATGTTGTGGTCAGTGGCTGCCCTGGCAAAGCAAGAGAAAAAAATGCATGTTAGCACTAGGTCTGTGACTTTGCCTGCTTTACCAGGAACTGATCTGTCCAGTCCAGCCACCAAAAAAAGACAAGACACACAGCCGAGGTTTAACCCCAGCCGGCAACCGAGTACCACCACTGTGGAAATAGAATAAAGCCTGTGGGTTGACATAAAAACCATTTAATAACTGAAACAAATTACTAAAATGTGCCTTTAGTGAAGGGAAGGGACACAGCGCTCACTGAAGAATGTTTTTTTTTTTTTTCCCCTCAGGGTTGAGCTGAACAAACTGGAACAGGAGGCAAAGATGCAATCCCATGGAAATGCTCCCACAGGGGCCGCACACTGCTCTGTGCGTAGGATGCTCAAGCCATCAGATCACAGGACAAGTGAGCCAAGTCCCATCCCAGCTGCTCCTGCCCAGCTGCCTTCCCTGGGACCAAGGGCTTTGGACACCCAGCATGGGGCTGTGTCAGATCCCACCACAAACTCCTGTCACTGAAAGGGCTGCTCATTTCTCCTAGCTGGAATGGGCAGAAAAGCACAGTCCCACGGCAGCGCACAGCTCAGCAAGATCTGCTGGGAATTTATAATCCCTTCATATTCCTCTGGGAGTATTAACAGTCCCACAAGGTATGGTGCAGACCCTAAAGACACTGTGAAACACATCACTGAGGGCAGGTTGCTGGCAGTTCCCCTCAACTCCAACACATTTCTTGTTCCATCCTCCACCTCCAGAGACCCAAAGGCATTCCCCAGAACATCCTCCACCTTACTGAAAGCCAGAGCTCCCTGTAGCCAGGGGAGGCTATGCAGAAAGGAGCCACATCCCAAACCCTAATAGCTACTACAAAGCTATTTCAGGAAAATACCTCCACTCCAAGTCACCATATGACCCTACAGATGAAAACCAGGACACGAACCCTTTTCAGTTTGTGGAACATACCATTCCCATGGGGACTAGCCTGCTTTAAAGTAAAAAAGAACCAAGAACTTGCATTTTCAGTTTATTTATAATCAGAACACCACAATCATTTAAGGCCAGGAGGCTTATTTGTTAAGTATTTATTTATGCCTGCTGAAACAATAAATAGTGAAAGTTCAGCAAGTATTAGAGACTGGTTCCTGTGTCATTAACTGCTCTCCTGTGAAAGAGCAAGGCTAGGCTTAGTCACAGCTTCAGGGTTTGCTTTTGATCAAGACCCTGGCTCATGCTGCTCTGTAGATCTAGTTTGCAATGATGCATGAACTGGACAAAAACAGTCACAGTGCTGACCTGGTGTAAAGCTCAACTTGCTCCATGTGTTTTATGGATGGAGCTCATCCCCTAGAGCCCGTTTTCACACACTTCCTTGGGCTCCCACAGCCACCAAGGTGTTTCACAGGTCTCACTCTGCTTTCCTCCCACATTCCAGCTGCATAGCCAGTAAACAGCTCCAGAATTCCTAAAATACTAGAGAACTGGGGAAATGGCTTCATGCTCATGGTCCTCACTGGAGCTGCAGTGGCACCAAGAAAGTGGTGCAGGATTCACAATGCAACTGGGCTTCACACAAATGAGGCCACCTTGGGGAACACTGCAGCCCATCCCACAACATCCTTTTGGTCCAGACCAGCCTTAAGGACCATGGAGACCCTTTAAAGTCAGCACACAGCTCTCATAAAGTCAGGCCCATGTGCCTCTTTCCCTCAGCAAGCCTCATCCCATTCTTTCTCACCTCATCCCAGTCCTTCTAACCTCACATAGTATCAGTGGGGACATATGAAGGGATTTGCTGCAGTCTGGGCAGGGAAAGGGGAAGCTTCAGCTGCATACCTGTCAAACTACTCTCACTTTTATGCTGGCTGCTCCCATCTCAGCCAGGAGATCCTTCTCCATTCAACACAAGCCCAAAATGTTTTAGATGGGGGTTGTTTGCAGAGCTGTGCAACAGAAACCCAGAGCTCTCAAACAAAACACAAATTTCTGTGACAACATGAAAACACAGAGTTATTCAACCTCAGAGAAAAGGATTACCATGATGGAAAGCTGTTTCCTCATTGCTCAGAGCTGCTTTACAAAGCCCCAGTCTCTGATTAACAGGAGAAGCCTGAAGTTGAATGACAGTGACTAGCAGAGTTAGAAGAAGATCTCTGCATCCCTAAGCACAACAAGGGGTATGAAGGATGCTCTTCCCATCACACCTGGATTATTCTACCCTGTTCCTGCTAGAGTGGCAGGCTCTTGACAAAATTCACCCTGGATGACACCATCCTCCAGCCAGAAGCCAGATGAGTGAATGGGAGCTGAAGGAGCCTCTAGATCTACCCACAAGGAATCTGTTGGAAGAAAATGGCATGTTCTAATCCAAACCATACCATGGCTCTATGGTTTTAGTGCCCAGGCTGTCATGGCAATACACAGAAGGTAAATTCACATCCCAGTAGACTCTCAAAGACATGGATCAGCCAAGGCTCTGGCAAAAAGAGGGACAGCTCTCTCCAGGACTATCCACCCAGCAGCACTTGTAAGCACAAAAGTCCCCAAAGGCAATAAAGTCTGTTCCACCCTGGATGAAACATGCCCTATGACTAGCAGTTTGGCAAACCTTTGCTCTTCCAGCTTTGAGCTCAAAAAAACCAACTAAAAAGACCCAAACCAAATCAAGTTCCCCCAAAACCCAAACCATTACAAAAACAATGATCACTATTAGTTACAGAATAATTAATATAAGATCAAACAGCATCAGCACTGACTCCTTTTGTAGTATCTGAACCAGTCCATCTTTCCCCTCCAGAAAAAAAAAGCAGCTCTGGTGTTTGCAATAGCACCATGTGGAAAAAACAGGCACATACTTTTTTTCCCCTCTTTTTTTTTTCTTTTTTTAAAATGACAACCCCTGTACAAGAAAAACAAGCTAATTAAAATGTGAGCAGGACTTCTCAGTGGGAGCAAGAACTCCTCAAGCCCTGAGAGGCACATCAGGACACTCCACATTATAAACACTTCTTCTGTAGCACTCTGTAGCATTTCAAGAAGTGAAGTGCACAGCTAAGACGTCAGTTTGGTGGTGAGAACATGTCACACAATAGATGCTATCACCTCTGCCCACTTTCCTGTCCTGGAAAAGTGTTTTTACTCCATCCTCTTATCCTTACTGGTCCATGATCTGTACTTGACAGGATGAAGAGAGTGGATCACTGTAACCCAGCTCCACTCCGCTCACCAGGAGCATGTCTTGTCCACATGGCCCTTACACTAAGGCACTGCCTGGGTTTTTAGGTGCATTTTCTAAAAGCAAGTTGGTGAGCACAGTACCATTATCTGTGTGGGAGTCTATCAGCAATATTGTTGATCTGGCACCAGGTTCAAATCCTAGTTTTTTGAGAGGGTCAGCAACATCATTTTCAAGAGCTGATTAAAAACACCTAGGATTTAATTAAAGAAAAAAGGTCCCCTACAAGATTTACAACCTAAAGCCTGTGCAACACAACCAGGAAAAACTTGAGGAAAAAAGACTGTAATCCCTCCAGCTCTTTTCAGAAGAGAAAGTTTAATAAATAGACCAGAACACACCTCCAGATGGACACCTCTTTTCCAGTAACATGGCAGCTTTTCCCACTCAGATTTAAACCCATTTCCAATAAATAGAAGGTAAATTTTTTAGAAGTTTGAGTGAGAATATTCGTACAGGGGCTTATGTTGACAGAACTACAACCACTTCAATATTTTCTTTGGCTTTAACCAGGAGTTGTACCATGGACACAAGCCCTCATTGTTCATGCTCAAAGTACCCCTTCCCAAAAAAACTCAGTGGAAAAATCAAAGCACGATGTTAAGCACCTCCTGTTTTAATTAAGTAATGTGAGTAGCACCATATGCAGAAAATAGCTCCTGTTACAAACTGCTCATATTTTTAGCTTGATAATGTCTCCTCAAATTATGTTTGCAAGGGGGAGTTAATTTAGGCTCTGACGGTTGCTCTCCTCCTATCCTCCCCTAAAAGGGAATTAAAAATAACAATCCCTCTTTTTCACTTCTTCACACTCAGTCCTGTTCTCCCAAGCTATTTAGTTCATTTACCTCAACCACTGGGTCAGAGGAGAAAATTTTCATCTTCACCATCTGTAGAGGAAAAATACTAGAGGACAAAATGCACCCTGTGTGCGACTGGCTCGTCAGAGTATGGGGTCATGCTGTGCCACGAGTTGAGGCAAACCCCACAGACAGGGCCCTGCAGAAATTTTCCTACTGAATTTAACATTTACCACCTTCTCCCTTTGGCAAACAGGGTGGCACGGACAGCTCCAAGCTGGGGTCAGTGCTTCACTTTCAAGCAGTGCAGAGCTGAGTCAGGACTGGAGGCAGCCAGCTTTCAAAAGTAAAAGCTGTAAGGAGGCTCCTTTCCCTTTCTGTCAGTGTTTTGAAGACTGCTGGGCTTGACAGGGTTATTGAGTTCACCATTTTATGGCTGTGAGAGTCAAATCTGAGCATCCCGGTTTGGATGGGCCCTTCCCATCACTCCACTGAGAACACACAAAGGATGGCTTGCATTGAAAATGGTTCACAGGAAGAGGATGCACTTGGCTTTCGAGGGCTCCTGCTTCTTCCACACACTGCAGATCTAAGTCATGAATGCAACCAAATTCCAGGAAGCCCCTGGGATATCCACTTTAACTGTGTCCCTTGGTTCCTCTCTGCCTGCAGCCAGGGATTCAACTCGCCCACGAGGCTTGCTATGGGATGAGGTTCAATATTGAGTTTCACTGAAGCAAGAGCCATAGGCTGACCACGTGTCCTAAACCCACAGGATCTCCTCAAAACAAAAGCCCAAAGTCAGTGGAAAGCCTGTTAGATCATTCCGAACAATTACAACACAGAAACTGGTGACAAAAGCACCAGTACCCCCCCTTGGCCATTTTCCTGAGCTGAGCAGCAATAAAACATTCAGAGAGAGGTTACAGCTCACATCAAAGTGATAGAGGAAGCACATTTCTATGTGTGCTCTGTTCCAGAACTTGTGCTCAAACATTCTAGGACAAAGCTCAGCACTCAGAGCAGGAGTCAGCCTCCTCCTGAGTGCTTTCTGAGCTGAGCCAGCAGCAACAGGCAGTGCACAGGGGGTTCTCCCAGTGCTCTGGGGAGACTCCAGGGATTTCAGACCCCAGAGCATTGGATAAATCCACATCACTTCATTCCCAGTCATTATCAATAATTTACTCCAGCCATCCCATGTTTTTTACCACAACACTAGTGACATACCATGAAGAGAGCACAGGATGGGAGTTTTAACTTCTCAATTGTTTAGATCCTGCATAAAAGCCTTGGGCTTTCAGTGCCTTGAGGCAGCCTGGTCCCAGTGGAGCTGAGCTCCTGTCACCAAAGCTGCCCTGCTCATGCCGGGTGTGAGATCAGCCCAGCCAAAAATAACTGAAAAAGCAGAGTCCAGCCACAGAGCCCTAATATGAGTCAAACATAAATTTGGATTTAGATTTCCCAAAACAAGTGGTAAATAAAGTAACAGACAAGTCATTTTTCCCTGTTCTTTTTGTCTGAAAGCTGCCAGGCTTAGAAAACCAAGTCAAAATATAAACACCCCTGAAGTGGCAGTTTCCACTGTGAGCCAGGGATGAATTACCTTGACTAGAAAACAGTGCAGCTAGAAGAGACTGGAAGAGAAGGGACGGATCTTAAAGAGGAAGGAAAAAAACTCAAGACAGAAGCAAAACATTTCTGAAGCACAGTAAGAGGGATTTAATTTCAGCTGTGAAAAATCTGTTTTTACTATAGATCAAGTCCCTGGAAGTGTCCAAGGCCAGGCTGGACGGCGCTTGGAGAAACCTGGTCTAGTAGAAGGTGTCCCTGCCCATGACAGGACATGGAACAAGATGAGCTTCAAGGTCCCTCCAACTTAAACCATTTGATTAGCCTATTGTATGATTTTAAGTGAAGTTACTGTCAACTATTCTGTGTTCTCCTGCTCAGGATCTTCTCAAAAAAGCAACAAACCAAGCAGGGCTCCCCATATCCTTCCAAACACTCCCTCACTAACAGGTAAATATGGCTCTTGCTCATCCAGCAGAGACAAGACTCGGGTAAACAGATGATTTTCTTTTTCAGGTCTGCCACACCTACCTCACATCAGTGAATTTGAGAATTGGTATCTCAGACCTCTCATGGTGTGTTACCAGTGGCACCAGGGATAACACACCATGAAACAGCTCCCAACAATGTAGTCCAGAGACTCTGGAAAGATCCAAACTATCTAAATCACTTATTTTAGCACAACTGTGCTCACACACTTCATTAACAGAGCCCGAACATTCAGCCCACGTTCAAAGAACTGTTTAAGCATTTAAATAAGCTGCCAAAATTCTAACGTATGTATAAGACTTTTTGGCTTCGTAGGGACTTGGCATTTGTTCTAGGGTTTCCTTAATTAAGGACAGACTTTTGGAAGTACCTTTTTCTTTTTTTTGTTTAAATTTTAACTTGGTCCCCAAGCCACCTGGGCCCAGATGGGTGGCAGGGAGCTGCGTGGGAGTGTGGGAGCAGCAACACGAGCAGCGCTGCTCCCCAGGCTGGGCAGCTGTGCAAGAACAGGACCTCACAGCACAGGAATGCAGCACACACAGCTCCCCTCTAACTCTTTCCCCGTGCCCTTCAGCAGCTGTGGATAATGGATTTTGCTGGCAGCAGCATCGATTTTGAAACCTTCAGTGGTCTTCCAAGTCCAAGTGAATGACTCACAGATGTATGTGTGTACATACTTCTGTACACATCAGGATCTCTGCTCTTTCCATGCTACCTCAAGAAATCACTCTTTCTTGTCCCTCACTCCCTAGGAAAGAATAATGGAATCCCAGAATGATTTGGGTTGGAAGGGACTTTAAAACCCATCCCATTCCACCTTCTGCCATGGGCAAGGACACCTTTCATGATCCCAAGCTGCTCCAAGCCCTGTCCAACCCAGCCTGGGACAGTGCCAGGGATCCAGGAGCAGCCACAGCTTCTTTGGGCACCCTGTGCCAAGGCCTTACCACCCTCACTGTAAAAAACTTCCTTATATCTAATCTAAATCAACCTTTATGGCTCCCTCATGCCAGAAGTTAAAAAATCCCTGTGTAACAGCTTTCCTGGCATCCAAGCAATGGGAATTCTCTTGCAATGCAAAGGAGGTTCCAGCTGCTTCAATCCCAAATCCTCTCTCTTCTTGTTTTAGTTCTCCCCATGATCACTCTGCTGCTAAGCCTGAAAGAAGCAAAAAAACAGCTGCAACTTGTGAGTATTTCCAAGCAAACTTGGCTTCAAGGGAACAAGTCCCCTAGGGGAAGCCCAGGAAATCCCATACATGCAGGATAAGGGTGGTGACTGGCCTCAGAAATCAATTGTTCAAAGGAGGAATTAATTGTAACAGTTGTGTAATTTCTGAAAGGACAGATTAATCCCAGCAACTAACTCAGACACCAGCTGATGCAGCTGTTTGAGATTAATGCAAGTGTGTAAGCCACTGGGAAGGAACATTGGGATTTAGAAATATTCTTGTCTCTGCTAGCAAAAAAATTGATGAGTTTCATATTTAGGTGCTCAGCACCACTGATTTTTCCATGGTCACACTGAATATGGGCCTGTACCTCATTGCTAAGGGTCCCCCAAAACAGAAACACCTGAAAAGCTCTGGTCTCTGCACCCAGCCTGCAGATAGAGCAGTGCAGAGGTCCCAGAGCCTGCCTCACCCCTGGTGAGAACCCTCACACCACCATGGACCACCGGATACCCAGCAAGGAGGGAAACACAGACCCAAATCCTTTAGTGGCTCGCTTTTTAAATTTATGGATTTCCCCCCCACCCACCAGAAAAGGTGAGAAACTTGCCCTACTAGTACCAGTAAGCACCCAGTGCCTGCCTCCCTCTCCCACACCACCCAACAAGAGCTTTCACCAATTCTACACAGAATCACAGAACTGTTGAACTGTTTGGGCTGGAAAGGAGCTTGAACTCATGCCATCCCACCCCCTGCCATGGGCAGGGACACCTTCCACTAGCCCAAGTTGCTCCAAGCCCCATCCAGAGACAAACAGGATTAGCTGAACATAACCAAGTTATGTGGGTGAGGCTGGTATGTTCCATTCTTCCCAACTATACAAGAATGTACCCTTCCAGGCTATATATTTTTAAGAACTCTTGACACAAAATATGAAATATTACTTCATTACAAATCAATTTTAATTCTAAACATCCTGCAAGACTAAAAGTAACTCCAACACACAGAAACACGTTCTTGCTGGAATACTGTATAATTAAATGACTATAAGTGATTTTTCATCTCTTGTCCAGTGTTGGCTGAAAGAAACAATATAAGAAATTACGGAATGAAAACAGAATATTTTAATTCACATCATTAATTAGGAG
Organism: Sialia sialis; assembly: GCA_009812075.1. Classification (NCBI taxonomy): domain Eukaryota; kingdom Metazoa; phylum Chordata; class Aves; order Passeriformes; family Turdidae; genus Sialia; species Sialia sialis. The sequence goes on along the minus strand of VRYO01001717.1, from coordinate 6,811,666 downwards.
CTCAAACAGCAGTAAGAAACACACCAAGCTAATTCTGGAGCAAATAATAACTTCTTTAACTAACAGAGAATCTGCTCTATGATCTAGAAACTGGCAGGATGTTTTGTGTGACACTGGAGAGCTTTACACAGTAACCAACTCTTTCATGTGAAAATTTTGCTGATAGGCAACAATAAAGCCATTCTTCACAAAAGTTGCCAGACAGCTTTTCTTTGAGGCCATCACAAACCTAAAATAAAAGAGTAAGAGAAAAAGAAGAAGAGCTCAATGAGTGCCAGCAACAGCATTCTCTGAGATGAACCCCAAATTTAGCATTTGGAGAAGAGGCCCAAAAGCATTTGGAATAGAGAAATGTAAGAATAGGCCATAAACTGCTCTTCCTACAAACAAAGTGGCAAAGGATGCTTGGCTATACAAAAGGATTTGTCTCCAGAGAGAGAAAAATGGCTATGTTTAGAATGGTAGGAGATGCTCAAAGTCAAACAGTTAATGGAGACCAACACTACCCTGTATTTTCACAAACTCCCTGGAACTTTCAAACTCTATCCACAGCTTGATGCAAAGGTCACTGAAACACAGATTTTTTTTTTTTCCCTGCAGCACTCTCCAGCTCACTAGAAGGGCTGAGGGAAGGCCTTCCATCAGTAATTTACACTTTTTGTTAGAAGGCTTTCAACAACCCCCCTGTGCATCCCTGCAACAGGACTGCCACCCCAACAGGTCTGTTTGAGGTCAGCTCTGAACTCAGGGCTGATCTCCATCCACACGCTGTGCTTCTCCAGTGGACCAGGAATTTCCTTTGTTGTTGCTGCAGGCTGAATAGGACTGTCAACAGGACAAGAGCAGCAAGCCCTCCAGAGCTGTCTCCAGCAGGCTGCTACCTGCCTACATACTCAGGTGCACAGAGACATCCTTAAGAAAACCTCGACAGTAAAGCATTTGGTGTATGCATGACGATTCCTGAAAAAATGTGGCACAAATGCTGGGAGATTCCTTCTAGCTCAACAGGACTGATGTGTCCATCCAGGGATATGTTCACTAAGTGACAGCTTGAAAATGCCACATCTGCAGGCTTTGCAGTCACCTTGCAGGGGTCCATACCTGCAGAGCTGACTGTGGATCTTGTGCTTTTCTTGTGCCCACTTCTGAGAAGGCTCCTTTGATCAAAACAGAATATGCTGAGTTTGAAAGGACCCACAGGGATCATGGAGTCCAACCCTGTCCCTGCACAGACACCCCAACAATCCCACCCTGAGCATCCCTGGGAGCATTGTCCAAACACTCCTGGAGCTCTGGCAGCCTGGGGGCTGTGCCCATTCCCTGGGGAGCCTGATCAGTTCCAAATACTCTCTGGGAAGAACCTTTCCCTGATCTCCAGCCCTGCCCTGGCCCAGCCCCAGCCATTTCCTCAATCCTGTCACTGGTAACAGAGAGTGACCAGTGCTCCTCCATTGCCCTGTGTGAGTGTACAGTCAGAGGAAGCTGAGGCCCACCAGACACATCCATTTCACCAAAATAACAATCTGTCCTTGCTCACAAAGGCTTGGAAAAGGGGAGTTAGAGGCAGGAAGAAAGTCTGGACTCAGATAGGGTCCCAAGCTCGGGACTGCCCTGGTGCATCAGTCTCACCATAGAGTGACCCAGTGCAATCCCAGCAATGCATCCCAGGAGCATCCCAGCAACTCCCAGCAGGCTGAGACAGTTCCTTAGCACCCCTGGGGCACACAGGACAATGAGTCCCGTGCCAAGCATTATATTCCTGATGCACCACCCTATGGAAAAGTCTAACTGTGAGAGACAGCAAGTCAAATTGGAGGACGTTTGGCTGAAGGCCACTTGGCCCTGTGTGTAAGCTGTCCCCCAAGAGAGCAGGGGGGCCAGCCCTGCGCTCCCCTGTCTGCTGGCAGCTCACACGGAGTTGTCTGCCCACACCTTCCCTGCTGCAGCGCCAGAGCTGCTTACAGAATGAGCTTAGCCAAGCCCACACTACTAACAATCCCCTGGCTAATTTGCACTCAGAAATATGACTCTGCATTTCTCCATGAAAGGGCTCACTGTCTGGGCACCGAGAGGGCTGCAGCAGGAGCATGTGCCAGATGAATGGATTGTTACAGGCACACGGAGAAATCCCAGTGCCGCCGTCAACACGCACAGGGCTGCTGTCAATCTAACAGCTCTTTTTGCTGCGCTCTCACACAGGGAGCCATGCCAAGTTTAAAGGTTTGGACCCTGAGAGAGAGCTCCATGCTCGCCTTGCACAGGCAAAAGCAGCTCAACAATTTAAGATTTTTTTTCACTGTGTATGCAGGAAAACGCTTTCCACCCCAATTATCTGCAGTGCTCCCACCAGGAATGGATAATACAAAACACAGACCAACTAAGCCCAGGAAGGAAGGGTAATTCCATCCTTGCCCCTGGAGCTGATTATCTTCATGGTGTGTCACATCAGGTATCTTATTACCAATGTCGCCCAGAGCTGTGGCTGCCCTATCCCTGAAAGTGTTCAAGGCCAGGCTGGAAAGGGCTTGGAGCAACCCAGTCTAGTGGAAATTGTCCCTGCCCATGGCAGGAGATGGGACTGGATGGGCTTAGAGGTCTGTTTCAACCCAAACCCTTCTGTGATTCTGTGATTACAGAAGCAGACAAAGTCAGTGAAGAGTTTTTCCAAAGGAATTCAACCTCAGGGTAGCTTGAGAACAGTAGTTTTCAAACTGTGATCAGCAGATGTGTGTGAACTATTTCTAGTTTGCTTGTGAAAGGTAAAAAAAAAAAAAAAATCTACCATACCCAAGTCAAAGCTTGCTGTGCTGCACAGGAAAAGCATGTTTGGTTTACGCTCAGCCGATGGAATACCATTCTCCTTTCACTGCTGCTGGAAGGGTCAGAGTCAAAATCCTCCCTATCTAGACCTCCTGCTAAAACTGTGTGATCACTGTGTGATCCCCAGCACTGTCTCAGCAGGCAGCACAATGAGCTGTCTGTGCACCCAGAAACTCACAGAGCTTTAGACACTAAGAATAACCTCAGTTTATTCTTACAGAGCAAGATAACAGGGCCAAGGCTGGCACAGGCACATCATAAACACTCTGGCTCTCCTCAGCGGGCTGTGAATTACTGGCTGCTTGCAGGAAAACTGGGCAACTTCAAGGATGATAAAATCCCAGGTGTTTATAACATGTGGTACAGAAACAGAGGAATAGAAACAGAAGTAAATTTCTCGACTGCTTCTTCTATAGCTTCTGTACAAGCAAGTCAGCTACCTTTGTGATGAAAATACTAGCACAAAATCTGCTTTCAAAATACAGTCAGGAAGTAAAGCAAGAAAAATCAACCATGGAGATCTGTACCAAATTCTTCATAAGGAGAAGAGCTGCCATGTTTTACATCTTGTATCTCTCAAGGGACTCAGGCACTGTCCTAGAACACAGCAAGCCTACAGGCAGGCTGCCCTTCCTGCTGGGCTGGAGCACCTCCTCTTCCAAGCCCCAGGGCTGTCCCAAAGGGCAGCAAACCCTGCTGCTGCACTGGGGCTTTCCAACATTACCCCACGGACTGGTAATTCAGCATCACAAGACAAGAATCACAGAAAGAACCTCTGGAGGTCATCATGCCCCCCTTCCTCTAGCAGGGCCACCAAGACCAGGTTGCCCAAAATGATATCTGGATGCCTTCTGAGTACTTCCAAGGATGGAGACTCCTTTCTCTAGTGACCAGTGACGGGACATGAGAAAATAGAGTGAAGCTTCACCAGGGGAAGGTCAGGTTGGACTATTAGAAAAAAGTTCACTGCGAGGAGTGTCACTGTACAGGCTCCCCAGGGAGGTCAAGTCACCAACCCTGTCTGAGTTCAAGGAGGCTCTCAGTGAGGTTTAGTTTTAGGTAACACTGTGAGGAGCAGGGAGTGGGATTCCATGACCTTATGGGTCTCTTCCAACTCAAAGTATTCTATAATTCTATTCTGTAATTGTGTTTCTGCAGGCAAGGGAAAGGTTATCCTCACCTTCACAGCCAGACCACTGTGTCCATTAAGTCTTTTCCAATCTTAATGATCTATGATTCAAGGCTTTACCTACAGCACAGCATGAAGTGAGGCAAGGAGTGGGACTGATCTGTCCATGGCCAGCCTGACTCTTCACCACGCAGCCCAACAGTCTGGGCACCTCAGCCAGCCCATGGGCCAAGAGCAAAGAAACAAGAACATGCTGGTAGAAACCAGGAGAAATCCAAGAGCTCCTGGTGAATGCTGGGGAGAGCACAGCTCCACAGCTCAGACATGGATCCTAGCCTCCTACACAGGCTCCAGGTGCTATCTCACAGGCAAGTCATGTCATAGCCAGTAAGAGATCTGCATGATTGATCTTACTGAATTGTCACCTGCTGAAGCTCGTTCTAAAGTCACTCTGGTGTGTGGCTGATGGGAAGCCAGAGAATCCTAAAGGGCCTGGGTTGGAAGGGGTCTTAAAGCCCATCCAGTCCCATCCCCTGCCATGGACCAGGACCTTCCACCAGACCAAGTTGCTCCAAGCCCCATCCAATCCAGTCTTTCAAGAATTCACAGAGCTAACACCTCTCTCCAGCAAAGGAAAAGAATTTCTGCTTTAAAAACACTTTTCAATCTGACCCACAGTACCAAAAACAAGTGCAGAAACTTCAAAATACAGCAGCAAAAGTTAGCCATGTACCAGATGCTCCTGGAAATAGAGGCATGAAACCCACCCACGTTCTCTCCAAGTTCATCCAAAGATATCCAAGGTGTTGCTGCTGGTGGGAGCCACCTGAAGGAAGCTAAGACTGTCCACAAGACACGTATACCATGATGCTGCTGCCTGCCACATGGTCAGGAAATGGAAGGAGACGATGAGTGCAGGTCAGGACAATCTGTCTTTAAGTCAAGCCACATGCAGCAGCTTTACAGTTTGCATTAACATCAAAAAGAACCATACACAAAAGGTAATGCAAGAAAACTAAAAATAAATACATCAAATGCTCAGCATTCCACTGTCTCTGAATGATAAAATGGCAAATGTCTGCAGAGCTTTCACCTCTATAGCAAGGAAGAGGTTTTCCCAATCCACAGCATAACCATAGGAGGAGACAGTTTGGGAGCCAGGCTGTCATTCCAGTGTACACCTACAAAAGAGCTGGAGAATGACTTTGGACAAGGGCCTGGAGTGACAGGGAATGGCTTCCCACTGCCAGAGGACAAGGTTAGATAGGCTATTGGGAAGGAACTGTTCCATGTGAGGATAGTGAGGCCCTGGCACAGGGTGCCCAGAGAAGCTGTGACTGCCCATCCCTGGAAGCGTCCAAAGCCAGGTTGGACAGGCGTTGGAAAAACCTGGGACAGTGGCAAATGTCCCTGTCCAGGGCAGGGGTTAGGACTGGATGAACTTTAAGGTCACTTTCTATGATCTTACCTAACACTGCATTCACCACCCAGGCTTTAGGGATTTACTCGTGCCCCCTCCATGGACTGAATTAATTCAGACCCCATTTCCAAGCACTTCAATGTCTCCAGGAAGCTCAGGCTCTTCACCATGTCATATCTTCACTGCACTGAGTTAAATGTTAAACTGAGTTTGACATTTGGGGCCTGACCTTCCCTCTGTGTCCATCTTCCAAGCAATTTGCAGACCCTCCTCTTCACCACCTTCACGAAGCATGGTGCCCCCACCACCCAAGCACACAGAGGTTGTGTGAGGCACCAGGGTGATTCCCAGGGTGCAGTTTATTCCACTCACGCTCTACAAAGTGGCACAGCCAGAGGATAAAGCACCCAAGTTAGTCACAGACTTAGGAATATCAGATTTTTGCCTTTTCAAGGATCATCAGAGCTTCAGAGAACACCCATGGAAAATAACCCAGACAGAAACACAAAACTCGTTTAACCTCCCATATCCTGGGATCAAGGAATCAGCAACAAAAAGGCAGAGCTAAAGTGTCAACACAGGAGATCCGACCATCTCTCAGAACCAGCATTTCAATAACCCAACCAAAGCATAACCCCTGTGAACCTAAAAGACACACCTAGAACACAGAGTATTTAACAACATCAGACCAGACATTTCCTCTGCTCCTCTGTAAATTCATAGCACACAAACACAGCAGGTTTCATTACTCTCCCCCTGGCACAGGCTTCTCTTGGCATAAAGGAATTTATGGCAAACTTTGCTTTCACCAACACTAAACTAACACTTACAGTCATCAGTGAGTTATTTTAGAGTTTGACTGCTGAAGCCAGCATGGAACTTGAGACTTCATAATTTTGGCCTAATTTTCCTCAAGTAGCCAGTTACCCTGGAAAACAGTGGTTCTCTGAATTGCATGGAATGGTACACTGCTTGAAAATAAATGGATTATGTCATATTTGCTGGCAAATGTTTTATACATATTTAAGAGAACAGAAATATCACCACTGCAGCCAAGCTGAGAAAAATATATTTAACCTTTACAGATGAAGTCGAGAGTTTTCCAGGATGTAATTTTGTCCATCCCATTTCAGATGAAGAAACAGCTGAAAAGGTGACAACCTCACTTGCTGACAGGATTCCGAATAAGGGATAAGGAAAACACAACAAACACCACTCTGCTAGGATAAAATCATGACTTTATCAATTAAAATCTTCTGAACTTTTTCCAGATAGATTTTACAGTGTTCTTGCTTTGAATGGCTAAGTGTACTCATCTGCAATGTACCTCTGGGAATGAGGTGATGTGAATCACAGAGGTCAGAGGCCCCTAAAACCCACAGCAAGGTTCTCAACCTTGCACTGAGGCAGCACTACAGCTTCATTTTACAGAGAGAAAAACAAAACCAAAAAGATTAATGGATTTTCACAAAAAAAAGGAGTGGGTGTCAGGGCTGGGAATGATAAAATAAGCTAACACTCCTTCCAAAATACACACTGAAATAAACTACAGATATTCAGCTTTTATAGAGCAGTTTACTTAGTGAATTCACAGAGTACTTGTCAGACTAGTGGTAAATTTGTGGCCATGGTAATAACAACTTTTCCTTTGTGTTGCTTTCAAGAAACTCTAGCAAACTCACAGACAAAATCTCTCTTCCCATCCAAGTATTTTGCCTCCAGCTCTGAAAAAATAAACCACTCTGGATTTTTGGATACAGGGGTTACTGATTTTTAGGGTTTAGAGTTTTAAAGCAGTGAAGTACTAGTACTGGAGAGAAGAAAAAAAAAATAAAAGCAAAGTATTTCTACTTTAAATTCTAAATACTTTGGGCTAGCTAAAATTTCTGGATCTGAGTATCTTCAATTTGTAATCTCATGTTTCAGTCAGGGGTACAGAAATCCATACAGCTTCTCCTATGGACACACATGTGCTGGACACATGGCTGCTGTGGGGTCAACACACAGGACATGCTACAGATGCCAGGGTCAGAACACATTCTCTCTTGGAAAAGACTGGCTGGACTCAAAGTGATGTCAAACTGGTGCTGTGCTGATGGCTGACTTAAAGCTAAAGAGAAGACAAAGAAAATCAGTGAGGTCTTAACTCTGATCTTGTAAGCTAAAGGCTCTGCAGCCCTCTCTAAGTAATGCTGTACATTTCCCATCCTCAGCTAAGGAAATGGGACCATGAAAACAGAGGGACACTTGGCAGACGAGATTGCTTCCTTTGCAGTACACACCACAATTCTCCTTTCTGCTGGTCTGTTCTCTTTGTGTGGATTTCAGGGAGCAGTCACTGGAGAGAAGAATCTCAGGGAGCACTCAATGAAGACAGGCAAAACTCTGGGAGAGCCAAGGCTGCATCAGCAAGTGTGGTGTGGAGAAGAATGCAAATGCACGATTTATCTCTTTAGGGTTTAATCCTGACCACAAATGCACAGTTTTAGGATAGGTAGCTTTTCCCCCCATCACTGCCTGCATGTAAATAAGGAGAGGAAATGGGCACTTAGGTCTTTCAGCAGTCAATTCCTAGGAAATTGGGTAACTGGAAGCCCTGAAAAATGCACATGTGCCTTTATTCTGCAGAGCATGGTTCCTAACAATGCTGTTTTCCAATGGGAAAGACTCCCATCTCAGCTATCTCCATTCCAGGGGATGAAAGTGTGTTCCTGCCCCAGCACACCTGCAGGTGTGGACTTGGCTGCTCCCTCAGGGGACAGGGACATGTCAGGGACATGCTCTGGCCCAGGAGCCCTCGCACGCATCACAGCACTGGACATTTCAGCTCCCTGGGGCTCTGAGGCAATTTCAAAGGCTGGAAAATGGAATTTTTTGAATACCTCAGCACAAGGCATTGCTGTGGTAGGAATGAAAGAGCAGAGGATGTCCAGCTTCAAGGAACCCACAGTACCTCTGCTGAGCATGCAGGAATCCAATCCCAGACTCTCCCCTCCCCAGGTGTAAACACCATCCTAACCCTGCAGTTCCCAGAGAATAGCAGATAATATGCAACAACTTCTTATATACTACAAAATATGCACCCACACACAAAATAACATAGACTGTCTTTGAAGACTTTGGGGTTTACACAAAGGTGTGATGTATCAGCAGATAAATTGAAACCTAATGGCTGACTGTATTTGCTCAAGCTATTAAGTTTCTGGGAGTTATGTTCAAAGGTGTTCAACAGATCATTTAATATGATCTACTGCACAGTGTAGGCAAAGCATCAGCTAATGGCTCCGTATGGAATTTAAAGATTTGCCATTGCCTGCTTGACTCAAAAAAACCCCAACAAAACAAAAAACTCACAAAAAAACTCCCTCAAAAACAACTCAAATCAAAAACCCTCTGAAAAATCCCCACCAAACCCCAACCCCAAATAAAAAATAATACCCCAAAAAACCAAAAACCCCAGCACTATTTTTAAAAAAATTATTTTCATGTGAAACCATCTCAGACCTTTCTTCTGAAACCTTTCAAATAATCCCTCAACAGCTCCATCTCAAATCCACACAATAGCAGCAAGTGATGTCCAACACCAGCTTGCAAGGAAACAGTTGATATATCATAGCGGTACCAGGCCACTAGAGGGATTTCTTCAATACATGAAATAAAGATAGATCATGGAAAAAATTAGAGGCTGGCTCTGTCTCCTTTGAGAAATCCTTCTGCTCATGAACTTCTGCCAGTTTATCAGCGGCTGCAATTGTGTAGAACTGTTGTTTTTTAAAAGGTTTCATTAACCTCTTCACATCATGCAACCCAATACAAGATCTAACGAGCTGAAATCTAGGGTTTGGGGCACTTTATTTTGGTTTCTTCCAAGTACATTCTTAACTTCTATGCCAGCACGGAATTGGAAGAAATATAGCTTTGTTGAGTCAGCAGACCTGAAAGAAATACATCCCCCTGAGGAGGAAAGGCTGGAGGTTTGATCTAGCTATGTGTCCAAACTATTAGAACCAGATGTTTTCCTTAACCTCTGGGTTATCCCAAAGTTGTCCCTGAAGTACCCTACAAGCCACACATCTGCAGGAGCTACAGGAGTCTGGTCAGCTTTGTCAGTGGGTCATTATCACTGGGAGATGTCACACATCATCATTTCTCCTTGGAGAGGTAAAAGACCTGAAGCACATTTCCTCTCTGCAGATCTCTGTGGGACACTGACTTTATTCTGGCTGTCGCTTGTGATTCTGATCCACGTGCTCCAACAAGTTCTCCACCTTGCAATAGCACAACAGAGAAAACCTAAAGGTGACTGAAGCTCTCCTCAGGCAGAATCAACCAACATCACTGCACAATGAATTGGTGAGTGTAGAAAAGAAACTCCTGCTTAGGTCCAGCCTAGCCCTGAACTCCTCCCCCCTTAAATCTGCACCACATACACAAAGATGGGCTCATCCAAAAAGCCAGATGGGAAGTTTGTAGGCAAGGCTGCTGGAAGCACCACTGACAGCAGCTCAATTCTTGGTCTGTGAAACAGAGCTGCCTTCAAGGCTCAGGTATTAGGCAAAAAATCCTGGCAGCAGCCTTCGTTTGTATTAAGTCAGAGCAGAGTTCTGCCAGCAGACAGCCATGAGCTCACTGGTCTGAAATAACATCTCATTGACAAGAGTTTTTGTGGAAGCAATAACTTGTTTGTGTGAGAAATAAAGGGAGAAGAGGGAGCAACTGTATGTCAGGAGCGATAAAACCTGTACCACAAACACACTCAGTAACTTAATTTCCATTTAAAATTATATATGATAATTACTACTTAAATCCTGCTTCAAGCAAAAAAGTTGAATTGAAAATAAATCATAAATTAAGAGACAGTTTTTAGCACCAGTGACATTTTCATATTCCAGTCACACACACTGAACTTATTTCAGACGGGTGTTTTGAAAAATGAGTGCAACCATAGTCTCTGACAGCCAGAGCCAGAGGAAGAAAATATTTGAGGAGGCAAAAGACCCAAAAGCAATTATTATTTTCTACCAACCAGTTTAGAGGAGTCTGGGTAGGCTCCTCCAAAACCTTGGAGCCCATCTCAGAGACAAATAAATGGAAACCCCATCCAGAGCTTGGTACTGAAGGAGCACATATTATCTGGAACAAACACCAGCAGCATCCAGAGACTGATTTATGTGAATGAGTCAAATAATGCTAAGGGAGTAGGACTGGGAAAAATGAGCACAGTACTGGGCTACTGCTCTGTTCCAATATCTGGTTGTGCTAAATCAGATACAAAGCACAGAGCACACACAAAGCTTGGTCCCTACCCTAAACCTCCAGGGCTTGAATAACCTGCTGATACCTCAGTTTACAGCAGCTTGGAACTCCCAACCCTCACCTAAGCTGTTCTGTGTAGCAAAAGGGAACAGAAAGGATTCACCATCACCAACATCCCACCCCTGTGTGAAAGGAGCTGGAGCCAAGCCAAACTAGAGAAGCTATCGAGTTCCAGGCACTAAAAGTATGAACTCTAGCTAAGTGCTGCCAGAAATCCTCTGTACACGTTAAGAGGGAAAATTGCCATCCAGCCAAGACAACACCAATCTGCTTCCCAACTCTGCCAGCAAGCAGAATCCACCAGAAAATTCACATCTCCAAATCCTACTCCTCAACACAACCCTCTAAGGAATCCCACGTCAATCCAGGGGCATCACCAGGTCATAGCAGACACTCCACTATCATCAGCCCTTTTCTCCATCATGTAGGATCTGCAGAAGTAACTTGGATTATCTCAAAATCTTCACCCTCCCAAGACCTAACTTCACTTTAATCCGTCAGGCACCGAGGGATCATGTCCATAACACAGGAGATTATCTGACCTTGCTCCCTTCCCTACTGACACCACTCCTCCTCCTGACTTTTTAAGCCTGTACAATCCATCAGTAAAACAGATCCTTGAATATTCAGATTTCCAAACCTGAAAGCTACTTCTCCCGCTGGTAATTCTAGCCAAATCTAGCCAAGAATTAAGGAGAAATAAAATGTAGGCCGGCAGTTCCTGAAGACACTAGAATTCCTTTTAATCCTTCAGTTTACAGAAAAGAGAAATAGCTTGCCTTTTACTGTTTTTCCAAAATGAAAACATACATCTCCACCTTAATCATACAGCTTGTATGCTGACATAGCTTCCAATGTATTTTTTTTAAATTAAGATTTTTGTTAAGTCTAGTGTAGTGACCTTTGCATGCGACTGCTGTTCTTTTCAATGAATTGTAAATATTTTTGTCATTGTCTTTATGAGTTAATGTGTTAATTACGTACAAGCTCTAATTAGACTACAGGAACGTATTTGTTGCCTTCATTTAAGAAGAAGCATAAAGAAAGCAAAAGCACACCCTCAATGAACCACAAGGGGGGCTCCCAGCATTAAGGTGCAGCAGCCAAGGACACACTGGAACACACCAAGGAAAAGGCAAAGCAGCTCCCTGGAGCAGTGCAGCCAAGGACGGAGCTCAGCACCTGCTCTGTAGCACACACTGAACCACATTTCAATCTCACTTACACACTTGTTTTTTCTGGTTCTCTTTTTGATGCAAAGAGGATGTAACATTTCTGCTTCCCCACTGAGGAGTGCTGATGATTGATGGAGAGAGAAGAGTTTTGATGCAAAGCTTTACAGGTCATGTTCTTTGCTTCTAGACATAAACTGCAGGAACAGAAGACATCTCCCACAACTTTTCCTGTCCAAAATCACACTTCCTAGCTAACATCTTTTTATGACTTGCCTGAAGCAGGCTTTTGGTTATCTAATGATACAGCAGTCCACCTACAGGAACTTGCTTAAGTTCACTTGGCTGAAGTCTGGTAGGGAATAATTCAAATATTTGAGCTAAACAACAGAGGAAAAAAAATCAACCAACCAATCAAAACAAAATCAACAAAGGGTTTCCATTTGTCAGTTTTAACATTTACCTTCCTTGTCACAATTAGCAGTTCAAAGTAGGAATGCTGGAAAACAGCCTTTTCCTCCAATCCTGAAATGGTTTGGGTGAGAAGGATCCCTTAAATGTCACCCAGTCCAACCTCCCTGCAATGACTAGAGATATTTTCAACCAGATCAGGCTGCTCAGAGCCCCATCCAACCTGACCTTGAATTTTCGAAAGTACCTTGAAAGGACAAGAATGATTGAAAGTACTGAGGAAATAACTCAAATGACAACCTTAAATTCTCATTCTACCCCCAAAGGTACAATTCAACACCCCTTTTAAGAGCAGCTGCTGAGCCAGCAGCAAAATCAAGGTTCTGACCTGCTAACTGAAGAGATAAGCACCTGCCATCAGCTTCAGGACATAAACTCACCCTTCACAGGTAATACAATCTCACTGTTGCCACTGGGCAAAATTCAAACCAGTCTGTTATGAACACATAACCTTCCCTCTGCGGAGGGATCAAAACTAAGCAAACAACCCTTCTAGAATCAAGGGAAGCCTGTACTCTGTGTGAGGAAAGGAGAAAAAACGCATAATTTTAATTCATATTTTTCTTCCTTACAGGGAAAAAATCTTTTAAAAAACAAAACAAAAACAAATTCCAACAAACAATTTCCTTTTGGAGCTGAAGCCTTACAAAACTAACGTGAAAAAGCTTAAATGAGCCCTACCGTGGCACTGTAGTTTACATGGACTCCCACCATCTTCTGCTTCAGCAGGAATTTAGATTCTCATGGCTGTTCTCAGGGGTGGACAGCCTCAAAATCCTTGTCCAGATCAAGATCTGCTTATCTATAGAACAGGTGTCTCATTCCTATCAGTCCATCCAGACAGAATGAAAGATAAATAGCTGGAAATCTATTTATTCCATGTATTACAACCACTCAAGCACCACGGATGATACAAAGATCCCATCAACATCTATGCTTTAATAAGTCCCTGGAAAATGCAAGGACAGACTTTGGTGAAGGCATATTCCCACCACAAAACAGCACCATCAGCTTTCATGCTGTTTCACCTGATTCTACAGTAAGTTACATGCTAGTAAGCGGAAAAAACACACAGACTACTTGAATAGTTAGTCAGAACGAAAGCAGCCTTCACTCATGAGTAAGATTTCACTTCCCAAAATGTCTAACAGCTACCTCAAATAAGCAACCGCTTCTCCCAAAGTCATGTAAGAAATTCTGCTTTATAGGCCATTAGCATAATTTCAGTCCTCTGCAGTGAATTCAGTCTCTATTACAAAATTTAGCCTTTTTTAGCAGTGCCACATCATGCCAAGATGAGGAACAATGTGCTATGTTGCAAAACTTTATCACAACCTAAGTGGTTCACATAAAACTTTAATGACTGAACTCCATTTGAAAGTATATACCAGATCCACAGTCAGATGGAAAAGGTTTAAAATCAACATGTTGCTTTTAGTCTCCTATCAACTTCTCCAGAAAGAAAACTGGCACCATTTTACAGTAATAACAAAAGTGCTCTGGCCCAAGATAGACACCAGATAGATATATATAGACAAATGCATGTGCCTGCACACACAATCAAAACTAATCATCTTCATGCTTAAAAACTGGATTCAGGCACTGTATGAGGCAAATTGCACACAAAAAAAAAAAAGGAAAAAAGAACTGTGTTTTCCTTAACTGATGAATGTATCACAGTGGCACATGCCTGTAATGAAGGAGTTGGACATTTTACAGAAGAGGGAAAAAAATCCACTTCATAGAGCACACCAATTTTTTTTTTAATTTCTGTTTTTCTTTACCCTGAAATTTTGGTGCATGTGGGTCCCATTTAGCTGTAATCCACCCTTGGCCATGAGCACCATCAACGTGCACAATGCTCAACCAGAATAAAGGAAATGAGATGCACAGAAATAGACTGCAATAATACAAAGTCTGAGACATCATCCCACAGGAAGGAAATTCCAGGTTCTGACAGACAGCACCCTACATCATCTCAGTTCTCTCTTGACCCTGTAGCCAGATGAACCTTCTGGGATGACAGACAACAGCAGTGCTGGGAGATGTTCTGCACACCATGTGCACCACAGATCTGCTTTTCAAGACTCTTGACCCAATGCATGAAGACTTTTAGTCCCAAGGGACTCAGATAAATAACTGCAGGTATGTGGCAATTACATAAGAGATCAAAAAACCCCTTTAATCTCTGCTCAGCACAAATCCCTGTTTTGGTCTCCTCAGGAAGGGCCCTGCCAAACCCAGAGACTGACCCCTCTTCAGCTGCACTCAAACATCTGGGGTCTCTTCCTCAGGAATCTGATGGGCAGTGACCAGGCGCTCCATTTAACAGAAACTGTGGGAGAAAAAGTGGTTGGAACAACAGCCTTTATCCCAAAGGTATGCCACCCTCAGTCCACATGAATTTCCAAGACATTCCTTGACAGTGAAAGGCTGCCCAGGGATTGCAGAGTCTCTATCCCTGGAGACATTAAAAACCTGAACTGAAACAGTGCTAGCCTTCACCAGAGCTGGCTTTGAGCAGGAACCAGGCAGCCTGTGGAGGAGCATTCCAGCACTCACCATCCTAGGAGATCCATGCATTAGTTCTGCTGGAGAAGCAATGGAATGGGAGAGGGCTCTGTAACATGAAGATGACAGTAGGAGTTGGGTAGGCTTCCCCCTGGACCAAACCTAACTGATCCCTACTCCCAGAAATAGCTGGTGTGCCAAGTACAAGTGAAATCGGCTTTTTTTTCTTTTTTTCTTTTTTGGGGGGGCAAATTAACAGCCAATATTGGTTGCAGATGGTCCTTGGACCCACAGCTGAAGGTGGTTCAAAAGACAGGCCAGTGCACAAGCAAGGCAGCCTGGACCAGGTGAGGAATCCCAACCCTGCAGGAAATACAAGTAAGGGATGAAGTGGGATCCTGTCCTGAGCAGGAATTAACCAGATGACTCCTTGAGGTCTTTTCACCTCTACTTCATACTTATGAAAAAAAGACAAAATAATCTTGAAAACTAGATATTCCTGACCTTTGACAATATCCAAAGAGTTATCATAAACAACAGCCTCTGCTACTGAATTCTGTCCTGCTGCTTCTTTTGGGCAACAGATTATCTTATTGGATTCCAGTCCCTAAACCCACAACCTGCACCAGGCAGCACATGACACAAGGGACAGACACAGATAAGAGGGCAGACCCCTGTCTCAAAAAGTGGGTGCCAAAAGACAGCAGCCAAAAGAAATAGTTCCATTTTCAGAGATAAAGACCATGCAGAATTCAGATATAAAAAAATAATTAAACACACACAATGTACTATGCTCACCATGTCACAGAACTCCTACACATTTAAAGAAAACAGTTTTATGGTATTATCCCCGTCCCTCTGGAGGGCTATTAATTCATTTTATGATGATGCCAAATTATTTTTGCCTTTTTTCTGTTATCCCAATATTCTCACTGCTGTCTAATAGACCCTAATATAAAGTGTGGGACAAGATGCTCTTTAATGTCATCAAAAAAGCATCCAAATCTGGATGGGAAAATTAAACAGGGAAAAATAAACTCCTGCTACCCTGCACACTGCCATCACCCAGCTCACGCCTCTTTTATGGCTTCTCTGCAGAACTGCACAGTTTTCAGCTGATGAGTGGTTTGTGTCTTGCCATGCAGACCTCAGCAAGGCACACCAGTAATTTCTGACTTCCCTTCAAATGTTTCTACTGAATAACTACACATTTGCTTCAGTTTGCCAAAGGACAAAAAGAAATGTGATTATGGATATTGGGATGGGAACAGTTCTTTAGTCTTCCTTGGTTTTCCATCTTCATGTAATTTTACTGCACCTTGGTGTAAAAATGACCTTAACAAGAAAGTATTCATAACTGACATTTCTTGATTCTATCTCCAGTCTTGATAAATTCAAGAATATTGTGTAGCTTACTCTACCCTTTTACCCCAATTTCCCCAGCTAAAAATGGGAAGTATTTATTCCTATTCTTTCTTTTGATGCAGTCATCTAAATGCAAGTTCTCTGGCAGAAAGACTCTGCAACATCTTTCACAGTGGGAACATCACCTGAATTGCAATTCCAAAGCTGTGCAAATCCCATCTCTCTCTTGACCCCTCAGCCTATGACTGTTACTAAAACTACATAATAAATAAAGTATTTACAAATAGAAACATGAAATTAAATCCCACTAAAATTTAAATGACAAGCCAAGCAAAAAGTCAGGGAATTTTTAAAACCTATGTTTTAATATTGCCACGTGGAGCACAGGTGAGCGTATCTGAAATGGATGCAAAGCACCAGTGGACAGAAGCAGGAGAAGCAGAGCCAGCAGACTGGAATGTCAGCATTCCTAAGTGATTAATAGTGACCATGAAGATTAAAGTGACCTCGTTGCTCAAATGTCGATAAGGACAGAAAACACAGGGTGTTTGAAAGCCAACACTTCCCTGTGAGTAATAACAGCCATTAAAGTTTTAAATGATCTCTGCATCTCACTGGAGTTTGCCCTCTATGTGGAGTTTTTTCACATCTGAAAAGTAAACTGTTAAAGAATAAGAAAATGCTCAGATATCATCATCTAGTTCCAGTCTAATAATACATAATTATGAAATATAATTATTACACTGATCTCATCAGCTTCTATTTTCAGCTTCAACCAGTGCTTTTAAGTTGAAACTATTCCCTCACTGGAGTACATCCACAGTACATCCACTCATCTCTCAGCTGGGATTTATTCCAGCTTTCCACCTGTCTCACTATTGTTCACATTATCTTTTCTGAAACACAGCATATGCTGTTCCCCAAAGCAGGCACAGATTTTCAAGCACAAAAGGACCTAACTGCCACTCCCAAGCACCAACTCATTTATGCAGGCATTCCATCCCCAGCTTACCAAGAGAGGAGACAGCAGATGACCTACTAAGATGAAGCAGAAGACAAAATTGCAGGCAACTTTCTTTGCTACACCATCACTTAATCTGAGACCAAGGAAAGTGTAAGGCAATGAGATAAACTGCTGAATACACACAGTTTTATGTCTACTGCAGCCAAGATGAACCTTCCTGACAAGCAAATACTCTGTACCTGTAACTGACCAATCTCAAACAGGCAGCATTGATACAGCTCTAAATAAAACCCCACAGCCCAGGTCTGCTATAAAAAAAAGAGAGTTGGGGCACTCTGACTGTGTAACTTCTGGGTCATTTTTATCCAAGATAAAGATCCCTTTCCCTCCCTCTGCAGCTCTCCAAGCCCAGCACAAACAATGCTGTACACTTTCCCTGCAAGGGAGCCCTGGGAGAAGCCCAGCCACACCAGCAGCACGTCAGAAGAATCCTCTGTGGTATAAAAAAAAAGCTGGAATTAGGTCCAAGAGCCAGGTTTTTCCTTTAGGCTCTCTCCTGCTGTGGGCCCCAGCCCGTTCCCCACAGCACTGGGTATGAGGGTGCTCGGGATGGCTGCAAGCCTTCCTCCTCCACAAAGGGACAGCTGTTCCCTTCGGCACTGCACCTCCATGGTGACAGGAGACCCAGTCTGGGCTCTGTGGATAAAGCAGGGAGACTGCCATTCCCACTGGGTTGGCCGCTCCAAGGGCTCCCAGACCGCCTAAGGCCAAGTCCGAGCCGGGAAGCTCAGCAGGGCCGGGACAGAAACCTGAGCCGTCCCACAGAAATTGCCACCGTGAAGTCATGAGCACAGTGCCAGGGTGACCCGGCCTGCTGTCCCAGGCGGGGACAGCCGGGTTAACACAGGCCAGGGGAGAGCTCGGATGGAACTTCCTGATTGCCGGGGAGGGCAGCAAGGGAAGGAAGGGTTTAGCTACGAGGCCACGGCTCCTCCGTGCCAGCTGGCCCCACACCAAATGGCCTGCTCGGTTCATTAGGAGCCAGCAAGTCCTTCCAAAGCTGCTCAGAGCCACGCTCAGAATTAAGCCATAATTAAGACCCAAGAAGGAACACAAGGCTGCCCAGCGCACACCTTTTGCTCAATACCAGGATAATAAAGCTTGAGATAGATACGGGTTACACGAAGGAAATTCAGCGCCTGCTTCAAATTCATTACCTCTTAACTCATCTCTACTGTCACTCATAAAGCATCCTCGCCAGAAATCCACCAGAGGAATCCACTGCTCAATTTCAGCCCTCCAGCTATGCAGACAGAGCATATGGGACCTTGAGAGATTATATATGTTTTTAGTTTTCATTCTCATTATCTACGGTTGGGCATTTTAAAATGCTGATTTAAGAAAATGCTGGTGTAGAATATAAGTGGCAACGGAAGCATCCAAGTCCGTGACAAACACCACTCCCCTGCCCTCCTCCCCAAGCTATCCCAGTAACACAGGGACACAGGTAAACCTTGGAATTCTTCTGTTGAAAAGACTCTGTCTGAAACACAAGGTGCTTCCAGAAATGGACTGAATGGTTTCACTTGTTCTCAAGAGACTTTATAGATACCGTATGTGAGCAGGGTACTTCATGTCCTGAACATTCCCAGCTCTGGAAACACTCGAGTCTTACTGAGGAGCAGAGCTAAACCTCTCCAAAGAACCACTGCCACCCCACAGGTATCTCTTACTCTCTGCGGCAACTCAGAACTTCTTTTCTAGTGGCTGTGACAATTTTAGTCATTCTCATTTTATAAATCTCGACATTTTCATCAGCAGATTTTCCAGCTTAGCTGTGCCTTTTGTCTGTTTACAGTCCTCTTAAAAAGGGAATGATTTCTTCTAAGAACCTTAGTATATTTCAAGTTATGTTAAAAGAAGTCCCCACAAATACTTTCACACCATATTGCAGAGACCTTATGTCTAGTGAGGATAATGCAAGAAATGTACTGAAAAAGTTGTAGAGCAATTATTTGCAGGACTTAAACCCCCTTACTTTGCATTTGTACAGCGAGAGGCATTTTGGGATGTGCTCTGCTTTGGTGTTGAGGACTGCACTTACAACTCCCACAAGTTTTTATAAACACCAAGCTCAGCTGAATCACAGGCCATGTGGGGTCTGATAATATCTGGTTTTATACACATCTGCTATAAGGAAATCTCAACTCCCACTGATACAAATGAATGAGAAGTCACAGATCGACACGGAGAGGAATGTGAGTTTACTGCCACACACCAGCTTATTACTCCACACCACACTTGTGTGGCACCCCAGATATGGCCTGATAGCACAACTTGCTTTATACACCTGCAACACGAAAAGAAGGGGGAAAAAAAAAACATCCATGCACTGATGTTCTGCAGAGCCCTGTACTTGGAGACAAATTACAGCCATGTTACCGAAGCGCACACAGAAACATCTGTTTAATGACACTTCAGTGATATGACTGGGGAAAAGGTCCTCCCCACGCCCCTTCAAAGTAAAACGAAACTTGATCGACTTTTTAAGTTAACAGGAGTCTCACCGCGAACTTCAGCGAATTTTGGATCAGGCTCTACGGAGAGGAAAATCTGTTTGGGATTCTTCCAAGCAATCCTATTCCTCCCAACATTTATGTCAGGTTGAAAGTTTTTTTTCCTTTGTCCCCTTGCAAAGGCAGATTGACTAGTTCCCAAACTGCTCTAATTCCTCCATCCCGACCCCTGTTTGACCGCCGCAGCTGCCCCCATGCTGCGAATTCTGAATACATCTTTTAATCCATCTTCCAGCCTCCAGCCTGGCAACAATGCTCCTTTCAATGCCCACCAGCACCCACCCAGCCCTGGAACATCCCGACCAGTTCCCACAAAGCCCAGGATTTACCAGCCGGGAGCCGGCCCCGCGCTCCCAGCCGGAGTTCTCCGTGCCTGTGGATTTGGACACATGCTCCGGCGGTGAATGTTCCCAGGCTCCAGGCCAGCTTTGCTGGGATAACTCATCTCCCTGCGGCTCCCGGCACAGCCACCGCGCTCCCGACACGCGGGGGGACCCCGGAACGGGGGGCGAGCTCTCCCCAGCCCGCCCAGCACAGCACAGCCGCGGCTCCCCGAGCGGGCGCAGCCGCTGCCCCTCGGCGCTGCCCGGGCGGGGTTCCGCGGTCCCGGCTGCCTGCGGAGCCCCGCTCCCCGAACCGCCCCCGGCCCTTACCAGAGCGCGATGCGGCTCTTGGGGTAGCTGAGCCTCTCGATGCAGCCCAGGACGTGCGGCAGCGTGTGCGCGGCGTTGCGGGCGAGGATGGCGAGCAGCACGGTGGGCTGCAGCAGCGCCGACTCGGGCAGCGCGGGCGGCTCGGGCTCGGGCCCCGGCGGCTCGGGCGGATCGGGGGCGGCACCGCAGCCGCGCAGCAGCGGCGGCAGCAGCAGCAGTAGCAGCGGCGCGCTCGTAGCCATGACGGGCGAGGGGCAGCCGCGGAGCCGCCGGCAGACCGGGCTCCAGCCCGGGGAACGCGGGAGGAGGAGGGGCACGGAGAGGAGGGACGAGGAGGGGGAGGGGAAGGACGAGCTGAGCAGCGCCGCCGCCCGCCCTACGAGCCCCGCTCGCCGCCCCTCACGGCACCGACCCGGCCCCGCACTGCCGCTGCCGCTCCAGGTGCGACCCCCGGTGCGACCTCCGGGAGGCTGAGATCAGCACCCGTGGGAAAAGCCGCAAGCCACACATTTTTCCACCCGCGTTTTGAGCTTTAAAGAGGCTTTCGAAGTGTTGCTGCTGACGCTGAGACGTCCCTCTTTGTTCGAGGTTTACGTGAAGATCTCGCCCTCATCCTTCCCACATAGGTAGGGAATTAAAGTAACTTTGAGGTTTAATATCGGAAAGTTTCTGGCAAACACCCGCGGGATGTGTGTACGAAGCAGCTGCACTCCCCACACCCATCCCACGCTGCAGAAGGGATGCGCTGTTCCAGCTGGAACGCCGCTGAAAGATTCATATCGTAGAGTCACGGAAAGGTTGGAAGGCTTGGGTTGGAAGGGACCTTAAGGATAATCTCATTCCAACCCTCTGTCAAGGGCAAGGATGCCTTCCACTGTCCCAGGTTGCTCCAAGCCCCATCCAAGCTGGCCTTGGACACTTCCAGGGATGGGGCAGCCTCACCAGACTACCTGTGCCAAGCCTTCACCACCTTCACAGGGAAGAAATTCTTCCTAATATCTAATCTAAATGTCATTTTAAGGATGTTCCCCTTGTCCTATCGCTATATGCCCATTTAAAAAATCATTCTCCCTCTCATGTACTGGAAGGGGCTTGAAGGTTTCCCTGGAGCTTTCTTCTCTTATGGCTGAGCAGCCCCAGCTTTCTCATCACCTTTTCTTTGAAGGCAGGAAATACATTGACTTACCCACCATGGAAATGTTCCCATGAATAGACCGATGGCAATTTAGCATAAAAATACATAAAAAGTATTACAGCAATTAAAATTTTGGGGTCATGATCTTAAAGGAGGCATGGTAATCGTAGCTCTCTTAGAAGTTAATAGGATTTAGGCACGCTAGACCCTTTTCAAGATGAAATCTCTAATTAATTCTAAGGGCCCCATCACAGCATATTTCGGTTTTACCGTGGGTAGGAAGTTTCCGCAACGTGGACAGACCCGCTTTAAGCAGGTGCTACTGTTGACTTAAAAAGAAGGAAACCTTTAGTGAGCAAACAGTTGTTTAATTGTTTAATTATCCATAATCTCATTCTGAATTGCTTGCATCCAGGTATTTTATATACATAAATATACATACACACACACATATATAGAGTTAATATTTACTCTTCTTTGCTTATAGAACCTAATTTACCACATACACCAAATTATATTGTCTCAGTTTCCTGATCAGTTGTCTTCCTAAAAAGGATCATCCTAGGAAACTTCAATAAAGAATTTCCAGGGGTCATAGAATCATCTACACTAAAATTTGAGAAAGTCTCTCAATTTGTATGCATCTTCCTGAACAATTAGTGCCAATGTGTTTGCCCTTCACAATGCCTTTATAATTGTCCTTCTAGAATGATACATTAATGAGGCTTTTCTTTCATGGTTAGTTTGCCACATGTTGCTTTTATGCTTGGATTCATTAACCAAATAGAAGGAGCAGCTTTGCAGCCTGTGCGAGGTGATTAGAGTTTCACAGGAGCCAGCCCAATCTACACTCACAAAATTCCGCTGCTGCCCACGGGAACCCTCACATTTGGAGGGTGGGAATTAATGCTGCAAAATTATATTTGATGTGAAGGGCTGGAAACTGGCATTTTCCATCCATTGGATGCTCTAGCTGGATCACAGTCCTGATTTTAGGATATTTCAGCAGAAATAAGCCCCTCCTCTGCCTGCCTTTGCCAGAACTCTGAGTGTGCTTTTACCCTGTGCAAATCTTGATGTCCTTAGTGAAATCTAAACTCCCTTCAGCTCTTTTCTGAAAAAAAAGAAGAAACTCCTGTCTTCCTTTTATTTTGTGAGCAGCATCAGAGCTATAACAATTTGCTGGGGGCAAATGAAAAGATTCCAGCATCATCCCAAAGCCAGTAATTCGTTCTCCCAAGTGATGTTCCCTCACTCACACAGCTCCCTGTGCTGGCTGGCTGCTGTGGAACACAAAAGAGTGAGAGCGGCAGAAGCCTGAAATGTGAGATGTTCTTCTATGCAGAAGAGAAAGGAGTCAGCTCAGCTTCATCTCTCACTCCCAGCCACACACAGCATGGGGCAGAGTTCGGAGAGCTCAGGTAAACAGTTACCTGACAATTTGTGGCATTCCAACACCTATAAATGTGTAGGACTTAATGTCCACATACAAAGAAATCTATACTCATTCTGGCTTCATTGGTGGCCAAGATTATATCCTGTGGGGTTTTTTTAAGCCCAGACTACATCCTGCTGTGACAAGACAATGAGCCACTCTGTGGTGAAACATTTTAGCTTTGAGGAAGAAAGGGCTTTTTGCAGATGTAAGTCCCACAGAAATCAGTTTAAGCCATTTGTTTCAGCCTCCTCTAAATATCTACTCCAAACAAGGAGATTCCAGCTATGACAGCTGTCTCTGGCAGAGGCATAATCCCTTGGTTTGGCAAGTGACAAATTCTCTCTGAGGCAGATTTCTTCCAAATTAGACTTGTTTCCCACATCGAGGAAAACAGAGGTTCCATCCTGCTGATGTAAATTGACTCATTTATAGATTGATGTGGATCCATCTCCTTTCACTTGCTTCTTCACCTCTAAGAACTCAAATCCATCCAATTGTTTTCCCAGCAGTTGAGTGAACTACTGTTGACAACTCTTCCGTGAAGGTCTTTGAGACTGAATTTTTTAAATCCCATCTGGCTATCTATTCTGTGCCCAGGGAATTGAAGTGCTGGCTAATACAACACTTTTAAAGCAGCCAGAATGGCTGTGCTCATTTTACCACAAAATTCCTTGAATTAGATTGGCCCAAACATGATTCCCTGTAAACAAACCACATAGAAATTTATGTGCTACATACATATAGACCAATTTTCATTGATGCTTTATTATAGAACAACCACTGTTTGAAATTTATCAGAAGACTCGCCGAGACAGATGGAGATGATAAACCAGACCTGGGATATTTAGAATTAGGCAAAGCATATTCTCATTGGAAGCCAGAGATGTTTCTGGTAAAGCAGCTCAATGTGCTTTTAATGGCAACACCTTGAAGGCCTGCCCCTTACGCAGTCTATAAAAGCTCTGGGCACTGCAGATTGATAACGCATTCGTATATCTGTTTCGTTTAAAGGATTGAAAGCGGCGCCTTTGGCCGTGGCGGGCTCGGGGGGGTAGGAACGGAGCGGAGGCGGAACGGTCGGCGCGGTGCCGCAGTTTCCCGGGTGCGCGCGCCGCCCGGAGTGAAGTCGCGTTGCACGCGGGCGCGACAACATGGAGGCGGCGGCCGGACCGGGCTGGACTGATGTTTGCCCGGCTCCGAGGGGCGAGGGGGACACCGATCCGGATCAGGGATCTTCCGCGGCCGGGAGGGCTCCGGAGGCACAGGGCAGCTGGTCGGGGGCGGCTGGCGGCAACTGGATCACGGCTCACCCCGCGGTAGGCCGGGGCGGGGGTCCCTTGGTCTCTCGGGGGTCCCATGCTCTTTCGGGAGTCCCGCTCTCCCTGCAGGATTCCCCCCTCGCGGAGCTCGGGGTGCACCTGCGGTCCCCCAGGAGGGTTCTGCGGGGAGATGCCGGTATAATCTGCCAATATCATCTATTATATTGCATTTATCGATGGGGGCTCCAGCCCTGGGGTACTTGGGTAATGCCACTGTCAGCAGGGGCGGAGGTTACAAATCACGGAATCCCATCTGAGAAACGTAAATTCCTTAAAACTTCGACTTCATCTTAATTTTTACCACACCGAAAACATGGAGGTGTTTGATTTGGCTATCGTCTTATGTTGATGTGTTGTAGTAAAAATAGATAAAATTATTTACCCTTAAATAGGTAAAATTCCACGAAGCTAGAACTGTTCCAGAAATAGCTGTGATTCCTCTTGTGTTTGTTTATTTTGCTTGCTTTTTTTAAGTGCTGAAATACGGGGAATGCGGAAAAAGGAGCTTTTGAGATACTGTCAGGAAACAAGTCCTGCTTTTTGATTGCCTTAAAACTGGTTTGAAACTCCGGTGGCTCCACTGGCTGGAGAGATGGTGTGTGCATTCCAAATATAACCTGTGCTTTCCTTCATCAACCTTCCTCTTTGGATCTCAGTTCACAGAAATGATGTCACTTGATGTATCTGACAGCACTCAAGTCTACGCTGCCTTTTTGGTGTACCTGGACCTCTTAGAAGGTAAATCAGAGAAGTGATTGTATCCCAGCAGGCGTCTTTGCCCTTAGGAGCTGTTAAATTAATTGGTTGCACTGGCATCTTACAAAGTACTTGATGGCCATTTTGAGACTTCTTGTGCTGAGAATTTTTATCTTCTGCCTGCCTGGAGCCTGTGCAAAGATGAGGGCCCATTTCATCCAGCAGTTCCAGGTGCAGGTGTTCCAGGGCAAAGGCAGTCGACATGGGGAAAAAAGTGAAAGAGGAGTAGGAATATAGGAAGGTGAAGTGACAAGTTCAGTGGTTGAGCTTGTGATAGTCCTCACTTGTGAATTAATGTGAACTTAATCATAGTTTTTCACATGTCACCATTTAGCAAATGGCTGCTTGTGCTGGCCTGTTTTCTGGAAAGGGCAGTGATTACTCTAGCAAAGATGATTTGTGACTGTGATAGCAGTAGTTTATAACCATTGTAGTAATATTATGTAGCAATATAGTAATTTATAATAAACTGTAGGGGTTGTACTTAGGGCCATGGCTTGGTCAGTGTCAGGTCAGTGATGGGACTCCATGATCTTGGAGGGCTTTTCTGGCCAATATGTTCCTGTGAAATCCAGTGTAGTCTTCTGGTGTCTGCTCAGAGTGGAGCAGAGTTATGTGATATATAAACTTCTGCCTGGCTTCTTCCAAGTTGGCTTTATTGAAACGGGACTGTGAGTAGGCAGCCAGCCAGCCTAAGAAAAATATTTCAGTTTTGCTTGGAGCCTGGTGCTTCTCAAGGTCAGGGAAGGGAGGGATTTTACAGTTTAGAAATTGCTGCCTCTGTTGCTATTATACCTCTGAGGAAAATTCCTTAATAGTCCTTAAAAGAAGATTTCTGTAGCTCTGCAGCAAAAACTTCATCCTTTTCCCTTCAAGCAGGAGGTTAGAACTGTGTATGATCATTAATCATGCTTTTAGCACCTGCTGCTTCACAGTTCAAGGTGCTAATGAAGTCCATATTTGGGTTATAGTGCTTCAGATGACTAAAGCTGCATGATTTTATCTTTTTGCCTTTTGCAGAGCAGCTTTGTCAGGCATCTCTGTTCACTATCCATCAGTGCAGCTCTGGAGCCAGCAGGCTGGTCCTGCTCTGTGGATTTCTTTAGTAGGATTGCTTCTCAGGAGGGGAATTTGGCAGATAAATGGAGTTTTCCTGTGAAAGGAGAGAGGGAAAACAAAACTTAGATGTTAACTTAGATACTGCATTTGTTATTTAACTGATTAAAACTTGTGTTTTGTGTTCTACCCCTCTCATCCCCAACGAATTTCTAGGGAGGAACTGGCATGAGGTGCAGCCCGTGGGAGTGGCAGAGCTGCAGCTGGTGTGTTTGCACGCCCGTGCCAGGGAGCAGGAGGGGCTCCAGGTGATGGTGCCAGTGCCTGCACACATCCTGATCAGCCACGAGAGGTGAGAGTGTGCTCAGTGCTTGTCTGGGGTACCACTGACAGAAAATGGAGCACAGATACATTTTTCAGACTGGTTATGGCTTGGTCAAGAGGGGAAGGAGGAGGGAGTAGAGGGATGTCAGAGGAAAGCAACCTCAGAGTTGTTTTGGGTTCTGCAGACACACAGGCAGCTTGCAATGTTAAGGAAAGCTCAGCTTTGCATCAGTCTCTGCCTCTCACTGTCTGGAAGTGGTTCTTGGAGGTCAAGCAGAAACTGGTGCCCACTGATAAACATTTCCTGTTGTTTGGAGTTACATATGTGCTAGGAGATAACAGTGGACTCCAAAGTACGTGTTTGAGAGACAAGGTTAGAACACAAGACCTTCACACCTTATGTTTTGAACATTCTTCTGCTGATTTTGTACTCTGGGAAATGCATGACGTTTCCTGAGTTGCTGGACTTGAAAGGACTAAAGAGGAATGAAATCCTCTTGGAGCTGCCTAAGAATCTGCTTTTTTTATTGTCAAATTTGTGGATAAGCATTGTATGGTTTGCTCTGCCTTTGCTTTCAAACTATAATTTGAACAGGAAACTCCTCTTACTTTACATCTGGAGTTTCATGTGCCTGTGATTTTTTGACATAATTTCCTCACACATGCAAGAGCAATTCTTCAAGCAGAAGCCAGCACAGCCATCAATTTGTTACATTACAGATATTTACAGCCTAGAGAATGTCCTCTTCAGTAGTTTTACAGTCTATTTTAACTGGCCTCTAGAGCAGCCTCAGACACATGGTGTGATTTACTCTCTGATAAAGGCTGCCTGCTCTGACTGGTATTTGCCATGATGACTCTGAAGACCTGAACTATTTCAGCAGCATCATATGGTTGTACATTTTCCAGTTTCTTCTGTTCTCATTCCTGATAGGAGCTGGCTCAGGGCTGGCTTTACAAATCTTACTGCTTTTTGCTGCTTCCTCTTGCTCTGTGGGCAGCAGCCTGACACAGTGGTAGGTAGCTAATTAATTGTGCTTATTAGATGTGTGTGTGCACTCTAGGAGTGAAGTTTTGCTTTTTATTTTGAGTTTTAGAAGTGACAGATCAGTGTCTTGCTAATAGACTTTTATCATCATTTTGCGGTTTGTTTGGTGAGGGGGAAGAAAATTATTTACTAGCTATTGATGGGGTTTAGTACTATTTTTGTGCTGAAAAAAATACTTTATTTGCAGTGTATTGATCAGTCACTCCTAGGGGCTTGGTGTTGCAGAGAAATGTGATGTAATTGCCACAGCAGAGGCAAACTGCCGAGGGGCCTTGCAGGGTGAAATGCTGAGTGTCATCCAGCCTGTGTGCAAGCAGGAGATTGTGTGTGTGTGAAAGAGAGACACTGCAGCTCTCAGCTCAGACAAGATTTTAGGTGGAAATAGATTTTAGGTAGAAATAGAAAGCAGCCAGTGAGGATGTGGGATTTTTGAGGAATTCCACCTACATGCTGAGCTGTTGTGCTTGTTTAATATAGTGTGTTTCCACCTGGGCTGAAAATTGGGATTCCTGGCATTGGGTGAAGGCTAGGAGTATGTTCTGATTGACTTTTAATGACAGATATTCCACTGCATGCATGTCCTATCTTTTACTGTGTCATTGGAGCTTTTCACAGGGAGCCCCTGCACTTGTTTGTTCTGTGGTGATGCTGTTTGCTCTGCCTCTGGCACCGGAGTGTCTGGAATCTGGTACTGGAAGTATGTGTGGTGGAGAGGCAACGAGTGAATGCATCACATTGATTAAAAGTACAGTTTGTGACTAGGGTTTGCTGCAGAGCAAGGACACAGGGTGTGTTGTCACTAAAATGAGCTGAAGCCGAGGCTGCAGTGCCAGGTGTGTCCATAAATGCCTGTACGTGTTCAACATCCATGCGTGTTGTCAGGCTGGGAGGCTGTGTTTGTGTACAACACTTGTGTTTGTGGTGTTGAACGTGCATCTGTATTTTGTTCAAAGCAGTGCTTTGGGGTTTTGTGTTACCTGCTAAAAGCAGGGGAGGAGGTGTGAGTACAAGTGAATGCAGCATGCTTTGTGTTGAAAATAAGCCCTTGGAGGGATTTGGGAAGGTGAAAATGTTCTGTCTATTCTGGGCCAGGAATTGTGCTAACTGCAAAAGAAGTGAGTAACAGCAGCATTTATGGGCAGCACTTCCTTCACCCGCAGGATCTGGGTAGGGTTTGGAAGTGACACCGAAATCAGACTTCCATCTTCATTCTGTTCTGTGTTTTTCTTATTGGTAGAAAGAAGAAAGTGATTCCCTAAAAAATAATGTATTTTAGTACTATGTATGTGTTAAAAAAGAGCTCACATTTTGCAAATATTTGTCAGTCACTCTTGTGGCTTTAGTCTTCCCGAGAAGTAAAGCTGGGGTTCTCTACTTGAAATCCACATCAGCCAAGCTCTGCCTTCCAAAGTGTCTCATGAGTTCCCTACTTGGCTGCCACCGAGAAGTGTGTCCTTAAAAGGCCGCAGGAAAGTTTTTGTGGAAATTACAGGCAGGACACCTGGACAAATGACAAAAAATAAAATCTATTCAATGTTTTTTAGCCTATTACAAAATTTCATCATGTTCAGTTTGAGCATGATAGTTAACTGCTGAAGGCAAAAGGTGTTCTGCATCCTAAGCTCACTGTCCAGTTCTGCAGAGATGGGTAGAAGCGGTTCATCCAGCTGTGGCAGGGTAGGGCTGCACAGGAACCCACCAAATTACAGAATTTGTAGTGAGAGTAAAGAGTAAATGATCTTACACAGTCTTGAGAGGGGGCTTTGTGCTCTCTGTGTTCTTCAGATGAAGATTGCTGAATGTGCTGTGGGCAAAGCCCTGGGGAATACAATGCCATTTCTGTCTGTCTGTGCCTGCTCTGACCCACACACAGCTGGCTGAGGCTTGGAGAGCCTCTGAATTCAGCAGGGACGCAGGCTTGCAGGAGGAATTTGTAGGTGCATAGGCTGGGGTGTGTTTGCTGCTCACTACAACACCTTAGTGCATGGCAAGCACCTCCTTTTCAGTGCATTCCACAGCTGTGGCTCCCCACAGTGGGGGAAACGGTTGAATCCTGGGAGTGCTGCTTCAGAGCTGGCAGAAATGGCTTGCACAAACCAAGTCAGCAAGCTAGGAGAGCTCACAGTGTTGATTTTTAGATACTTTAGATAGATTTTTAGATAGCCTGGAATGCCTTGATCCTTCAAGGACCAGGGAGTTAGGTCCCAGATCTAATAGAATTGGGCACTGTCTGTCCTAGATAAATAACTCTGTCTAAGCAAAATGTTGCAGATAAACTGTCAGATTAAGTAACACGTCACTGCTCTCTTTGTATTTTGTGTACAGGTCTTGTAAATGAAGGATGAAGTTGCCTGAGGTCATGAAGACCTGCAAAGTTTGGGAAAGGCTTGTTCTGTTAAAATGCTAACTTACTTTAGAAAAAAACAGTACATTAATGTTTTGTTTTAAAGCTGATAAGCATCCTGAGAAGGAAATCTGAGGACTGGAATTTACTGTCTTCAAAGTGTATAGACTGTGAAATAAATCTTGCTATAAACTGAAAAATCCTGTTATTTTAAAGCACTGGAAGTGTGACGTGCATCTTGCATCCTCTTCACAGTTTTGTCAGTAACTCCCTGGCTATAAGCATAATTTAGTTATGCAGTAAATCACACATGGAAAATGTAATTAGTGGCCCCTAAATACAAGCTCTTTATTAGTATTTTTTATTTAGTTTTTTAAATTTAATATTTTAAATGAGATTGCAGTCCCACAGCAGGGTTGGTTAGCAGTGTTGTGGTTAAACAGCCAGTAGTGTTTGCTGTAGAACTTTGCTGAACTTTGATATTTTCCTTTTGCATGGTTTGTCTTGTTTTCTTCTTGGACTTTCATGGAAAAAGATCTTTATATTCCTCGGGTTTTCAATTCCTTCTCCTAACCAGTGTGGCACATGGTGTTTTAGTTGCATTTTTTTTTTTTTTTCATTACAAAACCTGAGTTTTTTTCTAGCATTCCCTGTTCATGTGTTTTGGGAATAAGTCCCAAGGAATAGTGCTGTGCATTTACACTTTCTCCCAGCCCCACGTGCTCCTTTCTACATATTTCAAGGCACTGGGTTAGTGCTAAAGTTTGCAGTGCTGGCTAAATCCAAGGACTTGTGCCCTGTGGGAGGTTCCTGTGCCGGGTGCTGGCCCAGGCTGGGACAATGGCACGCTCTGGTGCCTGGGGTAATGATCTCTGCAGGGGCACAGAGACCAACTTGTGTGCACTCTGCAGCCCTGCCTGGTGAGCAGGGGAGGGAGCTGTTCAGGCTGGCCAAGCCTGCAAAGAATTATTCATCCAAGTATAAAGGGCAGATTGAAAGCCTTTGGCTTTTATGGGATGGAAGGCAGTAGTTCCATTTAAGCTCAATGGAGCTCTATGCAGGCTCCATAAAACTGCTCTGAGCTTGCAGAGTGACGCTGCTTCTCAGAGGCATTGCATAGGTTGTGTCTCTGAAATGCTCTTTTATTCATCACAGAACTGGCTGCTTCAATTCTTTATGATTCTGCCCTGGTTGGTTTTTGCAGAGTCAGTTGAAACCTCAGGGTCACCAGCTGTACACCTGGTTCTTTCTCCCAGAGAAAAGGGCAATGTTATTTTGTTAGGAGCAGATATTGGGAAACAGCACAGATTTTCTGGTGGGTGTTGAGAGCCTACATAGTGTAAAATTAAGATGGGGTGAGGATGCAACATTCCCCTCTGCTCTCGGGATGGATTTGTATGGGTTTTCTTGTTTTGTTTTGGGTTTTATTATATTTTAAAGCTATTAATTGCCAAAGTAATAGAAGAACAGGTCAGTTCACTCCCATAATTAAGTTTGACTGCAGCAGTAATGACAGATGCAGGATGACATTGCTGGTGCTGTTCCCTTAGCTGCAGTGCTCCTTACACAATGTTAAGTAAGTTAAACGCTCTCCTGTGACTAATTCTTTGGTAGAAAAAAACAATCCCTACTGATTGTAGTCTGTAGATAACGAGGAAGCCTTTTCTAAACCCTTTTTCTAGTGCAAAGTGTTTTAGAAATGCCAGCTCTTTGGATAACACAGTATTTGAAGTGAAGTCCTTTGCATCTCCTGGAACATGAGGTGAATGTGAGTTTGCTTCCTGGGTGGAAAATGAGGGCTTTGTCCTGCTTGCATTTGTCCTGGTGAGAGCAGATCTGAATTTGCGTGAACATGCATACACCATGAGGTTTTAGAGCTGGCCTTTCAAATTACGCTGGAAACTGCAGTGGCATGATGTCCAAAAAATAAGAATTCTTACAAAAAAGACTTACTCTTATCCTACTTATGTGGCTTCTATAAAACTTCAGTGTTTCTTGTGTCTACATTCCCCTAACTTCAGTTATTTTTCTTTCAAAATGCCTTTGTTCAAGAAGTACCTTCTTGATGTACCTACCAGATGTCAGGAAGGACATCTGTAATCTCTTCCCAGGCTCTTGTCCCCTGCCAGGGTTTTGGCAGGTGTGGTGCTGGGGATACCTCTGCACAGGGGCTGGAGGTGCTGAGCACAAAGTTACCTGCCAAGTAACCTGCAGACAGAGCCTGCTGGTGTGGCAGTGAGCACAGGAGTAGATGTCCCATTACCTGAGGGAGTCTCTTGCAGTGTCTGTCCTCTGCCAGTGGTCAGCAGAGACTCTCACCTTACTTGTTGTGTTGTTAGGAAGTGTGCTGATGTGGGAGGGCTAGCATGGAGCTTCTCCCAGCTGTGCTATCTCTACTGCTTGAACTAACTGTGTTGTGTTGCCTTGCTGTGTGTCTGGACCAGTGGGTGCAGGCAGGAGGAAAGGCCCCCCTGAATTTACCAGGCTAGGTTATGCACAGCTCAGAGCACAGATGGATCCTTGAGAAGGTCACGGGCTTAACAGTGGGGCTTTCCAGGCTGCTGCTCATTCTCTGCCACGTTCCATTTGGCTTTTATTAGAGGATCAAAGGGGTTCTGAGGGAAGATGGTGATTGAAGTCTGAAAGCTGCTGCCTTTAGAGAGAGCCCTGTTTTCAGCTGCAGTGCCCAGCCTCAGAGCTGCCTGTGCTCTGCTGGGTGAACTCTCCAGGGTGCACTAAGCCAGGAGTTTCACTGGTTTGTGCTGGTGCACAGCTGAACTCCCCTGGAATGCAAGCTGTCCCAGCAATCTCAGAGAAGCCTCCTTGCACCTGATGTGTGGGGGAAGGAGGAAGCTCCCTGGGGGAAATATTCTGTGGGAGGTGTTGCTGTTCTGTCTCTGAACACCACACTCCTTCAGAACTTGCTCCCCAGTCAGACCAGGAATCCAGGGATCAGTGTTGTCCTGAGCTCTGAACCGAAAAATCACTGGCATGTTACTGTTAAAATAAGCTAAACAGGAAAAATTGCATAACTTTGTCTTGAGCTTTTAAGGAAGATGTTATTTGGGCTGACTGTTCTGAAGAAGAACAGTCTTGTGGCTTCTAGTCTAGACAGGGAGGTAGAGAAACCTGGCTTGGGCTCCTGGTCCTTCCACAGTCTGGCAGAGACCTGTGGCAGAGGGACTGGAAGACTTACCTCTGCAAATAGAGCAAATCTTAATTATTCAGTTCTCCAAGTGAACACCAGGTGCTGCTTACTTAGATTTCTTGTATAAGTCTACTGAAAACAGGGCCACTAGAGATTGCTGTGCTAGGATTGAGGTGGATGAGGGATGGCTGAGGCACACACACACAAGTACACCTAAACAAATTTTAGAAGCATGTGTTGAGCATTTCCAGCAGAGTTGTGTGTAACTGATGCTGTTATTTTCTTTTGATGCTTGATTTGATTTTGTTGCTTTGGATTTTTATTAGAACAGATGTTATGCTCGCTTTGGTGAAGACAAGTTTGCATAGTGAAAACAGGCTGAATAAAAATGGTGCTATTCTACCTTTGTGCCATTGTGAACTCCTTTCTAAGTGATTTTTTTCCTCTCCTAGGTTAAGGGAAATACTGAAGAAAGCAGCTCTCCCTCCAGAGGATCCTGACACCCTGCTGTCAGTTACTTTGGCCATAGTTGAGACAGACTCCACAATAGTCTACTATAAAATGACTGATGGCTTTGTAATGCCAGATCCTCCTGATGATACTGAAGATGGGGATAATAAGCAGTGGAGGAAGAAAAGAAAGAAACTTTTCAAATGATTGAGACAGAGAAAATGTTTTTGAACTCCTGTGCTCAAACCCAAACAAATGCAGGAACTGATATATGTGAATAAAGGGTGTGCTAAAGACTGCCTTGGCATATCAAGGATGTGTTCAGGGAGAACTTAGGCTTGTGCAGCTGCACTGTATGAAATGCTGTTTGAGGTAAGAAGTAGGTAATGCTTTGACACAGAACAGTCCTGACTAATAAATTCACTTGGGAAGTGAAGTTTGCAAAGCCTGTGTTTCCTCTCTGTCTGGTCAGGTACACAACAGAATAAACACATCCTTACCCATACTGTAAATAGTGGATACAGGTAAGTCTGAAGGGTTTTGTAGTTTACAGAGTGTCTTTGTCTTAGCCCTGTCAGAAGCACTCATGCTGACCCCCAGGTTACATTTCTGAGCATTGCTTTCTTCCCTCTGCTTTTGGAGAAAAGGCTCTTCCACAGAAATACCTTTTAATTTTTTCCCTGCAGAGGAAAGCTGATTATAGCAGCACCAGAGCCAACTCAAAC
Source organism: Sialia sialis (assembly GCA_009812075.1). Classification (NCBI taxonomy): domain Eukaryota; kingdom Metazoa; phylum Chordata; class Aves; order Passeriformes; family Turdidae; genus Sialia; species Sialia sialis. Next base: position 6,777,526 of record VRYO01001717.1, on the reverse strand, counting down.
ACCACAGTCACCATCTATGCTGTAAGAGCACACTAGTTACCTGCTACAGGCACCAACTAGATTTCTAAAGCCATTGTCATTCCTAGGATTTATTATGTCTTTGGACATAGCTTCTGCATATTGGAAGTGTTTGCCCAGGAGGTGCTTCAGCTCAGAATTAAGAGGAAAAAGCCCAACTTTTAGTTTCTCCTGCAGGAATTTTTCCACATCTTTTGAGTGGCGATCTTCTCCAGGTTAAACTTAAGAGTTCCCTGGCAATCAAATAACATCCCAGAGCAGCTTCTTGAGCACAGGATTGTCTGTGTGACAGCTGTGTGGCCAAGGATCACACATTCAGAAGGTGAAGCACAAGAGGTTTTTTTTTCTTGCATGCGTAGAAGAATAGGAGAGAATCCAAAAAACAAGCTGGAAATGAAAGACCATTTCAGCTTTGCTATCCTTGGGACTAGAGTGGATGTTTCTGTGGCTGTGAAGCTTGATGCTAGTTTGGCCAAATGTGCTGGGAGGCAGAATGATCCTGCAGGGAGTCCTGCACACCCTTGGAGGAGCTGTGTCACTGTCACATGGAGCTCTGCAGGACACCTTTATCCCAACGCAGCCAGGGGAGACTTGGCGTCTGTGGCTTTCAGTCACAAAGAGTTTTTCTCTGCTTTTTATTTGCCTTTCTCAGCATTGCTCTCCTTGTGGAGGAAACCATCATTTTATTTTGGTCCTATGCTGCCTGCCTTGAAGGGATCCCTGTGTGCTGACCCCTGCCATGCTGCATGTGGCCTTAAAATTGATATTTCCTGGGATCCATGGCTTATTCCATGAAGCAAATGTTAACATCTGGGTAGGCTACGTGCCAGCAGGTAAATTGTCCTTGTTACAAGCTGAGAAGTGTGAGAGGGTGGACTGTAGGAGAATAGGGATAGTGCTGAAGGCAATCTCACCCCTGATAAATTGCTGCTGTACTAATTACCAAAGAGTGGTAATTAGCAAGGCCTTTCCCCTCATGGGTCACAGCTATGTGCAGTGAGGATGGATGTTACAAAGAGTGGGTTGGCTGCTCCAGAGGCAGCTGGAGGCTGCTGGTCCTGCTGTGAGGAGGAAGGCTCCAGCAGGAGTGCCAGGAACAGGAAGGGTGAGATGCTGTGTGGGACAGACAGAGTCAGGTGGCTGTGCTGGGGACAGGAGGGAGTTAGCCAGTCCTGCAGAAGGGACAGAGGAGGAGTCAGTGCTGTGTGGAGCTGCCTGTGAGATGTTTACAGAGAGAAAGGCATGGAAGTTTTTAAGATAATAGGGGACTGATGCTTCTGTCAGTTGAGTCCACTGTTGGGGAAGTACTTCAGGCCTGCAGGAAAAGAGCAGCTTTGTGTGAAGGAGGCTGTAACAGATGTGGCATGTGGCAGATTTGGTATTTAAGTGATCCATGTTTAACTCTAAAAGCAAATTCCTTTTTGCATTTGCTTCAGTGTCTGGGAAATACTGCCAGTTTGCAGTTTGCTGCATGGCTGATACTTGGTTTTACCCTTCATTTTATCATTTCTATGCACAGAAAGAGAAGCATAACTTGAGCCTTCTTTTCTCTACACTGAAAACTGCTGACCCAGGCTTCACAAGTTGGAGAAACTGTGTCGGAAGGCTTTGATTTCTGTTTCCTCTTCTTCCTTCTGTCCCACTGAGAAATGATTATATGGGCCTTTTTCCAGCCTTCTTAGATTGTGGTGATTCTTTATTATCCACAGAAGAGCAAATAATATCACAGCACTGTTTGTCCCATAGGTATTAGAGTAAACATGAGTATGTTAAATAAGCTGGGAGCCAGCTGTGCTGTTCCTTTACATTCCACTGAAGTATTTCTCTCTGTCAAGTCAACAACACACAGACTGAAGCCTCTGGTCTTCCAGGCACTGAATAAAGATGGGATGAGACTTCCTGTAGAAGTGTATCAGTTCAGAGCAGTAGCACATAAACATTCCTGAATCCATAGGATCCTGGTGCTGTGTTCAAAGTGTTTGTGGGACATCCATGGAAGTGTGAGCTGTGGCACTGCTGCCAATCCAGCACTTATTTCAGCCCAGAAGATTTTGCAGGCTCCATACTGCTATCTTTTAGAGTTTTTTAGGTTTTATTTGCCAAGCACAGCTTGATATGTTTTACTGAATGCCCCTGACCAACAGAAGGTGCTTGAAAATCTGGAGAGTATAATTTTGCAGTAGATTATTGTTCCAAGCCTTTCCTCTCTGCGGAGGGATGTTTACATTGATGCTTCCCTACTGAGTCAAGAATGGCAGAAAAGCAAAGGGCTGTTTTGGCCTGGCTTTGACAGTGAGACTCTTACATAAAGGAGCCTTTGCTTATGCAAACTGTGTCTCCTTGGGGCACTGCTGGCACCATCACCCACCTCTCCTGGATGCAGCCTCACTGTTTGCAGTGCACACAGAACATCTTACGTGAAGAAATGCTGGTGGAGAGGCAGAAGAGCTTGTCAGGTCCGCAAGGAGGGGCTGTGGTTGCCAGCAGTGGCGAAGAGCCCTTCCTGAGCCCACATTCCCCCATTTCTCAGGTGCTCCCACTGAGACCCCAGATCCCTGCCTGCAGCAGGCCTGACTGAATTAATGATGCTCTGATTCCTCAGCTCCATGCTGGGTGTTGTGTTTGCAGACAGAATTCATTGCGTGATGCCTCCTTAGTCATTCTTTGTGCCTCACCTGGCTATGTGTTTCTCCTCATGAATCTCTTCTGGCCATCAAGCTCTCAATGCCAAACTAGCTCTGCACATCTTTTTCATTGCTCCCCCCCCCACCCTGCCGTCTTTGTCACTGGTCTAGTCATCTCAAATTTCTTACTATTGTTTACTGCCCTCTTGACCCACATTTTATACCCTTAGTTGCCCTCAAATTTATCTTTCCATTGCTATCTGGAAACACCTCTTTCTTCACAAGCTTCCTCTCAACAGCTGGGATGCCTGGATGGTCTGTGAAGAGTCATCTATGCCTCCAATCCAGGTACCAACTGATCCTCTTGATCCCACCACACCAATCCTATTTACCACTAAGAATTTGGGCAAATTCTGAAGCAAAGTCCTGTGAGCCCTGTGCCAATGTCCAGCCAACACAGATTCACAGAATATCCTGAGCTGGAGGGGAACCACAGGGGTCATGGAATCCAACCCTGTCCCTGCACAGACACCCCAACAATCCCACCCTGTGCATCCCTGGGAGTGTTTGGAGCTCTGGCAGCCTTGGGGCTGTGCCCATTCCCTGGCAAGCCTGTTCAGTACCTGACCACTCCCTGAGGAAGAACTTTTCCCTGCTACACATCCCACCCCCCACCATCCCTGGCACAGCTCCAGCTGTTCTCTGGGTCCTGGCACAGGGAGCAGAGATCGAAAGACCTTCTCTCCTGGAGAGCGCTGCCTTCAGGGGGCAGGGTCGCTGCCAGCGCCCTTTCCATAATCCCAGACATCTCCATTAACATCGGGCATGGGTTTTCCCTGGATAAATCTGCTGGCTGGAGCTGCTGGTTGTGTCTGCACCAGAGGGCGCTTGGAGACTGCCAAGCCGGAGTCTTCCTCCTCTGGGGATATGGAGCTTTGCAGAACTCCCCTTACATGCCTCTCCTGCTTCTCCTAAACAAAAGGAGGGGGAAAACCCTGTCAGCAGCAACACCTGCCATGGCAATTCTTCCTACCCGAAGAAAATGGTATTACTGAAACCTTCTGGAGAGGGACTTTGGACATGGGGTTGTCATGACAGGACAAGGGGAATAGCTTTAAGCTGTCAGAGGGCAGGATTTGATGGGATATTGGGAAGGAATTGTTCCTTGTGAGAATGGTGAGGTCCTGGCACAAGGTGCCCAGAGAAGCTGTTGGCTGCTCCATCCCTGGCAGTGTCCAAGGCCCAGTTGGACAGGTCTTGGAGCAACCTGGGCTAGTGGAAGGTGTCTCTGCCCATGGCAGGGTGTGGCACTGGGTGAGCCTTAATGTCCCTTCTGGCCCAAATCATTCTGCAGTTCTGAGGATGATTTTATGAAGCAGCAGCTTGTGTGGAGGCTGCAGGAATTCAGATCTACAGGGGTACAGATGCACCAGTTGTTGCCCATCTGTTAGCAGAAACCTAAAATTTTGGGATGTTTCAGTCCCTCCTGACTATCTGGATCCTCCACAGCAGATTTTTTCACCCCAGAGCTTGAGGCAGGGTATGAAGCAAGGGCAGCTTTGCCTAAATTTACAGAAAAACACCACAAAAGAGTCTTTCAGCCATCCAGCTAAAAGATCCGGTGTCTTAGACACTGCAGTAGCCTCCAACTGAACATCCAGTTTATCAGGCTTCTTGAGACTACTCCACTCCTTACCTGTTCCCATTTAATTCCCCCTCATATGATATAAAATTATATCCTCTGTGTTATGAGTTGACTGGGCACGATGGTAATGCCAGCTGCCCCTCCTGCCCAGAGCCTTGCAGTGCTCCTAGATTCAGCTATGCACATTTTGAAAGCCTAGAGTAAATATCCAGAGGGAAAACTGCAGCTTGAAACCAGCCACAAAAGATCATATTCTCTATAAAAGAACATAAGATGACATAAATAATACAGTATTGTGCAAAAGAAGTGGCCGAGAGAGATGAGAAATACTTGCTGGGCTTAAAAATATATTACATTCTACAGGAAATTGTAGAGTGAAAAAAGAATTTGGTCATTCTCCCAGGAAAATCTGATTTACTGAAAAAAAAAAACAAAAACTGGAAGTAGAAGTGTATTAAGTCATTTGGAGTCCAGCATTTAAAATACATTACTTATTTTCCTGAGAGGCAGGTTGCTGCTAGTCAGGCATTTATAATCATCCCTAGAAAGGGATGGGCTGAGCTGGTGCCCTGACCAAGGTAATGGTAAATTGAAATTATCCAAACAGAGTGATTCTAATTATGGGCAAGATGTGTTTAGAAATGAAAGAGTTTGATAGATGAGAAAGTGCTTAGGAGAGAAATAATGAGTCATAGACATCAAGAGAAGCATCAGAGTGGAAGGAGATTGCTCATGGGCTTGTTCAAGGGTTGATCTTGGGTCTGGTATGATTTGTGTTCCAATTGATGGTGTTGGACTAAACCTAAGCACAAAGCTGATGAAGCGACAAGGCAGCAAAAAATACAGAAAAATATGGAACTTCAGTGTTGTAAACTTTGGGTTCCAGATTCGGATGAGTGGAAACCACGCTTTGAACATATTGGCCATGCACAGCAAAGGGCCACCACATAAAGCTGTGACAAGACAACTCTAGCAGCTCCCAGGCAAATCAGGTGAGTGATTTCCCCTCTTGTATTTCCTGTTGAAGCTCTATGTGAATGGCAAAGGTTTGCTGGGAGAGCTGAGAAAAAGGGTCAGTAGAGTCCTTGCATCTGGGAATTTGGTTTCAAGACTACCATGAGAAGTACAGGCTGGGATCAGAGCTGGCTGGAAACAGTTCCACAGTGTGTCTTTGTAAACTCAGCTATGGAAATGTGTTGTCAAAGTAATGCATTCGGTTAGAATAGTTTTAGCAGAGCAAAGGGAATTTACATAGCAGCACAAAAAAATCAAAAACCTCTGGGTGGTAATTTCCCCAAGTCGGAGTAATTTCCATCTATCTTGTTCCCCAGCAGCATCTTTAATTGCTGGAGCCTCACAAAAAGCCTGTGTGAGGAAAGGAAGAGAATAATTAGCCAAGCTTTTTTCTCACTGTTGTTGTGAGCCTGCAGGGACTGGTCTCTCCAGCATTTGTTACTTGGTTGAATTATTTTGTTCTGGTGGGTTGATGGAAGGAGAGCTGGGACAGAGGATGGGTGTTGTGCTGTGCAGGATATCTCTAGGGTACCTCAGGAACATGAATTTTGTGAGCACATGTCAAAGAAAAATTTCACAACATGACAGCTTTTTAGAAGTATGAAAGGAAAATCCTGATGGTAATGTAGGGCAGCTTGGGCTTTAAACTAAAAAGCTGAAGGAGAGCAGATTTAGATGAGATGTTAGGGATAGCTGTTTCCCTGTGAAGGTGCTGAGGCCCTGGCACAGGGTGCCCAGAGAAGCTGTGGCTGCCCCTGCATGCCTGGAAGTGTCCAAGGCCAGGCTGGACAGGGCTTGGAGACACCTGGGACAGTGGAAGGTGTCCCTGCTCATGGCAGGGGTGGAATGAGACGAGCTTAAAGGTTCCTTCCAACCCAAACCGTTCTGGGATTGTGTGGTTTGGGAAAAAATCTGAAAAGACCTGAAATGGAACAAATCCAGCAGCAAAGCAGAATGAAGCAGTGGGTGGAATTCTCTGTTGCTGCCCCTTTCCATCTGCAGCACCCAGGGAGGGTTTGGTACCACCTGAACAGCCAAGCAGCTTTGTAGTGCTGGTTTTCATCCTTGGAGTCCTGCCAGAAGTACAGACTTCCCACAACAGAACCATGGAATCATTTACATTGGAAAATCCCTCTAAGGTCACTGAAATCAACCATCCCCTAGCACTGGCAGGGCCACCACTAACCCACATCCCCAAGTGTCACCCATACAGGGCTTTTAGATCCTTCCAGGGATGGGAACTCCACCCCTGACCTGGGCAGTTGTGCCAGGTTGGACAACTATTCATACGAAGGAAATTTTCCTAATATCCAGTCTAAACCTCCCCTGATACAACTGGGTTGTCTGTAAAGAGCAGAGATGTCTCCTCAAGAAAGGTCCTCCTTGCTCGGGTTTTGTATCACAGTACAAGAGGGAGTTTGGTTCTGTTATGGGAAGTTTCAGGCTTCCAAAGCCTGGCATTAGGAGATCCCAGAATAGAGCCTGCTTGTGCATCCTGAGCCTGGTCTTCTTGTCATCCTGGTCTTGATCTTCTTGTGGATAAGTGTTGAAAAGTTCTTTGTTAGAGGTTTCAGTACTTATTTTTCCACTTGATAAATGTGGAGTCACTTAGAAGTCTTTCTTCTCCTTCTCTTTAGCGTGTTACTTTATAAGTTATTAATCAAAGGGTGTCTGGACATGACACTGAATACAGAAGTCCTGCCTTTGGGGTGTTTCACCAGAATCTCAAACAAAGCTTAAACATTAGTGAGCTGCTAGCTCTGTAATCCTGTGTAATTAGATGAGGAAATTAGACAGGGTTGATGCTTCTTCCGTTTGCAGCCAGAGATCTGAGGAACAGAGACTAAGATTGTGTCTACTAATTTCCAGTGTTCAGTTTCAGATAATGAGGGCTTAACTTTTTAATTTGATTTAATTTAATTGCTCATGCTTAGCAATTCTATGGCAAATCACTGGTTCAACCTGCTGTGAAAGCAATAGCTAAACCATGAAGTCTTTACACCTTGAAGAAAACTTCACTTTAGGAGGCTAAACTGTCATCTAAGGAGGAGAAGGGACCTTGTCAGGGATACAGCGTGGTCCTGAGGGTCCTCAAGTCCACCTGGAAATAAACTCTTCACAACAATAAAGCCCTGTACCTCCTTATTTGGTTTAGTTTCATCTCAGAGATAAACCCTTTGCATTAAGCAAAGTTAAGACATCTACAAGTTCCAGTCTCCTGGCCAGGGCTCAGCACAGCTCCTGACACTTGGTGTTCCTGGGATGGAGGGCTGGGCTCTGACTGAATGTTGCCTCTCTCAGCACTTGGTCCTTCAGCCCAACAAACTGGCAAAAAAATCTATTTTTTCCCTTGGTTTGTTTTTCTACCTATATATTCAAATCTTAGTGGGTTTTCTGTTGGATTTGCTGTGCCCTTCCCCACAGTGGCTGCTCTGGGATTTGGTGTGCTGTTTTAGAATCACAGGATCACAGAATGGTTGGGGTGGGAAGAGACCTTTGGAGGTCACCCAGCCCAACCCCCTGCCATGAGCAGGGACATCCTCCACTGTAACTTCCTACTTTGCTGATTGGATTTGCATTCTGAGCTCTGGGCTCCCCCCTGTTGGTGATGTGCACTGATGTGATCTAGACACACATAAACCCTGCTCTTCAATGCATCCCACAGTAGCAAGCTGCTCCTCTTAATCCGAGTCTCTGCTGAAATTCTCAGAGCTTTGGGGTTTTATTTGTTTGTTTATTTTTAGAAACTTCCCACACAAAGTCTGGATTACAGAGGTGCTGTTGGGCTCAGGCTTGAGAACTGGAGGAACCTGACTGAAATACAGCTCAGTGACTACTCCAAACCCTCTTGGGCTGATGGGGACAGTACACAATGACCACCACCTGACACTCATTATCACCCAGACAAACCAGAGGGCAGAAGCCACCCAGCTGGATCTGAGCACACGGGTCTGTTTTCAAAAGCTCATTTGTTCTTTGTACCTGGCAGTGTCAATTCATCCACACAGACACTGAAGATGAGCCACTTAACCCAGCTCTCTCCTGTGTTTAGTTTTTATGCTGTTTTCACATGAGGAGGTGCACAGGAGGCCCAGCAGTTTGCTTGTTGAGTTTACCATCATTTCAGAAGCTGCACATTCTTGTAATCTGATTTACCTGCAATGAAAAATGGAGGTGGGGAGGAGTGAGCAAATTCTGCAAATTCCTTCTTCTTTTCAACAAACTGTACATTCTGCTTCCAAACGGATGTGTTATGATATCCTTTTCAATTCACTCTGAGGTCAGTGCTCCATGGTGTACCCCTGAAGTATTCCTGAATTCCATCTCTCATTTGCTTTGATACTTTTTTCCTTCCCAAATTATGCTCTGGGTTTGTGATGCAGTGGGCTGCTAAATGGTGCCCACAAGGGGATAGAGCAGGTATAAGTGTAGTTATCTTATTCAGCGATTGTTATAGAAAACCGAGCCCATAAATTATAATATTTGTTATATGAACCGACCCAATAAGTTATTGTTGTTTCCTGGACCCACCACAAACTCTACTTGTCCACCTCTCCATTACTCACAAGCCTCTCTGAGCTGGGAGAAGTTGTTTTTTCTTGACCCCAGTAAGCAATACATGGAAAAGCCAAAAATCACCTCAGTATTTAAAACTGGGCAGTCCACTGTACCTTCCTCTGCCCAGATACATTTCTTTCAGCTCTTTTGCTTCTCCTCAGACAACATTTCTTCTGATGTAATTCCAGGCCTGATACCAGGCTCCTTTGATGCACTGAAATTCTCCAAAGAACAATACCCAACACTTATCTGCATGTATATATTCCTTTTCTCTGCCTCCAAGTAATACTTTCCTATGATCTTCCAATGTTTATTTAGGTCATTTCTGTCTTGATCCAATTTTGTCTTTGGAGAAGAATGCCTGTATGTTTCTTCAGATGTCGCTCTCACTCTGTAGAGTCACTGTAAATATGCAGCTATGAAGTCTTTCCTCTGTGTAAACATTGAAATATAGAGAAAGTATCCCAGTTATCTCCAAGATTTACCCTTGGGGTACCCCTTTCCCTTGAAGTCTGTATTAGCTTTAGTGTTCACTTCAATTAGAAGCATTAACCCAACACCAAGGCGATTTCCAAAGCCTCCACCCAAGTTTCTACTACCAGGGTTTGCTTCTCCCAAAACGCCCAAGACATATTCTGCACATTTCATGCTAGTGCAGAAATTCATTGTATCCATAGGAACTTAAAATACACTTTTTACAGGCCTGATTTCAACTTATTTCTGGATATGAACTTGTTTGAGAGCAGGAGCAACCCCAGGGAGGCAGCCCTGTCCTGCCTCTCTCTGGGTGAGGTGTCCTTGCCTTGGTGACCAGCTGTCCTGCTACAGCCAGCCACCACAGGACTGCAAAAGAGGAAAACAAGGCTGGTTTTGTGTCCAATTATCAGACAGTGAAAGATGTTTCAAGGCTGCCAAGCTGGCATTAGAGGGATTTGCTAAATTTCTGCTGGTTCCTGCAATTTGCCATGGCCCAGGTATCCCTGGCACATACAGAACCAGTTTGTTCTGCAGTAAAACAGCCCCCAGCAGCACCCAGCTCAGCAGGAGCAGGGTTTGCCTTTCCAGCTCCCAGGCCAGAGGGACTGGAGCAGAACAGGGCTGGAGCCAGTTTTTCCCATGTGGGACAAAAAAGGACAAACGAGCATCGGCACCACTCAGCTCCCAGGTTTCGGGCGATGTTGAATGTCTGCCCAGGGCTGCTGCTCTTTTGTAGGCACTAATCTGCTGACATGACAACTGGATCCACTTGGGTGGATCCTGGGATAAGCACAAATTTCTGTGGCAGGGGACTGCATGGACAAAGAACAAAAGCCCCTTCTTGCCAGCAGAGCCAGGTGCCAAATTCTGCTTGCTGTAATCTCTCGGTGAAACCACTTATCTGAAAAGGCAGGAGGAAGCTGGCTCCAGTCCTTTGCATAATTAAAGGCCTGGTGCTCTGGGCACGTATCTCTGGAGTAGAAATCTTATTATCCCACTTTTCAGCTGCCAAGGAAACATGGTTTAGCTGGAGTGACTTGGAGATGCATAGGATCAGAATCTATATCCCTCACTTGCCATCTGATGGGTCCAGAGCCAGCTCCAAACCAGGTGGGAGCACACCTGATAATTCAGGCATGGGTATGAGCCTGTGAGATGAGTATTTACACCTCATCACATGGTTTAAAAGCTGCTATAAGTTTTGGGAATAAATAGTTGTGTGTTCATATATACATATTGTGTGGGAGTGTGTGTAAAAACACACAGGTGTAGGTGAGAGAGAGGGGCTATTTATCTCAAAAGCAGATTTTATAAGGAAAAAAGTGTTTTTGAGTGTCTGGAGATGTGTCACTATTGGCCTATTAATGCCTTATCTACTGGAAGTTTTTTGACAGATTTTACTGGGAAGTTATTTTTTTCACTCAGAGAAAAGCACATATTTAACCAAGCTCCTGGCAAAGAATAAAGGTTGGACTGTCCTACTTACATCAAATAATTTGGGTTTAAAGGTTTTTTTATTCCTCAGGTGGACACTAGTGGTCAAGTTTAACAATCTTTTTAACCTCTATTTATAACTTGTCACAGCAAGGTGAGCAAAGATCTTTTTGTACTCCTGTGGAGTGCAATGCAAACTCTTTAAGGAAAAATATCCCATTGCTCTGTCATGGCTCTGCTTTCTGCTCCAGCAGCTGCACGACATGGGCTTCTGGCTTGTTCCTCACCATCAGTTTTATACTCATAGTCCCTGTTTTTTTCATGGCTGCTCCCCCTGTAAGGAGCATTCCTGCACTTTTTGTCCCCTTTATTTTTTTGCCTGGAAGCTTTCCTTATAGCACCTGCCTAGGAGCAGGACACATTCCTGCTGGGATGGGATGGGAAACATGGAAGTTATAATCCAATATAGTGCCAAATTTTGGAGGGGAGCTTTGGAAAGAGAGAATCGCAGTATCCTAGGAGGGTTTAGGCTGGAAGGAACCTTAAAGATCATCCAGTTCTACCTGCCCTGCCATGGGCAGGGACACTTCCCCCTAGACTTTTCACAAGAGATGGAATTCCACCCACTAGGGTGAGGACCAGCATCTTCATGGCTCACCTGTGTGGTCCTGTCCCTGTGAGCGCTAAAACTCATGCTATTTTAATGTTCTCAGAATGCTAGACCGGCTGTAATTCTGGTGGATGACCTTATCCAAGCAGCAAATCTGGATTTGTTCTGATGGGGGTCTGACCCAGCATTGCTGAGGGGAGATGGGCCAATTCTTGGGCTCCTTCAAATGGCTCTGAGCTCCACAGGGAGCTCCCTGGGAGGGGGGTTTGGATGTCTCTGGAAAGACAGATATTCCTGAAGTGCTTCCACACTGCTGAGGAGCAGCCCTTGCAGGCTCACTCAGGCAGACAAAGCTATTTTTGCATGAGTAACTTCAAAACTCTGGATGGGATTGAAAGCCTGGTTAGAAGAAGGTTGTGTTCTGCATCCAAATGCAGTTGTAATTTTGCTGCTGGGTAGTTTATATTCAGGCACTGTTGCTTAAGGACATAGCTGTAGAATCAATGGTGTTAACAAAGCAGCAAATTAACCAACAACTCATTTATTATGTCAGTTCTGTCTGGAAAAGTGACTATTGCTGTCCTGCTGGAGCAAGCCTGATTGTTCAAGTGGATTGAAATGCATCTCCTGTGTCCTTTGGTGGCACAAAGGTGGCACCCCAACTGACAGTTGATTCCATTTTAGACTAGCTTGTCTTATAATTGGGGGCTCATCTTTGTAGGTGGATTTGGGTCTTCATCTGCATTTAAAATTATGTTCATGAACAGAGATTGCTTTGCAACAAACTGATCCAAGGTCTAGCAGGACTGATGTATCTGTACATCAGCTTGGGGTGGGTGAGCCCAGATGTGGGTGGTGCTGGTCCTTCCCTTGGTCACTTTTGGCTCTGCTGTGCTGATATCTTGCAGGCAGCAAACACAAGTACTTGCAGGTTACTCTTTCCACTGACATGCACCTCTCAGGTACTCAACCAAAGTCCTAATTCCAAATCCCTGTTAGGGCAGAAGGAATCTAATCCTCAACACTCTTCTCCATAAATCTGTCTCCTTCTGTGGTGCTTTACCCAGAGGTCTGGGAGACACCTCTGACACATGCAATGGATCTGCTCTGATCTTACAGTAAAACCAATTTATTTAGAGTTCATCCAAGATAAATAGAAGGAAAAGGTGATAGCATAACAAGCCAGCTCCTACTGACTTTAGAGGGAGCATGGATGCAACCCAGCAGTATTTCAGGCCCACACAGCCCCTTCCAGCAGCCTGTGCAGCTTTGCACTAATGCACTGGAGCTGCTTATCTCTAGCTGCGCAGTTTGTGAGCTCCAAGGCCCTGAGCAGGAACCCAGCGCTGGTGACAATCCTGGGATGAGAGGTCCCACTGGCAGTGCCTGCCTTAGCTCTGGGATGCCATTCCTGGGCGCTTTCCTCAGCAGAAGGAAGCAGCAGGAGGCGTGTGGCTCCATCAGCCCCTCACAGCCATTGGGCTGGGAGCAGCTCCAGGATGGAATGCTCAGCAGATGAAAGATGTTTGTTTCCAACGTCATCTAGCTCAGATAAGCTAATCCTTTTTGTCATCGCTCAGTCTCAGACTGTGTGATAAGGCCTGACAGGAAAACTGTCAGAACAGCAGGGGAAGCAGACCACTGCTGTCAAACACTTGACTCCTCAGTCCCCCCAGGTCTCCATTCATTCATTATGATGCACTGGGGCCATCAGTCTTCTGATCTGAAGAGCGGGTGGCAGGAGTGTCCAGCATGTGAGCAGGTTTGAGTGAGGTCTGTCCCAGGCATTCTCTGTCAGCTCCACAATCCCAATGGAATATGTATTTTCTGGCAGATGTCTGACCACAGTGCTGGCCACATGAGCTGTGCATGGAGGCACAACTCCCCAGAGCTGGAAGGACAAAGCGGTGTTTGCTCCAAGAAAATGGAACAGAGATCTGTCCACACCAACCAGGTCACAGCTCTTCCTTTTACCAGTACTGAATTACTGAAAAGTCCACAAAATAATTCAACCAATGACAAAGATTTTGTACACCCACCTGCCCAGCTGGTTCTACCCATAGAGAAGTTGAAGTTCCTAACTAGTCCCCAGGGCTTTTTTACCACCACTTGACCACTGGAGCACAAGTCTGAAGAGGGACAGCTGATGGAGCTGGGAAAGGGGCTCAGTCTGGAGAAAAGGAGGCCCAGGAGGGACCTTCTGGCTCTGCACAACTCCCTGACAGGTGGGGACAGCCAGGGGGAGTTGGGCTCTGCGCTCAGGGAACAGGGACAGGATGAGAGAAAATGGCCTCAAGCTGGAAGTTCAGATTGGATATTGGGAAAATTTCTTCGTGGAAAGGGCAGTCCAGCTCTGGCACAGCTGCACGGGGTAGTGGTGAAGTCCCCATCCCTGGAGGGATCTAAAAGCTGTGTAGATGTGGCACTTGGGGACATGGGTCAGTGGTGGCAGTGCTGAGGGAACAGCTGGAGTTGCTCTTAGAGGCCTTTTCCAGCCTAAATGGTTCTATGAATCCATGACATTTCAGTCTGGAGTGTGGCTTACCTCATTCCTGGGTACTTACTATGTCTGGGGGACCAAACAAGAGACATATTCCCAAAGCTGTCCACAAAACCCAGAGCAACACCTGCTTTGAATATGTCCCTGAGATGTCCCCATTCTGTGCAGGACAGAGGTTCCTGTGACACCCATTCCCATCCAAGAGACATCAGGTTGGACCAAATTTAATCAAATTCTGTAGCCTAGGAAATTCATGGGTAAGGGTAGGAGCAGATGCAGAGCGAGCCATCTTACTGCCCCTTGCAGAAAGGATGTAAATTTAAGATTTTTGTTATTCCATTCCCTTGTTGTGTCAGGGCAGTGGAGCGCAAGCACCATTCATCTTTTCCTTTTTCCAGTGGATATTCCAATAAGAACTCTGACACTCCAGAGCAAACCACCATGGAAAATTAAAGGATGTCTTACAACTGACAGTGAAGCTACTTATTCCATGTTCTAGACCAATGCACGAGGATGTGTCAGACAAAGCAGTCCCTGTTGGTCCACCCTCTCCTCTGTATTTCAGTGGTGGGAAGACATTCTCTCCACAAGTTTAAGCACAACAGAGTGGTAGGTCCAGTTTAACAAGCCCTGTAAAAGCTCTGTTGCACCACTAAGGGCTTCCTCCTGCTCTGTACCAGCTGTGCAGAAGTATCTTCCTAAGAGGTGCATTTTTGCTTTGATTATGTTTTGGTTTAAATAGCCTTTGAGGCCTCAGTTTGCCTCCTGTAAAGTCTGAGCCAAGTATTCCTGCAGGCTCAGTAACCCCACCTACAAAGAAAGAAATGTCCTAAACAGCTTCTGTACAGGATGTGAGAGATTCCCAATTCATGAAGAAACAAGGAGAGGTAAAGGAAGAAAAACCCACTGCTTATATTGAAGCAAAATGTTTCTGTGACTTAAAACCTATTTTTATGGCCTTGAATGGCCTAATGGGTGATTATCTTATTAGCTCTGGTGATGGGGGATGCAGAGGATACCTCACAGGTGACTTTATTTTCAGCTTTTTTCAGATGCAGACATTGGCAACACAGGAATTGGAGGCCAATTTGTCTGAAAGAAATCCTATGTTCTTCCTTTCAGCACTTAATCACTACAAAAGATACACATGAGAGCCTTGGAAATTTGGAAAGCCAGACTTTGCCCCACTGAAGCCATACAAGTTCAGAATCAGTTCTGGGGAAACCAAAGGTGATGATGTGTGCATTTTTCATCATAGGGATGGCCACATCCCAGGGCACATGGCATCCAGGTGCAAGGGATTGTCTTCATTTCCTTGTTCACACAAGCTCCAAAGCTCCTTGTTCTTTCAGCTCCAAAAAGCTCACCAAAGCCCATGAGATCATGGCTGGAACCTAAGCACTAAAAAGTTTTCAGCAGTGATAACGCTTAAGGAATAAGCTTCCAAAGAGGAGGTGGGGAGAATGGAAATGAGACAAGATCTCTTTCTAACCCCTGATGGGATGGACAGCATTACCCTGCAATGTGTCTTGTTTCTCCAAAGCAGAGCTTGTGGAAGGACAGGGCTGGAAACCATTTGTATGAATTCTCAGCAGCTGCTCGGTTCAGCCACGCTTGAACCTCTCACTTATTCTTTGCAAGTCATCTGTAAACAGCCAGGGAAAGGACTTTTTGTTCTCACAAAACATTTGGGAAGTGCCTCTGTGTGCTAAATATCCAGAATCGTGCACGTACAGAAATCTATTTGTTCTTCCATTGACAGAACCTTTCAAACATCATTCATAAACAGCAGCTGGCATGACTGTGTGCTTTGAGAACTGCTGATAATGCTTTTTAATAGTTTCTATCTTCATACTTACAGAAAGAAACAGTTCAAAAACTAAGGAGAAATCTGTGAAATAAGGGGTTTTTTTTGGTCCTTTGTACAGCTGCCAGATACTATGTAGGGAAAAAAAAAAAAAGCAAAAAAAAGAGTGTACTTTGAGGTTCCCTATAGGGGTAATTCAAAGTTCATGCTTTTGGGGGCAATTTAACAAATTCCTCAGCTAATGTCCAGATCCAACAAGTCCCCCTATGGCTGCACCTTTGTCCACACCTGCCAGCATTCCTGCTGAGCCCAGTTTAGCACACAGCGGCCACGGTGTCCATTGAGAAACCCATGCCTGTTTTTGGAACCCAGTCATGTAGGATGTCGCCTCTGCACCGCCTGCATCCTCCACAGCAATTGCCTGCTGCAACACCTCTGACACTGCCAGTGCTGCTCCCAGCCCACCATTGCCATGGAGCAGCTGAGAGGAGTGCTTTGAGTGATGAAAACAGGATATAAAATCCCAGAAATGCTGCAGCACAACAAAATCGCTTTATCCACGTTTGTGCCTCATTATCCCATGCCTAGAGCAGAGATTCTCTTCTCTCCAGATTTTAGGGCGTGCTGCTCTACAGCCTCATCTCTTCTCATGCAAATAAGAGCTCCCTGTGCATGAATAAGCAAAGAAGTTTGTGTTTCCCTCCTGCTTTAGAGAATTGAGCCTGTCTGGAAGCAGAAATGATGTTACTTAGGTGATGGCACAAAGCAGGAGGAAGGAATAGCAATGGCAAGAGAGACGTGTCAGAAAGCTGAAGGGATACATCCAAACTATTTCACAAGCACTTAAAATACTAATTAGCAAGTCAAGATGCATCAAGGACAGCAGTTATAATTAACAAATAATTTGGCTGCTGATGCTGCCAGGCTTGTTGTAGTACAAGCAGTGCCTTTTCATGGCATCAGACAAGAAATCTACATTCATGTCCACCCTTGCTCTCCTTCCAGTTTCCTCAGTTTGCTTCCAGCATTTCCCACCTTTTTATGCAAGAAGGAGAAGGGAGGGAAGTGCAGGTGGGCTTGGGCTGCACCCAGCTGGGCTCTGAGTACACCCTGAGGGGCACCAGGACGTGGGGTCCCTGCAAACAGGGAAGATGCTCTTGAGGCACAAATCCTACCTGGCCCCACTGCTGCTGTCTTTCCTCTGAGGTGCCAACCACTGCCCTTCTGCATTTTCGTATAGAAAATTTTTTTGCTTTATTTCCATGAAGAGAACCTCATTTGGAGGCTCCTTCTTCCAATTTCCTTACCTCGGGCCAGGGATATCCCCAGTTGCTTTTCTTTACAGGACACCCTTTGTCTGGTAATAAAATCCTGCAATTTGGCACCTTTTCTTGATGGGGTAAATCCCTCCTTTAATGTGGTGCCACCAATCCAGTTTCTTTTCCCTGGTTTCCCTGTAAATGCTTCACACAGCCTGGTGTCTGCCTCATCAGGTCTGATAGACTTTCCTGAGGGACATCTGAACAAGGAACGGGCAGTTTCCAAGAGGAAAAGGTGAGGAAATGTGCAAGACACACACTACCCTGAGGCATCCCTGGCACCTGCACAATGGGAAAAAATACGGTGTTTCTTGAATTGAGGGAACTCTGGGATTTGATGGTGGCACTTTGACAACTGAACTTGCAGTAGCCACCCAGATCCAGGAGATGTTGCTGTGCTTTCAGCAAAAGGCCTGGAGGAGAAGCATACACAGAGCATGGGAATTGCAAAGAGTTAGGGCAAACATCCTAAGTGCTCTTGGAGCAGGAAGAACTGGGGACTGTGGCAGCATGAGCAAAAACTGTGTTTGGGGCAGGTCTGCACCTCCCAGGCTGCCAACTGGAGATGAAGGAGGCATCTAGCAAAAAGCAGATGGCTGTTAGCATCAAGGGTTGGGTCCTGTTTCTGGGCTTCTTTCACACCTCAGATGGATGCTGCTTTTCCATACTTGCTGGTCTGATGCCACGCAGGAGGCAGGTCCCTGCCTTAAATAAAAAAATCCAGTTCTTCCCAATTGCCTTTTGACCTACAGCAAGAAAAACATCCCATTGCATGGCCAGTTCAGCATGACTCTCTAGAGAACAAAACAACAAAAGATGTAAACACTTCATCTAAGCATTTAGACAAGAGTGTGCATCTTGTGATAGCACCAAGGCTGTGAGCAAAGGGCTCAAGTCAGAAAGGATGTGACTGAAGGAAGCACTGACGTGCCCAGAAGTCCTGGTTGAGCTGGTTCTGTCCCAGCAGGATCAGTCAGGGTGGTGCTTTGGGGTTTGCTCGGGGCAGAGGCTCTGTGCTGTCTCCTGTTGCCCCCTCTCAGGATGCAGCCCTGGGAACAAGCTGGCTCCCAGTGCCAGCAGCAGCCAGGACAGACATCCCTTCACAGGGTCACTGCTGTGCTTGTGACCACCCTGGGTGACCCAGCCGGGGCACCTGCAAACAAATGCTCACCCTGTGAGCAGAGATAAGGACAGCCAGGGAGAGCAGGAGGTTGTGCTTGTTCCCATGTGCACAGAAGGAACTGCAGCATGGCATTGTCAATACCCACACAGACCTGGGCCAAGGTGTGCTGACAGCCCACCTCAGCTCTGCTGGCAGCCAGGAGCTGTGTCCTCCCCATTCTCCATCCACTCCTCCTTCCAAGAGGGTGCAGGACATCCCTGCAGGTCTCTGAGGAGGAGAACCTCAGAGCTTGGCACTGCTGTAAGCACCATCTCCAACCCAGACACATGTGTTTGTTGGTAGAGCCAAGTCCCTGAGCCATGGCTTCATCCAAACTGGAGCCAAAATCCCTGTGAGAGCAATGAAAAGGGTGTTTTGGACAATTAAACTCCTCTGTCTGAGTTGTGCTGCCTGCCCCAATGAAATTGCCATTTCACTGGGGACAAACATAGATGTTACAGCAAAACCTAGGAGATGATGATAACAGACAGGGACACAAGGGCTGCTCAGAGGGTTGAGTCAGCATGAGTTTGCCTGCAGCACAGGGTATAGGAATGCTGAAATAGCTCTTTGTGAGGCCAGCAGCACTCCAGTGCCTAATCCCTGTAAAACTCCATCTGCACTGCTCCCAGGTGAGTACAGGTTTTCCCAGGTGGAGAGGGATCCAGGCTGTGCAGGTCCAATTCATCCACCCGCTTGTGTGCAGAGTTCTGCACATGTCCAGGGCCACCCACACCCAGCCAAGTGCCTGAGGAACACATCAAATGCTGTTATTCTTAGAAAGGATCTGAGTATACAACAACTAATGACAAAAAGCCAATAGTGTCTAGACACAAGTCTGGTAACAGCAGCTCTTTGTCATGCTCAAGACTGCTGTGGAGGGGATGTGTCAGGAGCACAAGATGCTGCTTTGTGCCTGTGTAATTCCTTACTGCAGATGGGAGACAGTGCCTAAAAAATCCAGGGCACCTCCATGCCTTGCACAGAGCTTTGATCCCCAAATGGAAAGCACTCCTTGAAACAGAGCCTTGCTGCTACTGCCTCCCTGTCCAGCCTTTAACCTTCTAGGTTTTGCTAACAATATGTCAAAAATGGACTAGAAATACAGCTAGGATATGTCAAAAAGAATGGAGAGGAGGGAAAAAATGTGCTGGTTTTTAAGTATTCTGTTTTTCTGACTGAAGGCAGCTGTGGGCACAAGGGATTAGATGCTGAGCAACAAAGGGAGTTGAAATCTC
This sequence comes from Sialia sialis, assembly GCA_009812075.1. Lineage (NCBI taxonomy): Eukaryota > Metazoa > Chordata > Aves > Passeriformes > Turdidae > Sialia > Sialia sialis. The sequence goes on along the minus strand of VRYO01001717.1, from coordinate 6,758,120 downwards.
AATTTGCTGTCACTTCTGTCCATCCTAATGCCTTCACCTCAGAACATGGACTGGTGCAGGAGGAGCAGCTGGCTCCAGAAGCATGAGAAGGATTAATGGTAATATTTCCTTTGTGGTAACCTCTGTGTTGGCAAGCTCTACTAGAGAGGCACAGCAGGGAGGTAGTGGTGGGCAAACACTGGGTCAGCTACGACTGCCAGCCTTGAGCAGCTAGAGTGCAGGTGGGTATCTGCATTGGGGAATTCATTTTAAAGTACAGTAATTTCACAATTATAAGCCTCACCCTTTTCATTGAAGAATCCAGCCTACCCCAGTAGTGCGGCTAATCATCAGGTGCGGCTTATCTATGGACAAATCCCAGTGAAATGCCAACCCGGAAGTGAGAGCCAGCCAGGGAGGGAGCTGCCGTGGAGCCGCTGCCGGGTGGGCGGTGAGCTGGAGACACTGGCAAGCGGGCAGCGGGCCTCTGCTGTATTGGCGAGGCCAGCCCGGCTTCTCCACCTTCACACGAGCGAACGAGCCGCCTTTGCCGCGTTCGTGTGGGTGAGCGAGCCGCCTTCACTGCGGCCAGTGCGCTGCTGCTGGCGCCGCCTCCCTTGGAGTGGGCGAGTGGGCGCTGATTCCGCCACTTCCCTTCGGCAGGTGAGTGAGCACCGCTGGCGGCACCTCCCTTTGCACAGGCAAGCGAGCGCCGCTGGTGCCATCTCCCTTCACACAGGCGAGCAACCACCACTGCCGCTGCTTCCCTTTGCGCAGGTGAGCGAGCGCTGCTCCCGGCACTCCCCGCCGCTCCCGCTCCCAGTGCTCCCCATCTCTCCCTGTTGCTCCCACTGCCCGTCGCTCCCAGCGTTGCCGCCTCCCGCTGTTGGCCGGCCCCTCCCGGCACGGCCCTGGTGCTGCCTGGCCCCTCAGCAGCACCCCCACCCTGCCGTGCAGAAAAAAAAAAAAAAATTGCAGCTTATATTCGGGTGCGGCTTATATATGGACAAATCCCGTGGTCTTCCCAGCTACCTGGAAGTGTGGCTTATATTCAGGTGCGGCTTATAATCGTGAAATTACTTGCATTCACTGAAGTATCTCAGAGTTCAGAACAGCCTCAAGGACACTGCAGAATTGCAGCTGGGGCTCCAGAGGCTCCCAGCCTGTCCTAAACCAATTATTTCTAGTGAAATAGCTCTGAGCAACCTAGTGGAAAGTGTCTCTGCCCATGTCAGGGGGCTGGAATTAAATGATCTTTAAGGTCCCTTTCAAACCAAACCATTGCAGGATTCTATGAAATTGGGTCATTCCAGGGACTGTTTGATCTTTAGTGATGCTGAGGTCTCAGCTTGCACCAAATATTGCTTTTCCAAGTAGCACACGAGAGAACAGGAACACCAGGTTCACCCCAGAAGGCATTTTTTCCTTTGTCCATGAAAAAATGAAGCTGATCCATGCTAGAGCATGCAAGGGTTTCCAGGTGTGGCTATCCTGGCACCACGGACAGGCAGCAAAGCTCTGAGGCAGAGCTGAATTTACACCATGACATTTAACATGGGTGGAAAACCAGAAGTTGAGCATCAGCTGTTATGATTAGATGCCCACGTCAGAGAGTTTGGAATTTGAAGCCCAGGCATAAAGGAAAGCAGCTCTACCTCACAGCAAGCTCCTGTTTCATTCTTGAGATGCTCTAATTGCTCCTATTTTTAATTGCATATTTATACCACAGGCTATTTCTTTCCCTTTAACGAGACAGGAGTGAAATCAGCTTATAATATTTCTATGTCTTTTCATGAAGGTGCTGAAGCAACTGCCTGCTCATTTTTACTTTTTTAGAGCTGCAAAAAAAGGAAATTGATAAATGCCAAAGGAAAATCAGAGTTTCTTCCCAGCCGGGAGATTTCAGTGTGGCTAAGGGAAGGAGCCCAGGAGAAGGGGGAAAGGTGGCCCAGGTGTGACACCTGTGAACTCATGGCCACTTCTCCAAAACAGGCTCCACCTGGAGGAGGGTTCACTGGGGAATTGTGGCCTTTGACAGAGGTGATGAAACAGCTTCAGAACAGCTTGGGTTTAAAAAAAATCCTGGTGCTCCCAAGTCAGGGGACTGGTGAGAAGGCTGGGACCGGTTTTCCTGCACTTGGAAGTTTAAGTAGGAAGGCATGGCAAGAGAGGTGGCATTGCCTGTTTGGGGTTTGCTGGTCCAGATCGTCACCTCCCAGATGTTCACATACCAACCTTCAGGGTGGTAAGGTGAAGAAAGCAAGGCAGGAGGAAGCACCCTCCCTCTCAAAACTTTTAGTGAATGCAGGACTAATGAAAAGGAATGAGAAAAAACACCCTAACCTAATACTTTAGCTTTCAAATTTTAATTTTCTTCAACTAAAAATACAGAAAATTCAAGTTTCCACCATTTGTGCAAACAGTTGTAAATTTTGTCGAATCTGGAGGGCAAGCAGAGAGACAAGGAAGAAACCTATTGGAAGGGATACCTTAGGGATAAAAAAATTCTGGGGGTGGCCTTTTTTGTGAATTGGCTAAGGCAGACAGGTAAAATACCTAGTGTGACCTGTAGAGTGGTAAAGTAAATGAATAAATGCATTTGGGATTATATGGAGTGTTTTTTGTTTGTTTGGCCTTTTTGTGTCTGTGGTTGTTTGGGTTTCTTTTGGGTTTTGTGTGTGTGTGTGGTTTTGTTTGTTTATTTGTGATCTTTTTTTTTGGGGGGGTGGGATTTTTTGTTTGGTTTGGGTTTTTTTCATGCCTTATGGGATCAGCACTTGAGGAAATAAACCTCAGAGGGGCTATTTGGGTACTGTAGAGCAATGCAAAAAGTTTATCTAAGCCTGAAAATCAAAAAATAGCTCCAAAGGAAGTCCTGGATGACCTGACAGTGGGCTCACTGCTCATCCTTCCCAAACCACTTCTTTCAAAGTCAGATGCCTCCAGTCACCCTCCTTCCCAAAGCAGGAGCAGGACAGGGCCTGGGAGAATTCCTGAGTAACCCCCGTTTTGATATGCTCCAGACAGAGCACAAACCACTGACCACTACCCTGAACCAACGATCCTGGCAGTTCTCCCACACTTTTAGTTTTCTCCCTGAGCAGAGGGCAGCCTGGGAGCAAAGGGAAGAGTACAGTAATTTTACAATTATAAACTGCACCTGACGATAAGCCGCACCCCCTCGTAGCTGGGATTTGTCCATATATAAGCCGCACCTGAATATAAGCCGCATTTTTTTTTTCTTTTTATTTTTTTTTTAGCGGGGATCCATGTGTGACAAAGTAACAAATTAGTAACAGAATCGCTGCCAGCTGGGTTTGGTGTCAGGTGCTCAAGTTGCAAACAGTTTTCATAGACCAGGGAAGCCTTTAAACACAGCCCCAGGCGCCCTCCCGGCTGGTTCTCACTTCCAGGTTGGCATTTCACTGGGATTTGTCCATAGATAATCCGCACATGAATATAAGCCGCACCACTGGGATAGGCTGGATTCTTCAATGAAAAAGGTGTGGCTTATAATTGTGACATTACTGTACTTGTAGGCTGTAAGTCAGGCTGTCAAGAAACAGCTACAGAAACTCCCAGCCACAGGAGCCACTTAGAAGTTACAGAGAGCAAACTGAACTACAGGTTGTCAAAAGCTGAACAACAACAAAAAGTGCCCCAATGTGTAACAGACCCTACAAGCAAACAGTAAAATGCAAAAAAACCCCCTCATCCCCAGAAAAGCCTGCCTGTATAAATAATTCACTAATGATAATAATAAAAAAACGGGAACCACCTACTTCCCCAGCCTGTAAGGAATGGAGGGGAAATACATCAAGAGCAAAGTCAACAGCCATCCAAACAAACTGCCCAAACCCAGAACAATAATCCCTCCCTCCCTAACCTGCTGAAAAGACCCCCATAGTAATGTTCCCTGCTGAAAAGCTATCCAGAAAAAAAAATTTAAAAATATAAAAAAAAGAACAAAATAAAGACAGAAGCCGAACAATAGTTTGTTGGTTTCTTGGAAATATTTATGAATAATATTCAGAGGAAATGTTCTCAAGGGGAAGTCACGTAACCAAGCACAGAACCCAGGCAGAGATTGGGAAAACAGATGGATCTTGCTCTCCAGAGGGGATTTCTGATGCCTGACAAGTCCAAAGCCATCCTCTCATTCCTGCCACACACATACATCAAGGCTCTGACAAAGAACAACCTCACTTACTCACTCCTGATGACACACTTGAGCTGGCAAAGCTTTGATTTATCAACCTGAGAGCTGACTGATAGAGACACACTAGAGGAGTCATCCAGCTTTCAGAGGGTTTCCCAATCAATTCCCTTTTTTCAGCTAAAAATTTCAAATGTTCTTTAAATACCCATAGGATGATTTGCTGGTAATGGTCCCTACAAGAGAGAATTTTGCACCAGAGGAGATCATTTTTGCACAGAAAATAACAGACCACGCGACAGGTATTGATAAGTTTGAATAAAATAAGGCAATAGAGATAAATTCTAGTCCATGAAAAGATGTCTTTGTCATTGAAGAAAATGTAATTAAGCACTGAGTTCATATGAAGATTTTAGTATTGTGTTGCTTTAATGTTTTGTTTGACCACAGGTAGGAAATAATTATTCAGAGGATATCACATTAGAGCACCTCTTCATAAAATCAATCTCACATGTTTCTAATCAATACTGACATTAAAAACCTCACTGAGAGCTTCTGAACAAGCAGGGACCTCACTCCAAATGTCTGCTGGGGAAATAATAATGAACAAATTCCACCAGGAATAAAACAATGGGCTGCTTGAAGTCTCTGCTGATGGTAAGTAGTGATGCTTCTCCCAGCCACAGAAGACAATCTATTTGGAGTTCTAATTGGCATCTTTAGCACTTGTACTGTCTCTTCCCCTCGAATTTTGGCAGCTGAGGTGATGAGTGGCCACCCCCTGTTCTGCATCCCCCTGGGCTGTGTAGGTGAGACCCCAGTGTGGTTCCACTGCACAAGCATGGGCTGTGCCCACCAGGCTGAGGCTGCTGCTGAGTGTCTCCAGTTGCTTCTCCAGCAAAGCCCCAGTGATGAATGCTCAGCATTTGAGGGTGCCCTCCTGCCTCTGCTCACAGCAAACACGGGAAACAATTCCTTTTGTAACTGATCCTGAGAACCCTTTGCTGGTTTTCCTTGAAATGTAGCTTCAGACAGGCCCCATCAGGACTGGGCTCTTGTCCCCTCGGTGTCCCTGCCTAGCAGAGCTGTGTTTCTGTGGGTCCTGGGGCACGTTCCACTTCCCAAGTGACAGATCTGCTTACAGGACACCCAAGACTTGTTTACAGGGAGCAAACCCAGCAGCCTGGGCAGAGCTGTTGGGACATTTATAATTGTGTCACTAGGCTGTCCAAGAGCAGGACAGGCTGTCCTCTGCCCTTCCCAGGGGCACAGCCTTAATTGGAGGGTGATATCACTGCTCTGCCCTACTCTTCCTCAGCAAAAGAATAGCATGCCTGCATCTGTCACAAATGCACCAAGGCAAACGTGCTGATTGTCTCAAGAAATGTTTGATTTGGGACTTTTGGCTTCAAGAAAGTCACATGATTTCCAAGGAAATTTAAATAAATTCCAGGCAAGTCTCCACACATCCCCATGCACAGCCAGCCAGCACTCATCAATCTTAGGAGACATTTAAAAGTTCTGCAAGAATAAAAATCTGATTTTATGAACATTTAAAATATACTGTACATTTTATATCCTGCCCTGAGTTTCCAGGAGACATTCCCACTATGCTAATAATCCTTTATCTCTAAGTAATTCTCATTTTTCATTCACAAGTTACACTACCACTGAGTCTCTTACAGTGCATTTTTCTTAAGTTCCCCAAGTGATTAAGCCAGGGAGGGTCAAAAGAAAGTAAGCAACTTGCTGGAGGTCCTTAAAACAAAAAGAAGAAGCAGTAAAACCCAGGTGTCTCCACATTGGCTCAGCACTCTTATAAACAGATTCATTTTACTGTCCTTCAAAGAACAAAGCCAAAAAGAGATTGCAAGGAGACAACAAAAAATATATGTACACAGAAAACTTTGCACCCCAAACTTAGAGTTATGTAGGTATTTAAGAAGCCTGGATAAAAGCACTCTCACTTGTTGACCATCAGAGCTCGTGTTTTAGGAAACAGATCCCTTCTAGGTGTCCCCTAGACTTGGTGTTTTACAAGTGCTGAGAGAAAAAAACCCACCCTCCTCTTGAATAGTACCAAAATGATTCTTCTTGGCGAATTGCATAAGAGCCCATGCTGTTGATGCTGGAGGGAGTCTCAGGCACCAGATCAAAGCTTGGCCAGACGGGCATCAGAAATGAGCAGGGAACCTCAGCACCCCTGAAGCCTTCCAAATGATTGCCATCCTCTTGAAAAGTTTGTTTCCCTTGAGAAACAAAAAGTTTACTCCTTTGCTAAGGTAAAATAAACAAGTAAAAACTCCCAAAAACCCAGAGAACAAAAGCCAAAACCCACTTTCGAGTCAGAAATCTCCTGTAACTCAGTGCTGGAGGGAGCTGCACATCCCTGCTCAGCCTGAAGGTTGGTACCTGAGGGCACCTCTGGAGCATCACAGGAACAAAAAGGAAAAGCAGAGCACTTTTAAGACCCAGCAGTCAATGACTTAGCCTGCTGTGCCATGGCAGCAGCCAAACTCTCTGATACCCAGCAGTCCAACCTCCACAGCACCAAATGGGAGCTGGGAGAGCTCCCATCCCAGATGGTGCACTCAGACGTGTCCCCTGCAATCTCCTGACTTCTCAAAAAGCCCAAAAAGCAATTTCAGTCTAAGCTTTTTCACACTTTGGGACAGGCTAACAGAGCATGCATTATTTTACCTCCCTTCCGTGTCCTTTCTTTGTCTCCCCTGACAGAATGGGAACACCTCCCATGCCAGGGAGCATTTCCAGGCACTTTGAACACCCACACTTGGCAGCAGTGGGAGGCCACTGTACAAAGTCAGTGCAGCTGCTTGAGTCAGAGCTTGGCTTTCTGCAGGAAAGCTTCCTGCAGGCTCTAATTCCACTCTCCTTGGCCCAGCTCCTTAGAACCTCACAGCCCAGCAAAGGCTCAATCCTCCCCAAAAGCCTCAGGAATCTGTGAGAGGAGGAACCTGCCAGCACTGTGAGTTTTTACACCCTGGGTTGCAACACTCAGAGCAGCTCTGAACAAGGTGGCACAGCTGATCCTCACAGCCTGATCCTCTTCCTAAAGCTGTTCCAGCACTGAGGAACACCCCAGCTGAAAGCTGGGAGAAGGTAAAGGCATCTCTTTGATGAGGTGAGTGTGGCACTGGGTGTTTTGGTCTCTTGGTGTGGAGGTTCAGCTCTAGCTCAGTTTGTCAGAGTCAGCTGCCTCCATCCCACCAGGTTCTCCTGGCAGGGACACATCCCAGGAAGGGACATTCAGTTTGGATGGATAAACAGCAAGCATTGCCAGCAGGAGAGAGTAACTGCTGAGGTGAAAAGGCTGTCAGCAGAGCTGTGCTGAATGTTTTCCGTGCAACCTGAACCTCAGACCCTGCCCTACATGCCCAGGTGGGCACAGGAGGAAGCACAGCCCAGCTTGGTTTGGAGATGCACCATTTCCTCACAAATAGGAGCTTGGTTTCAAGAGATCAACTTTGGAACAAAATGCTCAACAGCAAGTGAGATTTGTGTTAAAACAGGCAAAGTGTTGCATGGTTCAGTGCAGCTGTGTCAGCTGGTGAACTTGATCCAACATCACATCTAGACAAGTGCTACATGCCTTCTTCAGGTGTCACTTTGCAATCCCAAAGTTTCCACAATATAAGGGCAACATTTCACAGCAATGGATGACTTGAAAGCCTTCTTTTGCTTATGTTGTCTTCCAAGGAGGAAGGCCACAAGCTGGATGGGTGTTGGTTTCTGTTATGGAACTTCACTACATCTGAAGTTTTGAGTCCTCTGTATGTGCTGGTCTTTCCCTACTGCAGCTGATAAAACATCTCAACATCTGAGCAAAACACCTTCCCTGGCTGTTTGCTGTACTTGCCACCACTCTCCTGGCAGAGTGATGGGACCAGTCCAAGGAGTCATAGCTGGGAACTGGAGGAGGGGAGAGTGAATGGGAACAGATGCAGCATAATTCACATGGCTAAAATGTACCCGTAGGTTTCCCATGGTTGCTTTCCTTCATATATATATATATATATATATATATATATAATAAAGCTTGGCAGCAGTTCAGACCTAAGATTAAAATAATCTCTTTGTGTCATCCCAAAGCAAGAGCAGAGAGCACCTCTATGCATTGCCAGCTTGTCTGCCCCTGCTGCCAGCACAGACTGTGCAGGCTCCAGCTCCTCCTGGACAAGCAGGAGCCAAGAAAGTTCCTTCTTCATAGCCATTAGTTGGAGATATGCATAGAATCACAGAATCCAGAATGGTCTGGGTTGGAAGGAACCTCAAAGTTCCTTCAGTTCCACCCCAAAATGGGCAGGGAAACCTTTCACTATCCCAGGTTGCTCCAAGCCCTGTCCAGCCTGGCCTTGAACATTTCATGAAGTCTACAGATTCATGCTTTGCTTGGTCGGGAGGGCTCACTTTGGGAGATTTCTAGAACCAGCTGCCAGTTCCTAAGCCCAGGGGTGATCACCTGCACTACACACAAGTCCAGATGGAGAAGATCCACCTCAGGTGGTAGCAATAACCTGCAGGAGTGTTCAGTTTCCACAACTATGGGAGTCTGGGTGTTTGAGAACAAGAATTCAATGCCTGGGGTTTCTTTGTATTAAAAAGAGGGAAAAAAAAAAAAGGAAAAAAAGAAAAGAAAAAAAGAAAAAAAGGAAAAAAGGAGGCAGTGAACTCGGTATTCTTTTGTGGATTGGGATGTTCATGAGTTTCTCTGTGCGTAGCTGACAGAAGTTTCACACAAGACTTTCAACCCCATTGCCATGCTCCATGGAAATCTGTTCCATTGAATGCAGTCCAGGAAAACTGGTCTGTGACTTCCACAGGAGAGGCTCATGAATTATACATCTAGCAGCTTTCAACAAATCCAAACCCCTAATGAAAAGCAAAGGCATATTCCCAGTCTGAGCTCTGCTGAGCACCAGATCAGACCCTGGTGATGCAAATCCATGGCCAGGGGCAGAATGCAGACCTTCAGCCTGCCTTAACCTGCAGCACAAAGCCAAAGGCTTCTCTTTAAATGTGCTGCTTCACCTTTTAGAACAGGGATTTATAGATATTGGCTCATACTATTGGATGTTCTCTCCAGCACAATCAGCACAGAGATTTTTTTTTTTTTTGTATGCACTGCTGCATAATGACTTTTTAAGCAAGATTTTTTAAATGCTTTTTTTATGCATATCATTATAGGGTCACAGACTGGGTTGGGTTGGAAGGGACCTTAAAGATCATCTTGTTCCACTCCCTGCCATGGGCAGTGACACCTTCCACTATCTGGCTGCTCCAAGCCCAGTCCAACCTGTCCATTGAACACTTCCAGGGATGGGATGTAGGTTTTTTAAATACATATACACAAATATTATACATACACAAGTATATACAATATTTTTCATCTCCCAGTGCTGCCCTATGTCAAATACCCAAGGCCATTCAGTGGTTTAGAGAAGTCTAGGGGAGTTTCAGGTTTAGGTGGGCCCTGGGTGGGAGTGGCTGAGTCCCCAGGATGTCCCCTAGCCAAAGCCTTGGTGACACACGATGGTCAGCAGGACAGAGCAGCCTCAGAGTGCTCCTGGCAGCAGGGGCTCACCCCTGTCACACATGGTGGGGTAGCTGGGTTTAGGGGTCTCTGTCTGGGGAGAGAAGGGCAGAATCAAGGCTGACAGGTCTGCTTTTCCCCAGGGACCTCTGCTCCTTGCCCAGGTGCTATTCCAGGTCCTGCTGGGGGCCACCTCCCTCCCCACTGCCCAGCACTCCCCAGAGCCCTGCCAATTGATAAGGCTGCTTCATGATCTATGGCTGCTGGTTTTAATTAAAGCTGCCTCCTCTGCATCACTCCCAGCCTTGTGAAGACAGCAGCACAAATGATTTCAGAGTCTGAACCACCAGATGCCAAGCTCATAGTTACAAGCTGACATTATTCAGGAAAATTCTCCTCCAGCTCCCACTGGCTCAAGTGAAGTTGGAAGCAGAGAAGTAAGGAGGAGGAGGATGCAATGGCAGCAAACTAACCTTCCACTGCTAACCCTGAGCAAGCACAGAGCTGGTTGAGCATGTCACCTTCAAACCTCCCATCTTGGGAGCTCCTGCAGGGCAGCTGCAGAGGGGTGAGGAGCCAGCCCCTGACTCCTTCAGGCAGCTCCTGCTCCCTTGAACAAGAAAGGTCCCAGCCAGGAGATTTTCCAACTTGTGAGAATCCACTCTTAACCCCTACTGACACATTCTGGGAGTGGGGTGCAGGTTAGGGCTCCATTTCCACCTGGAGTCACTTCTGGAATGATCATTCCCTCATTCCTCTGCAGGTGGGACTGGGGACACGAATGGGCTGTGACTGCCCTGACCACTCTTCACTGTGACCCACAGCTCTCTGCCCCGCACAAAGGCAGGCCCAGACATCTTTCCATGGGCACCATGTGTTGTCCTCACTTTCATAATGTCATATGTCAAGCAAGACAGTTTATCTTCGAAGTACCCTGGTGGAGGGGAAAAAAGAAAAACCCCCAGACTCCTGACCTTGCATTCCAGGTGGGGATGTCCAGCACTTGGACCTTGCTTTTAGGACCACCCTTGGTAGAGATAGCACCTAAATTCTGAAGTACCAGACCATTGACAGATAATCTTGTTTGCAAAGTGGGGAGGTTGTCTCCTTCCCTGTTATAATCAGGAGAGCAGAAGACAGAGCTGCCACCAGCTCATTCCTTATAGGCTCCCTTCACCTCAGGGCTCCAAAAATTTGGATCAGAGGCACAACAGCTGTGGTCAACTCAAGCCTTGCTGTTGAGGGTCTTGGAGGGAGATGTCAGACCCAAGTGCTGTGCACCAAGACAACTGAGTCATGAAAACATGCAAATAAACATGAATATTAATTGATGAGAGGGCTTTCTGGTCATTTCAGGATCGCAGGCAGCTTCAGCTCTTTCATGTGTGGGATGAGCAGTGTCTTATTTCTCTCATGTCTCCAGTGTTGTCATAGAAGCAAGCAATGTATTTTCTGGTACAGATCTACTCTGGTACATCCCAGCTGGTACATTTTGTGCTTTGTTTCTGTCTCCAGAGGACAGGAACAGCCATCTCCAACCCATGTGAACTTTGAGGATGTTGCAGCATGCTGGGTGTTTTCAAAGGACCTGTGGTATCCATCTCCAGGAAACAGATTGAAATGGCAGGGGGTGAGTGGTTGGACCAGAGAGTGATGCTGCTCCACGGGTTTGCCAGTGCAAAACTTGAACAATTGATGTGCAAATACCAAATATTTTTAGAAGTTATTTGTACATTCAGCCTTTAATAGAGGTGGAGGGGAAAGATGTTTCGTGACTACAATTGACATGGAATTTGACTCAAATGAAGAAGCCCAAATTCACACTTAGAATTTATTTCATTTAAGTTTCAAAAGCTACATAAAAATGGGTGCAGCTCTAAAATCTTTTCCCATTGTGGAAATCAAAGTGATTCAAGTCCAGTTAATTCTCAGGTTCTGTGGCCAGTTTGCTCACACTTGTGGCACCCACAGAAACAGCGCAGAGCTGGGTGTCTGACCCCGAGCTCCAGCTGTGCTTCAAAGAGAAGCCTGCCTAGAAGGTGGATCTGGAGACACAGGGCACCTGGGAGGGTGGCCCTGGTGACACCCAGCTGAGATCAGGGTCCCTGTGTTTCAGCTGGGGACCAGCAGCCCCAGCCTGTGCTCAAAGCTGGATGTGGTGATGACTCAAATGTGCATTTCTGCCTGTGGTCTAGCAGGAGCTCACACTGTGCTCTCTGTGTGTCCTAGCTGAGGAAACGTTTTCCAGAACATAAGGAGCTCCAATCTATGTTTATAACAAGGCATGTCACTTAAGAGTGCAGCACTTGCCCCCATGCCAAAGAGAAAACAACCACCCAGGAGATAAAGTGCTACTCAGAGCTATCTCAGGACCAAATGTTTTTCTTCTCAGTGAAATGAAAATGCAGCATGATTAGGACTGCCAGCCTGAAAGCAGAGCTCCATGCAAAATTCATACAAATTTTGTTTCTTGGGTGCCTTTCTTCCTTTTCACCCAGGCACCTTGCACAAAAGCATCAAAGCACAGTAAGCAGCACCCAGCCTGTCCAATCCCTTCACCAGGAGCATCCCTTCATCCTGCAGAGCTCAGAGAGTGATGGATGGAGACACTGGCCCTCTCTGGATGCTCTGCAAGCAGGCATTTGCTCTGAGCTCTGCCTGGCCAGATATTTGCAGCTCTCTGGTACCCTCAAAAAGACACTGGCTCCCCTCTCACACCACTGCTCCCACTCGTGGTGTCTCTGCAGGCACTTCCCAAGCTGTGCCATCCCTCCATGGGCTCAGCCTGGGAAGAGCATCCATCTACTCTGGCAGGAGTCCTTGGGAGTTCTGCTTTTGCTCTCCCTCCCCTGCACCTCCCAGAGGCCATGCTGGCAGTTCCACATGGACCTGAGAGCACCCACCCCCCAAATCACCTTTTCCTGGCTGAAAAGAGCACCCTCCTGCCCTTGGAGGGGTGCCAGCAGCCTCTGGTCCCCAGCCACAGCCTGGGATCTCCTCCATCTGCAGCACTTTTGGGGTGAATCCAAACTTGGGAAAAGTGCTCGTTTTTTCCAGGAGAAAGCTCTGGTGCTTCTCTCTGACACAAAAGATGACGCCTGGGGGTCTTCTGGAGTCACAGATGATCTCAACTACAGCTACAGCTCCTGTTTTAGCAAACTTAACTTTGGTTCTCCACATAAATCCTCCTCAGGTCCAACCTTCATGTTCATCTTCTGTGAGGAAACTTTGCTTGTCTTTGTCCTACCTAAAAATAGATGGAAAGGGGTAAAGATGGAGCAGGGTCTTGTCAGTGGTGCCAGGACAAGATGCAGCAGGCACCAAGTGAAATATATGAAATTCCACCTAAACGTAATGAGAGCTTGTTTGTTGTGCAGGTGGATGGACAAGGCAGCAGGAGAGGCTGTGAACTATCCAAGCCTGGAGAAATCAAACACTGCCTGGATGCAGTCCTGGGTGAGCTCTTCCAGCTAGTCCAGCTTTGTGGAGGGCTGGATTAGACACCTCCAGAAACACCTGGAGAGATCTCCAGCCTCAGCTTTTCTGTGATCTGCTCACCACAGCAGAAAACATCATTGAAGCTTCATTGACAGGTGTTGCCAACACCTTTCTGTAGCATGTGGACATGCTTCCCCAGCCTTTTGGGAAAAAGCTTGGCTCTCCAAGGAGACACCATAACTGTGCCCCTTTCCCTGACCCTTAAGTAAAGTCTTCCCTAAACAGAAATCTAGGTCATAGTTTAATTTTCATAATTTTTTCCCCATAAACAATGTCCCAATCATTGTTTTTAATTTCCTGCATGTGGCAGAAGGCAGAAATCAGGGAGGATGAAAGCCAGACATGGGAGAACTGGGAAGCAGCATCAGAGCCACTGAGTTACCTCAGGGTTGCTGTCAAATCCATTATTATTCATTACAGTAACCTCCTGCAGACTAATGGACATGTGTCCTATTAGTCCTGCAGTCACCGTGGGTAAAACAAAAAGCTTTGGACAGTTCTAGGAAGGGTCTCAGTTTCAAGCCAATTTTATAGCACAGCCTATTTTTGGTCAGTGCTGCTCACTGTTACGGGAACAGAGTTTCTTCCTTAAAATGACCATCTCTTGTTGACTACAACTCATTCTCTGGATGATAAAACTGCAGGGAGCTGTATCAGAGTCAGGGTGGAATCCAAACCTGGTGAATTCCATGGGGCCAGAGCTACCTAGGTGGCTGTTCAAACAAAAATATGAATTTGGGAAATTTTATTCAAGACTGCAATCAATTACATTTCAACATTGGACACTATTCGCTGCTGCAAAGATATTTTTTTTCCTTATAAAATAATTATTTAGCAAAAACCACATCATTGTTTTGCAAAGCTTGCTGACCTTGTGCTAATTAGCCACTCTTGTAGGCAGACAACACAAGCTCATGCTAAGCTAAACAATGAGCAGCCTATAAATAAAAAAGAGCTACTGCTAAATTTCACATGTTTGGCTTTAAACTCAAAGACTTCCACGGGGGTAGGAGGTCACTTCACTCTATATTTATCTCTTTAAAATTAACAGAAAGGAAAAAATAGGGCCCTTTGCCCTCTGACTGGAACATAAGGTCAGGATGACAAGTGGCACAGGCAGGGCTGAGGGAGCTGGCAGCTTGACCATCACCATGGATGTGCTGGGCTCCACACACTGCATCCATCAGGAAGTGACACTCCCCTCATGTCCTGAGTCACTGCCCTGCCATTTTACATCCATGACATGTTAAAAAAAAATTTTAAAAAATAGCATGCTCAGTCCTTCCTTCCAGTTCCTGGCATGTGATTGCTAAAAAACATCAGGAGAAAAATACTTTCCATTTGTTTCCAGAAGCCCATTGTCTCTCTAATGCAGTGGTGAGGAGAAGCTGTGGCTGTCCCTGGATCCTGGAAGTGTCCAAGGCCAGGTTGGATGGGGCTTGGAGCAGCCTGGGCTAGTGGAAGGAGTCCCTGCCCATGGCAGGGGTGGGATGTGCTTTAAGGTTTCTTCCAGCCCAAACTATTTCACGATTTTATGGCATTTGGACACTGAAGTGTCCCAAATGCTAGAGATACTGACAAAGAAATTATTAGAAAGTGGATCCTGTTTTGATAAACCTGATTTTGGAGTTACAATCATTCTTCATCTGTAGGTTTTGGCTCAACCTCAGTTGCAAATCCAGAGTAGCAGGTCATAAGGGTCACTGGTAAAACAGGGGAAGAGAGGATGGACATGGACTGCATGGTCTTTGACACCAGTCACAAACTGGTGAAGGCAAACACAGGAGACAGTGACTTTGACAACCTCATTCCTGAGGAGAGCCAGGGAGCAGCAGGGACACAAGTCTCACATGCATTGATGGAAAGCTGCATGGCAGGATTTTTCTAGAAGCATCCCAGGTTAGTCCTCCTGCCTGCAGCAGCCACTGGTCAGCTCCTCTCACCTGCTGAGCCCAGCAGCACCACAGCAAGGGGGAAGCTGACAGCACTGAGGATTCTCTGATGAGCAAGAAGCATCAACTGCATTCCTTGATCACCTCCAGGTTAACACCCATGGCGCTATTTTAATTGCTGAAGATACACTGCTAGGACTTGTCCCAAGGACTGAGAAACTGGAGGACACTGCTTTTTTTGTCCCTCTCTCTTGCTCATCAAGTGATGCTTGCTGTGCTGGGCAGATCACTGCAGTGCCTCAGGCACCCAGCTCCAGTGGAAAAACCCAAGAAGTTCATACCGTGTCATGCTGAGTTCTGTCAGCCTGTAAATAGCAGTGATGGCCCTGAAGCCCCCGGGGGAATGGGAAATAAATGTTCCTCCCCCTGGATGCTGCTGGGTTAAAACACATCATCCAAAGGCCCCACTGCAGGCAGAGATTCCCCCATGGGGCTGCAGATGAGGATGTTGAGTTGGAGGCTGCTCATTGGCATTTGGAAGGAATTTGTTCCACCACTGGAAACTTTTGTGGCCAAAGAAGTTAGAGGGAGAAAAGCCAGTTAAACTTTGGCCTTTTTATATGGAGGGTAAACTTAGAAACATGGCTTAGATGCATAATTTAGAAAACCAAGATAAAAGTCAAGCCAACTGCTTACCCCAGAGCTTTTTTTTTATGATTACTGCTTACCAGGCTTAGCCACAGGGACTTAGTGCCATGTTTGGAGTGCAGACTCTTCTGGCTGGTAGCCACGACACCCACCAAGGGTAATTTTTGACCATGTAATTCACCCTCCCTGAGCAAACTCAAAACCCAGTGAAGCAGGAAGGAATAGGAAGTGAATTTCAAAGCATCTCTGTGCACTCAAGCTTTGGTGAGCAGTGATACCCGTGTTACGGTGTGATGAGATTTGCCAAGGGGTGTTCTGATGAGAGAATATCCGTGGAGGATAAAGCTGAAAGCCTCGACACACCAGAAGAGCTGTGTTTGTGTATGGACAGTGAAAACAGGTTTGCCACTTATTTTGCCTTGTTCTAAACTGAACCAAAATTGATGCCATAGTCTCATCTCACCTCAGACTGATTTTTAGTTAACAGCTGTGAATAATTCAGGAGAAAGTCTCTCTCCTGCTGCAGACAGCACCTCCAGCCCCTTCAGTGTGCACAGCCCTGGTTTTCACTCCTCTGGCAGCCCTCCCTATCCTGGGCAGGGAGGCACTGCTGCGTAAAAATGAGATTTCTGCTGTATTGGTTAGACTCTTCCATGTGATAGAGGGAAAAACCAAAACCCAGCTCTTCTTCATCATGTTGGGAATAAACTGTTGGTTAGTGCCATGTGTAGCTTTGATAAATTCATTGCTGCAGTTAAAAATCTCTCCTACTGAGTGAGGTTGTGGTTAACAAGACAAATTATAAAAATCTGTGCATTCTCACAGATGCAAATCAATAGTGGGACACTCTCCTGCTCCATGCTGCTCCTTGAGCACCTCTTGTGACAAAGAAGTTTTCTGCAAACAGAGTTGCAAGAGCATATTGGGATGCACTGAAATATTCACAGTCATATTTTGTACTGGTGCCTGACAACAGTCAGGTTTTCATTTCATCCTGCTCCAACACACTGTCCCAGCTTCCAATAAAAAATATTAAAACCCTGCCTTTTTTCAGGCATTAAGAAATCAATTTCCCCATGGTTCTGGACACTGTAATTAATTTGTTCTCTTTTTAATGTTGAAAACTCTGTTGTGGTTTCACTGTCCCAGACAGACATCATGGAAAAAAATGGTGCATGTCCCATCTCTGAATGGATTAAAATAGGCTTGGAGGTATGAAGTAGGAGCAGAAGGTGATGAACTGGATCATGCTCAAGTTCTTTGGTTTCCATTTGCACCCCTTGAGCTGTGACATGAGTCCCTTCCACAGCACCAGAAACTTCATGCCAAGCTCTTGAAATGACTGTTTAACATGTCTCCACAGCGATCTGCACAAATCCAGGCAGTCAGAGCTGCTGGCAGGAAGGAGTCACCTGTTCCCCTCACTGGGACTCAAGCAGGGCACCCCAGCCAGGAGATGGGGAAGCCAGGGAAGGATTTCTGCCAGTTAGTTGGCCCCCAGCACCTTCTTGTGCCTGGAGCTGTTTCTCCAGAGGGGCAGGACCTTGTACTTTGTTGTAGAAATTTGTGTGGCTGCTGCCAAGCCCTTTCTCCAGGCTGTTGAGGTGCCCGTGGATGGCAGCACATCCATCCAGGTCCATCAGCCATTCCTCCCAGTTCTGTGCCACCTGCAAACGTGCTGAGGGTGCTCTCTGCCCCATCATCCCCCACTCAGGTCATTGAGGCAGAGGTCTGGGCAGCACACTGAAAGATTTCAGCCTTCTGGGTGGTCCAGGTTGGTTCTGATGAGCTCAGGGTGGGATTCCTGGATACAGTCAGGGGCTCATCTTCCTTTTAATACCGTTGGTGTTAAACTGGGGCTGTCAGATCTGCAAGTACAAGCAGTTCAGAAGTGCCAGCATTAAAGTTTCATATCTAGCTTAAGTCAGTGCTCTCAGCTGTTGTTCAGACACTTTTCCCTGGAACAGACGGAGCTCAGCAACGTGTGGTTAACCGCGTGATTTGTCATGACACTGCAGCAGTGGGTAATGGGCCCAAAAACTGCTGTCACCAGCTAGGCAAGGACTTCCTCTGGACCACAGTGTCTGGTCCCCAAGTGGTGCCAGGAAAACTCCTTATGGGGCCAGGATAACAGCTCAGTTGTGGACATTACCTGTTTTAAAAATAAGTAACGAGGAAGAAGCCATAACTGTGTTGACTTGACATTAAGAGCTCCTCTAAAGATTAAAGCAAGGGTTCCACTCAAAAACTGGATGAACTTGCAAGGGAACTGAAGTTGAAATAAAGTTGTGATAAGCCATGCCTTTGTCTAACTTTTGAGTGGGGGACTTTTTTTGGAACTATTAATGAAAACAAGTGCAGTGGCCTGTGCTGACTTTCGGTGACTCCTCTTCACTCAGGGACCAGTTAGCAACAGATCAATGTCAGGAGCAGCCAGCATGTGTCATTGCCAGACACTTCATCCCCATGGAGATCTCTTGTTTGCAGGGAGATCAATGACCTGGCAGTTCACCTTTAGGCTCCATGGGAAAGTAATTGCAGGAGGAAGCTGGGGAGGTCTGCTTTTGTCAAACAGGTTCTGGCAGATTGTCAAACTGGCAGCTTCCAAGAGCAGGTGAGAAGAAGGCTTTTAGCCCGGTTTCCTGTGGAAATGAGGCTGTTCCCATCAGACTGTGATCAGCTCAATCCAAGGGAGCGACCAGGCTGCAGTAAAGAGCTTAAAAAAAAATAAAGTTGTCCAAACTTCATAAGAACAGAGAAGCACGTAGAGAAAAGTGATGCTATTGGTGCTGCCACAGAGGGGAAGACAAGAACTTTCCTCCTAGACATTGCCTTCACCAGATGCTGCTGGCCATGGATGTACTCACCAACTAATCCATGGGAATGAAACTCAAGGGAACAACTTGGGCAGTCCTCTGGCTGGATGAAGAGAGAACATTTTTTGTGGTGATCATGGGTGCCATGAGAGAGAAACCGATGAAAGGAGAGATCCAGGAGAGGAGGAGAGCAGAACTGAAGCTGTTCTGAAGAGATCAAAGCTCTCTGATTGTGATTGTGACTGTGACTGGGATTAGGATTGGGATTGGGATTGGGATTGTAGGGGAGTTGCTGGGCCTGTGGCTATAGCAGTGCAAGAGATGCAGCAGTGTGTGAATGTCTGCAAGGAACCAGGCGACATGAATTCTTTTTTATCATTTTGATAGCTCCCACAGTAACTTTTGTGCCATGGATTAATGTTTCTGCAGAGAAGAGGATCAGAAAGCTGGGTGACTTGTTCATGCATCAGCAGAAATACATCTCACATCCAGCCCCACTTGGCAAACCAAGTTGTGTTTAGCCTGTAGCTAGAAATGTTTATAATTTGTTTTAATATTTATAATTTGTCCCTGAAAACTGCACTGCCCATGTCATCAGGCTGGAAAGTGTTCAGCTGGTGTCAGCTGAATTAAGGGAATTATCTTGCAAGGAGTCTGTGGACTCAGGTATTGAAACACCCACCACTGCTGCATGTGGCAGGCCCATGTGAAAGGCTCAGCTGCTTTTCAGTCTATTTTTACAACTCCTTGGGGTCAAGTCATCTCTGCAAAGGAGGATTTAATGAGAAGGACTGGCCTGTTCTGCTCCTCCTGTTATTCAGCAAAGACATTTTACCCAGCTTGACTTCTCAGAAGACAAGCCACTCTTCAGGCCCATTTTGTACAATGGGTATTTCCATGAGATTGCCATGGTACCCCTGGGGGTTCCAAAGGCCTCTCAAGGAGAGGGAATTGCCTGGAACTTGTATTTCCTGACTAGCCAGCCTTGTCCCATAATGGCATCAGTGCCACCATGCCATCAGCCACCCTTCTCTATCTCAGGAACCTGTGCCAGGAGAGGAGAGCAGAAACATTTTTCCCAGCAAAACATGTCCAACCCAGCAAGTTCACCAGGCAGAGGTTTGCCAGCAGCTGGGTTTGTGGCAGCTTCTCAGGATCTCCACCAGACATCTCACTCTGAAATCATCATCCAAAATCCTGGGAGGAGTGAGAGCAGGCAGGTAGTGCCAGTCTGATTTCACCAGTGCACCAAGCCTTGGTCTGAGAGCTCTGTGGCTCCTCTTACAACCAAACACTTTGCAGCCATCCCAAAAAAGGGATGGAGAGAAACAGGCTGTAATTCCAGCAAGTCCATGTACTTCTCCAGTCATCTACAGACAGGAGCATCTTTGACTGAAAGCTCTGAGCATCTGGAGGTATCCCTCCTTCTTCTGCCAGGAGAAAGAAGTGTTCTTGCTAACAATAGGGGCTGGGGTAGGGACATAGAATCACAAAATCTTAGAATCATTTAGGTTGGAAAAGACCTCTGAGCCCACCGAATCCAGCAGCTGCCCCAGCACCACCATGTCCAGAACTAAAACATGTCCATGGCTTTGAAATCTCTCCAGGGATGGGGATTCAATAACTGCCCTGGGCAGACTGGATCAGTGCTTGATAACTGTTTGGACAAAGAACATTTTCCAATATCCAGTCTAAAACTTTCCTGGTGCAACATGGTGTATTTTCTCTTGTCCTATTGCTTGTTACTTGGGAGAAGAGACCAACACACACAAACCTGCCCGTAAGCACCTTCTAGCCTCTCAGGACACTTGCATTTGAACCTGATTCATCTTGAGTTAAAAGGAGATTGCCCAGCATAAGCCTTAAAACAGCTTGGTTCAGGGGTCTATGTTCCTTTTCCCTCAAACCCTGAGCTGCATTTTCCTGCAATTGTGACTGGTGCCATCAGCTCTCCATTCCAAAGAGTTAATTTTGCTTTATGAGATCAATCCCTTTAGTAATTTGTTTTCTGCCTTTATTCCCAACAGCAATGATCAGAATATTTAAAATATTATATTGCTGCTTTTCTGTAATGGCCAACAAAAAGTAAATCTGGAATACCAGAAGGTAATGGAAAAGTGATTGGATGTTAGTGTCTTTTTGTGGTAGGCAGAGTTCATATTCTTGGCCATGATTTGGTTTATATTAAGCAGGGAAAATGAAGTTTCATAAAATTTGAAGGACTTGTGGTCCTGAAAGCTGAAAAGTTTCTTCTAAATCCATCTACCCTGAGAAAAGATATTCTCCCCCAGTGTTTTGTGTTCCCCAGGGAAGTTACCCAGACTGTGATCTTCGTAACTGCTTGTGGCAGCAGATGGTAGCCCAAAAGCAACACTGATCCAGGGAGATGCACCTGAATAATTTCATTTTCCTTGGTACTATCTTTGCATTGCAAAATTGTCCAGTCTCATCTGTTGTGGTCTATGGCTTAACATGGCCCAGGTTTGTATCATCTGAGCAATTACCACAATTTGCTCTGTGAAGCAGAGGAGTTCTGGGCAGACATTTTAATTTCCATCAGCTGTCATACCCTGGGAAGACAATTAAACACTCTTCATTTTCCATTTAAAATGATATACAAACGCCGGACATTAAACCCAGAGAGCTTTCCAAAAGGGAACATGTGGGTAGCTTCAAACTTTCCTTTGGCACCCAGCCACGAGCGAGGGTCAGCCCAAGTTCACTATTTCCCATTGTGTAAGGCTATTTGTTTAACATTTCTTTTGTCTGAAGTGGCCTTGTTGAATGAGATCTCCACATCTTTTTCATTTGGCCCTTCACTCACTCTGAGCTGTCACTCCCATGGAAGCAGTTTGACTTTGAGCTTAACAGGAATGTAGGCATCAGTAGACAAAGCTTTGAGAAATTCACATAATTTTGCTGCTTAATCATAAAGGTATCCCTAAACAAATGGAGTAGGCAACCTCACAGTGTAAAAATCCAAAGACACTTCCCAGGACCAAGGTTCAATAACTTGTTTCACTCTGCTGCTGCAGACAGGCTGGCCCAGGTTCTGCAGCCAAATGTCAATCTCTATATTTTGACTAGATTAAAAAAATAATCCTCGCCTTGTTTTGAGTGAGGGACACATCCTTCTTCACATCCTGTCCTGCATGGCACTGCTGAGTGGGGTTGAGAGCTTCCCCTCCTCCAGTGTGAGGCCACCACATGCGGCATGTTCACGTCATCCCCGTGCCCTCAGGGTCCCTCTGACACACTGCATCCCTGTGTTTGCTCTCTGGGATGCAAGGACATCCCCCAAAACAAATTAATGTCATCTCCTGGCAGGTCTGTGCTCCAGGTTCTAGCTGGGGACTGGAGCTGCAGCCGCTGTTGCCATTCTGATTAATCCTGCAGCTGTATTCCAGGATTTCCAGCTGGACACATCCCTACTCGTGGACTCACCAAGATGATATTGAACCAGAATGGTGCCATTTTCTCCTATTTTAAATCTAAATTCTCCTGTTTTAAATCTAAATTAAACACAATATGGAAAGGTATAATGGGGTGGTGTTATTTGCACCACTTAATTAGTGGCTTAAGTTTTTTCTGTCTTCACTCAGAGCCAGGATTTAAAAACACACAAAGGAAATGGATTTTTTCATGTTCAGGCTTGGTTGTTTATTAAATCTTATCTAAAGTACAGAAAGTTCAGCAATACTTCTAGCCACCAGCTAGAAGTGAACACAATGGAGATGAATCCAGCTTCTACAAGGTCTCGTAAAGCTAAGCAGTCCAATGGAGAATTAACACCTACATTATTTGTGCTTTTGACCCAATAACCAAACTCCTATGACCCTCAGAGCAGCACAAACTGTCCAACCAGAAACTACTGCCTGGAACCACGAAGAACAAGGAGGAAGAGCACAGAAAGGAGACACCTCCCAAAATCCTCCATCTTGTCCCATACCTGTTACTATATCATAAAAGCCTCAAATTAAAAACCCTTCACAATGTGAAGACACACACTTCTGTATAACTACACACCCATGATTTTAACTCCATCACTCAAATTTGGAAGCCTTCTCCAAGGTCTCAGGTCAAAAGCAGTGCTCTCCAGCACAGAAAGCTCAAAAAACCCAGGTTTCTGGGATCCAACAGAAAGGGATGTTATTGAGCACTTTTATAATTACAGGTGATATCACTGAACACTGTAGAGATCCACCTCTACTGGTATTTGATATGCAAATTAAAGAGACCATTTTGCTGTAAAATGTTGTAAAGGGATTCCAGAGGACCTCTACTCACTCCCAATTCCTCATCAGTGCAGGTACAGAGAGTTGCTTAGAACTGTGTCCAGTTAAATTTTGAGTATCTCCAAAGATGGAGCTTTTACAGCCTCTCTGAGCAGCTGATGTCATTTTTTCTCTACCCTCATGGTACAGAATTCTGTTCTTCTATAGAGCTGGAATTTTAATCTGACACATACAGCAGAAGGAAAAAGCATCAGCTCTAGCTGCAACTAGAAGCTACTGATTTCTGGGGTGGTTTATAATTCCCTCAAAACTTCTGCTTCCTCCTTAGCATTTTCCCAGTGCTAACAAAGTTATAGTAATTTCACGAATATAAGCCGCACCTTTTTCATTGAAGAATCCAGCCTACCCCAGTGGTGCGGCTTATATTCAGGTGCGGCTTATCTATGGACAAATCCCGTGGTCTTCCCGGCTACCCGGAAGTGCGGCTTATATTCAGGTGCAGCTTATAATCGTGAAATTACTGTACATTTCTCTAATCATCTCCATTGTCCACATGCCCCATTTGTGTCCTGGAAACTGCCAAGGTTGTGTCCCATTTCAGTTTCTTCATGGCCTTGCTCAAAGGCCAGTTGCCATTGTATGGAAGTCCGGTGTATTTAAAATAACCAATTACAGAAAATGACACAGTTCCAGCTGTGTTCCAGAAGGCTCCTTTGGCAGGAGTTAAACGCTGCAGCAGGGGCACACGCAGGGCTGTCTTCTCATGGGTAAATGCACAGAGCTTAAACTGCTGCTTGGGATGTAAACACCCCCAGAGGGATCCCCTGCCAGCCCTACACTACACACTGAAAGAATTAACAGCACTAAACAAGTCTCCAAGAGGCTCTAGGCAAGGGCCTGATCAGCACAGACATTCCATGAGCTGCTCTTTGCCTCAATATTGCTGTCTTTGATATCCTCAGAGAACAGAAAATAATGCAAATTAGTTATAACTTTGCTTTACAACAAGGATGCTTTAGCTCTTCCCTGTTCTTATGTTGCTCTCTGAATGATACTTACCTAGCTATACAGTATAAATAAGAAAATTATTATCTTTGGCACCTATAATTGGAAAGGCTCTTCCTCTGAAAAAATGAGAAAACTCTGAAGTGGTACTCCATGATGTTAAAGAGCATTTCTGCAGTGGAAGACACTGAGAAATTGGTAAATGAACAGCTATTTCAAATTTGAGAGTTAAATCAGGAATAATTTTATTTCAATGAGATTTTAAAAACTTTTTTTAGATATCATGACATTGTGGAAGGGCTTTGAACAATCCCTTCCCCACTCCAAATCCCAATCACACCTTCTAAATGATGTGGAGTAACAAGGATGATTCAGATTTCAAAAATCTGAAAATATCTGAAATTGTCGTTGAGAACGAAAGATTTTATTCTTAATTTTTTTAATGGTGAAAATAATATATTATGTTAAAGCAAATCTTCAATGTAGCACATTTTTCACTTAGCAAGAAAAGCTAGGCAGTAATTTCCATCCCAGTAGAAGAAGTGCAGCTCTTTGCACAGAGTTCTCAAGGAGGCTTTCTCTGTTTTAGTATGCACCCCAAGCTGTTTTAATGCTTTTTAGCTTCAGCATTCCTGCAAGCCATTGAAAACATCCACCTTTCCATGCAACAAACCTGTATTTTATGGAGGTAGCTGTCTAGAATACCTATTCTCCCTGTGCAAGTTTGAAAATGGAACAATAAAACACACACAAACCAGACCAGAGATGAACATCCTTTCTCCATAGGCTCTGCCTGTATCCACTGTGGCAAAGTGTTCCTTCCCTTTCCACAGCTGTTTTATTATTATTTTCTTTTTTTTTCAGAGCTGAGCATAAAATCTGGTCACTTCCCTGGCTCTCTATCTATGTGACTTTGTCTCTTAAGAAGAGACGTTAATGAATATAATTAAGCTGGCACACCCTTAAGCTACTTTAAATATATTCCCACTAATATACTAGCTGTTTCCTCTGAAGAAAAGATTTCCTTCAAGAGATTTCCTTCTAGAGAAGAAATCTCCTCTCATTTGCCCTAAATGAGTTTATTCCTTTACCTCTATGGTTAGACTATGTGTATTTTGAATTTGTCTAGTGTTTTCGTGCTGTGACCTTCAACACACTTCCTTCTCAGATCAGAGCTGATGGCTGGCTCTGCTTTCACTCAGCTTCTCACAAGGTCATAACTCTGGTGTGGTTTTGCTCTCAGAAAGCAAAAATCCCACCTGGAGTTTCAGGGAGGTGCTGCTGCCACTGCAGACTCCCTGTTGGATTTTCCCTTCAATCCTCCCGTGATCCTTGTATGCATAAGCTGAGCTTCAGAACATGAAATTACTAACAAATTCCATTTTGCACAGTCAAATGGGCATTATCTCCTCTCCCTGGTAAGGAATTGCTGCAGAAATGGATTAAAAAGTGATGTCTGGTGGGTCTCTTGCCATATGTGTGTGGTTCTGTTCAGGTTTCCCCAGACTGTCACCAGAGAAACTCCTGGTTCTGTGTGGAAATGCAGCAAGGGCTGACAACTGAATCAACTCAGTTTTTTATTTTGAAAATGAATAATTCCCCAATTACTAAGCCAATTCTCATCTCCTTTACTTCATTGCTGGCCATGCAGCACCTAAAAATGTTCCTCAGTTTTCACTGACTCATCCCATCCTTCCATGGCTCACTCCTGGGACTGTGCCTGCCTGGAGAGCAGAGCTCCTGCCCCATCCTCGCAGGGACACTGCTGCCATCAGCTTTTCTCCTGATGCAAGGTGACTGTGTCCCTGGGGGAGTCACTCACACTTATGCTTCCATGCATCCAGCTCCAGGGCTTTAGGAGATGCTAAAAAACCCTTGGACAGTACAGCTGGGCTGGGCCAAACATCAGTTGCCTCTTGAAAGCAAAGACAAGGCAAAGCCTAATTTTAACAGCCACAGAGATCAAAACCTGCACCATCCCTCTGATGAGTGCCCATCACTGGTCCAGCACTCATCCCAAGCTGCCTGTTCAGCCTTGGTCACTGCAAAGAGGTGGGAATTACACCTCAGCTCACCTCAGGAAAGGACAGGATTTGTCTTGATCCGGTCAAAAATTTATTGTAACTGCCCTTAAACCTAGGGCAAGCTGCTGCTAGCAATGACTCAGGATAAAAGTTGTGGCCCTAAGGACCAAAGGAACAAAATTACATTAAAATTTTTAATTTTGGTGACAAACTTGACATCAACCCAATAGGTGGTTTAGTAATACAATCACTGAATACTCCAGTGGGAAGGGACCCACAGGGATCATGGAGTCCAGCTCCTGTCCCTGCACAGACACCCCAACAATCCCACCCTGTGCATCCCTGGGAGCATTGTCCAAACACTCCTGGAGCTCTGGCAGCCTGGGGGCTGTGCCCATTCCCTGGGGAGCCTGGGCAGTGCCTGACCAATGAGGGACTGCAAATATACCAGCATTTACAACATCACTCAAGACTTCAAGCACTGCAGCAATAAATCCAGCTCAATGTGTAATTTTATGAATTTTATTAAGAAATTATCTCTGCAGGTCTCAGTAAGTGTATGTCTCTGCCAGCTCTTCTCTTCTTTGCAAATGAATGTTTTATCTTTGCATCAATTTCTCCCACCATCAGGTTTCAAAGAAGGATTTCAGTTATCTAAACACCAAAGCTGGTTTGGGCGCTTGCCAGCTTTGAAGGCATCGTGTTTGCTATCCACTGGACTGCTTTGAAGGATGCCTTTCTTCTAAAATACTACATCCTTTAGAGGTACACTTTATTTATATTTTATTTGGTCTTTATTTCTAGAAGTTTTTTTTACCCCTCACTGGCATCCAGAAGAAATTTTCTGGCAGGGATGAGATAAACTAAAACTTCTTCCAGTATTGGGTGACCCAAGCTTGGAGTTTTGCTCACACCGTGCAATATTTCTTCATTAAATATTCTTCATTTCACTCTGAAATCCTGACACCAGCAAGATAACAGTTGCTGAACTAAGTCATTGCTGACAGGGAATTTTCATTACTGTGCCTAGGATATGGTTTTTCTTTGTTTTGGAAATAAAGTTTTTCCACTATGTCTTTTTCACTAGTTTATTCACTGTGATGTCTTTCATGACATCAGTGTGGATATCTCCTAAAGAACTGAGTAGATGATGCAGAGGTCAAAGTGTGTTTTGGTGGTTGAATACAAAGTTTGGAGTTAACAGTTGGGAATTGTTTGCTTGGGATATATTTGAAAAGTGAAAACCTACCATAGATGACTGATAGACTTGGTCCAGTGTAGATTAGCTTTCTGAAATTCATACGAATAATTTGGTTCTGTAATTTTAGAGTGCACCTAAATCTCCGGCACTATGCAAAAATCCTGAATGTTAAAAATGCTTAGGAGCATGATTCAGGACTATTTTGCCATCACTTTTAAAGATAAGAAGTATTAAAATATGTGGAGTGACATGAGCTTAAGCCCAGTAACATACAACAGAAAATGGCAATGGTTACTGGCAGGAAATTGAGAATTTTCACTAGTAAAAAACAAATTCTTTTTTGTGACCCTGTCTAGCAAGCTCTGCTGTGAACAGAACTATTGATCCAGGGTGTTTTGCTCAGAGGCTGGAATTCAGCCTCTCTGTGCAGGCAGCTCTGCTCCTAGCCTGCTGCCCAGCAGGGCTCCAGCCAAGTGGAGATGATCTTGCAGCTCAGTCTCTGTTTTCTGACAGATAAGCCCAGCCCAGGCATTGGTTTCCCTTTCAGCTGCACATGTACAGGGGCCTTTTTCTGCATCATTTCAGAAATGCAGTTCCTCTTTCTCACATTGATCCAGATTTCAGGCCAGCTTTCAGTTGCCTTTCAACCTCCCTATCATCTGCAGCTGAGTCATCTCCCACGTTTCCTATAGTCTAGATTAATTCCTTCTTTGGCAGATGGGATTTCCACTCCCACTCTTCCTCCACAGGCGACTCCTCAAGCGACTCATCTTGCTTTTCTGCCTTAGCTTTTCCATCTCTGACATGGGAATCAGGACACTTCCTTTCCTTGGACCAATTCTGAGAACAAATCCACTTCTGTCTACAGAATTCTGTGGCAACTGCCACTGAAAACTGCAGTGTAATCTGTAACGTGCTTTCACAAGGGTATCCACAAATAAAGAAATCCATTGTATGCCTCTTCCCAGCTAACTACACCCTAGGAATGGAGAATCACAGTCACATAAAAATTATTGCACAGATGCTGAAGGACAAATATCAACTGCACCACACACAGGGGCGTTGTGGCTGGAAAAGGAGAAAAAATGCAGGTGGAGCTGAGGATCTGTGGGGATCAACCTGAGCCCATAGAGAAGGAGGAGGAAGAGAAGATGCTCAATGGACCAAGCACAGACATCTGGTTTCTGGGATAGAGAAACAGTGATGGAGAATAAAGCTTGGAAGCCCTTTTAGCATCATTCAGGAAACAATCTGAGATTTTAGTAGCCAGCCCTGTAAGTGCCCTTCCTCCACAGCCTCGGTCACACTCTGGTGACAGAAAACAAACTCCTGGGGAAATCCACAGAGCTGTAGAGTGCTGAAGTTAATGAAAACATCATCCAGCTCTCCTGGCAATAATTACCAAATCACTGATGGTGTTAAACAGACTCCCTTTCATTTGAAATGCAAACAGGTAAATATTAGTGCTACCTCTAATGAACTTGGAGACTGCACACTCCAACCCTTGCTCATTATCCTTAGGCATGGCCTGGGGGGTACAGAGCATTGAAGAGGATGTGCTCTGTCCCTGAAAACTTAGACCCAACTGGAAGAAAGTTAAAAGCAGAAATAGCTCCCAGCTCGTGCTGGACACAGTCTCGTACATTGGAAATTATTCCAGAATGCTCTGTATTCATGTTTCACCTGTATTTTCTCAGCTCAGAGTAAGGCCTGAACAACTGTTCCTGCAGTCACAGGTGTGTGAGGACACTGCAAGATGGATGTGCCTGAGGAGCCTCCCTGTCCCTCCCTGTAGAGAATGGGACCAAAGGACACCTGAACTCCCTTGGCTTCCAGTGATGCTTTAATATATTTTCACACCCACACCAAACCAAAGAGGACACAGTCCTGAACACTCCTTGGGTACATTCTTTGCTATGAGTATGGACTCCTTCTCTGGAGAGCAAATAAAATATTTACAGTCTATAAATCTAGGAAAATTGTTTCTCTTTCAGCAGCCAGCAGATCGACTTCCCTGGCCTGCTGCAGGGCAAATTGAGTACCAGCCTCCAACTAAACTCCTAGCCTACAAGATTTATGTACTTTTAGAGTATCTTGGGAAAGATTTTTGTGATTTACATATGATTTTTTTTTGCCAGAGAGGATACTGGGGGCTTCTCCTACAATGCAAACTATATTCTGCAACTATTGTTACGAGAGTCTTTTGTAATACAGCTCTGTAGGAGCTTTTGTTGGCTTTATTTACATCTGCTGTGTTTTATGGGCTCTGCACCACTCACATTTCTGAATCATTTGCGTTGTTCCTCATACCCTTTTGGCTGAGAGGAGCGCTGGGTTTCACACAGCACTTTACTAGCAGGACATGCATGTTGAGACAAATCATAACGCTTGGGATTTGTATCTTCAAAGTCCTCTTCAAATACAGCCAAATACAGCTTGGCACCATTGGGGTAGGAGCCAAGAAGAGTTTATTCCTGTGTCACTGGAAAGTGAGTGGCTGAAATGTCCCCACAAGCCCAGTATGTGCCCAGGTGGGACATCCTGGCTGTCCCCTCACCTCTCCTTATTGCTCAGCAACAGAAGAAGCTGGTGAGAAGACCCCACTTCACAGAGGTCTTTGGACTTGAAAAAAAAAATTTTTTTGTAATAACAAATAACACAGAACTGCATATTGCTACTGCCCTTCGTTTGAGAGTGGCCAGAATGTTTTTATAGCATTTTTCAACCAAACAGACTCTCTATAACCTCTCAGTGGGATGTATAAATTTTTGAACTGGACACTGAATCTGAACTTCTAGGTTCACAATAGTCTCCATTGCCCAGATATTATGATGAAAACCATATTTTGTCATTCTGCTTAAACATGCATAAATAACATAAAACAACATAACATAAATAACATAAATAACACCCAAACCATGTGTCACATATTAACACATTTCAATGGAACCACTTATTCTGACCTGTCCCCAAACTATCTGAACTTACCTGGAATTAACTCCTGAGTGATTTGCAACTTTAAATCACCTTGAGTTTCTCTTATGACTTTGTGGACGACTTGCTACTGCCATCCCAGTTCTTCTCTGCTTCTAACCTACAGAGATGATTAAGACAAAACTGCTGATGATACAATTCCTGTCTTTTTCTAGGGAACATCCTTCTATCTGCTAACTTTTTCCTTCTTCCTCACAGAGAGAACCTTTTGAGCAGCCTAGGGAGCAAGGCAGTTTGCTCTGATAAGGAACTAGAAGCCCCTTTTTTCAGTAGGTGCTGCTGAAGTGGGAGCATTTCCACAGATCTGCAAGCTGAAAATGACAAGGAGGAAGAAGGACAGATAGACAATAAAAACAGGAGAGAAAGGAAGGCAAGACTTTTGATATGTTTATTGAGAGGAAGCTCCCAAAAATGATGAGAAAATCATTGTCTTCCTAAACACCATCAAAATTCCCCAAGGGTGGATTTACTTTACATATCTGGACGTATGTGCTTATGATAACTGTGCTTATGCCAGTTATCCCAGCAAAACACAAGCCTCTGGAAGGTCATTCACATAATTTCAACACAAACCAGCCTTTGGAGGTGCCCATTTCCCTTCACTGACTCTAAAGGGATCCATGGAGGACTTGCTGCAGATATCTGACTCTGAGATCCTAACCCACAGCTCTGTATCATCACCTACACATAAAAGCTGTGATGAAAATGCATTTGTGATTAATCACATATCCTTAAAAGTTGTGAAATTCCATGAAACAGTTCCCTTATGAACCATAACACACGCATCCTGTCAGCTTAATGTTTTCTGTAAAGGTGTGCAGCAACAATTGCTCCAGAAGAGAGAGCTCAGTGTTTTGGACCAAGTTACTGTTTCTAAGGGAATCATAACCTTGCCTTGATTTGAATGCAATTAAATTCTCTGCCATAAGAGCAGCATAATGACAAGAATATTTTTCCTTTATTTCCTCAGTTTGGAAATTAAAAGGGAATAACACACATAGGTGCACAAGGAAATAGACCTTCAATTCCATACAGTATTCTCAAGCCAGTGTGTTCTCCTTTCTGG
Organism: Sialia sialis; assembly: GCA_009812075.1. NCBI lineage: Eukaryota > Metazoa > Chordata > Aves > Passeriformes > Turdidae > Sialia > Sialia sialis. The sequence goes on along the minus strand of VRYO01001717.1, from coordinate 6,727,055 downwards.
TATGAAAAGGGATGCAGGAAAACCCAATCATATATTTCCTTTTAATGCTCACATCCAGTGCATAAAAAAGGGGAAGTTGTGCCAGAAGTTAGAACATGGACTCAGCCATGGCTTGTAGCTTTTCTTCTCAGCTCATTCTGGACTTTAGGCTACTTCTTGAATTCCTGTTTGCCTGCCTGAGATGCTGAGACCTGAGACTTGATCTGATAAAAGCTGTGCACAGGTTTAAGTTTGCACATGGCACACAGTCCCTTGCTGTGATGCTGATAAATGCCTTGGGTAGAGCACAAATGATGACTTTACCCACGTCAGTTTTACTGTTCAAAGCCATCCTTCAACTAGTTTTTTGATTGTTTGTTTGTTTGTTTGTTTGGGGGTTTTTTGTGCATAAAATACATTTTAAAATCCCCAAACTCTTCATTACTGTTATAGTCACCAGTTTTTGCGTTATGTTCTTGCAAGCAGTGTTTTAATGGGCCCCTGAAAGACTGATTTACATAAAATTTAACAGTGTTTACCTCCTAATGTAGGAGACACAGTTGAGATCTTACCACAACAAGTAAACTGCTGTGATTGTACTCCAGCATCCTGCCAAGGAATCATTACCAGGCCACTCTTACCTCCTGTCACACCAACTCAATCCTTCCCCAAATAACCAGACAGCAGAGTGCAGCATCCCTGTGTGCCGGGTGGTTCCCAGTGGCCCTTCCCAGTGGAGCCAAGGCCTTGGCAGGTTCCCTGGAGGCATTTGCCAGGAGCACATCCATCCAGATGTGTTCTGTGACCAGCAGCCTGCAGGGCTGGGAGTGCAGAGCCCAAAGCACTGCAGCACCGAGGGTGTCTGCGTGGGCCAGGTTCTCCTTTTGTCACTTAAAACTAGGCTTTAACTCTAAACTGTGTGTATTCCTGAGGGAGGTGAGGAATGGGAGTGGTTCTGTGCTTTGCAAACAGCTGTGCCAGAGAGGAAATCACCAGTGAGCAGTGTCCCCTCCCAAAAGCAGACACCCACCTTTTCCTAGGAGGAGGTGGAGCAGCTCACACAAGTGTTCTCTGTACAATTTAGGGTCACAATGAGCTGTGTTAAAGCATAAGAGGCTTAAAGAGAAAGTCGTGCAAGCTTAACTGGTACAGAGATACAAATGTGCAACCGAGAAGGAAATGTTCTTGGCTGTTTAGGTGCTAACTCAGTAATGAGCATAACTCAGCCTGTGCTTTGGATCCAATTCTGCACCTTGAAAGCCAGAGGAACCTTCTGTTGGTGACCTCAGCAGGACCACAGGACCCAGTCCTCACTTGCAACTCCTTCCCTGGGTTTTCAGACTGTATTTTGTTTAGAGAAGTGGCATAAGAAAAGGGAGAAGGGTTCTGGCAAACTGGACCTTCAGGCAGGCAAATAAAAGTTGATCTTGGGAGTTGGATTTGATGATCCCCTTCCAGCTTCCACCACATGATTATGTGGTTCTGTGATCTTCACTGATGTCTCTTATGGCAGCACAGGGACATGGCTGTGATTCCAGTCTCAGCACGAAGCACACTTCAGGATAAAACCCCTGTGTACTAACTTTGGGAGTATCTGCACTGCATCCAAATGTTGAACAGCTGACAATTAAAGTTCCTGCTTATTCTTCCCTCTCTCAGCCCTTGTCTGAAACTAACAGACAGCTTTGCTAAACTGTTAATCTGGAATTAGGACTTCAGGATTGCATGCTCTGCCATGGACCTTTCCCTTTTGTTTATACAGCTTCCAAAATGTGGGTGGTTTATTGGAGGGCTTATCTACCTATTTGGTCTAATCTTTCCTAATTGCAAGCTCAGGTATAAAGAGAATAATTGAATCTGCAGAGTAAATAAACAAGCACTGCACATAGAACTGGGATCAGTAAAGATTGACTGAAATTTCCCAGGTGTATCTGTAGGTTTCTCCTGCTTTGTGTCCCAGGGTTTTAAAGTAGGCCCTGCTCTGGGATAATGAAATTGTGAAACAGAAAACTCTGGAGAGTTATGCAGTGTTAAGTGACGCAGAATAATCCTTAACTCTTTTAAAATATTTCATTCTCCTTTTTGCCCTCTGAACCTGTGTAGTGCTGGGTGAGGTGAAGGAGAGCAGTTCCTACTTCCAAGGGCATTATTTATTCAGAGATAATTATTTATTGGTTAAAATGCATTCTCTTATATGCCCAGAATTTGCAATCCCCATTTTTCTGTATTGCAGATTAACATCCATTTCCATTTTAATAATGACAGTGAATGCCACAAGCAGGGCCAGACTGCAAAACAAACATCTGCTAATTTGTAGTCTTTTAAATATGTAAAGCTAGTCTTTGATGTTAATACACCATTAAAAAGGAGCTGGGAAGTTTACAAGTCTGTTCCTATGTCGCTTGTCAAGCAGCAGAACAGCTCAAAGAGCAGCTTGTTGGTTTGCAGCATCAAACTCACCTCAACAACTTTGGCATCCTGCAAAAAAAAAATGTTGGTACCTGACATCTTCAAATTTTATTGAACATGCAAAATCCATGGGAGGAAAGTGCATCTGCAGGGCTTGTGCCTTTCTGTGCCCTTTCTGCTTTCTCCAGCAGCACCAGCAATGTGGTCCACGTGAGCCTGACTGATCCTCCAGCAGTCCTTGGGGATGGAGGAATAGCTCAGAGTCTATGAACAGTGACCATATTTTCCAGCCCCAGGAATTATGTTTACAAAAATCTTTGGATATCAGCACAGTCAGGAAATAGTTCAATGTTTTGGGACTACAATACTTAGAGGGGAAATGAATTTGTCATGGTGGGGTTTAGCCAGGATCAAGGTGATAACAATTAATCAAAATCCTTCAACTGTTCCTGGCAGCAGCTTGTGCAGTATTTTAGTTTTTCTTGTGAACTCCTTTTAATTGGGAAAAATGTGCAGCTTATTCACTTATTCTTCTATAAGGTGAGCCACGACTGCTCTTGTTTCTCCCATTTCTGAAGTGAAGAGCTTCACTGAAGTATGAGGAGATCATCAGTGCCTCTCAGAAAATAAAACAGAGCAACTTAGGCATTTGAAACAGTTTTCAGCTTGAAACATAGACAGTTGTGCTGATAGCAGCTACCTGATCCAAATAATGGTCTGTTTTTCACCCATAACAAGTAGGACACAGGTACAATACATTTACTTTTGGCATAGACAAGTGAACTGCATTCTCACTTTCAGGGGAAGACAGACAGATCCTCATTAGCACTGCTGTATTGATGTAACTGAGGCAGCATGTGAGGCATGCACACACTGATTACACTGCAGTGCTGTGATGAAAGACAAATTTTTTTCCCCTCTTAAATAGGCCATATTGGTGTTTCTACACTACTATTTTACCTTCTATCTTAGGAGGCTTGTTCTTTTCTTTTGGCACAGAGGTGGAGCTGCTTTCAAAAGAAAACAACCAGGTACAAACCATTGACTTTCCACACTCAATTATATCCTCATGTTTCCTCTCTCCAGAGTTTTGAGGGACTTATAATAATAAAAATAATGATAATTTTATCTTTGCAAATATTTGTCTCTGGCTACTTTTAGTCCATGACACTCCCAGATCCAAGTCAATTAATTCCCACAGCAGCAGGACAACTGAAGCAGGAAAGCCAATCTCTGTTCTCATGTACAAAAAAGTCAGGAAGAAATTTGTCCTCTTCTTGCAGGAACAACCCCCAGCATTTGGTTTTGATATTAGACCCATAATTTATTTGTGAGTTAATAAAATAATACCTAGTTTGAGCATCACTAGGCAGGGACAGAGCAATAGGCACAGCTGATGGGTGCTACTACCAAAATTATCCTAGATATCAGAAATTGTTTACACTGTTTATAATTTTCCAGCTTCTAAAAATAACTCTCCAGTAGGCACTGTCTCATCTCAGAAATGAGTAAAACAAACACCAAAAATCAAGGAAATAACTATTTTCTGCTTTTAGACATATCGTTAGCTACATGAGAGTGGCAGACAATGACTCCATCAACAAATTTGTGCATAAGGAAATGGATTTTCATGTAAATAATTATTATGAATGTTAACTAGCTGCACACATCATCAAGAAAACATCAGGGAGGTTTGTTGGTGGAGGCTAAATAAAATATGTTTGCTTCATGCTGTTCTTTTACAGTCATTTTCATTGGAAGCACAGTTTAGGGAGGCATAGCAATCCTATATGTTTCACTGTAAAAGCACCAAGTTTCTTTGGAAACAGTATCAGGCTCTCTGCAGAAAAACAAAGTTGGCCAAACTTCATAATTATCAACCTAGAATTGAAAATATTCCCTCTTCTTGATGTATTGATGTTATTTATGTGCACCTTTCTGGTAGTGATTTCCAGTGCAGCAAAAATAATTAATTGCTAGCAAGTTGAACGTAGAAATTACTTCAAATGGGATCTTGCCAAGGATTTGGCAAACAAACTGTTATTTATTTCAACATTTTCATAGTGGTGAAGGAAAAATGTCCTTAGATGAAAATGTATCTGCCTGGATTACTGGATGATACAAAAACGGTAAATGATGAAAAGGATGTAGGCTTGCTGAAGTCTTTCTAGTTCACATGGTGGCATTTCCTGGCAGGAACAGTCTGGAACAGCTTTTATAACTCAACCTTCAAAGAGGCCTCACCTTCATCTCCAGTTTTTCAGTTGTTTTCATGAAAAACTCTGCCTCTGCAAACAGAAAAACATGCATTTCCAGTGAATATTTGGGTGCATGGTGCCATAGAGCTGATAGACATGGCATTCCTGGGAAAACAATTCCGTGCTAAGGAAGAGAAGCACTCTGCTGTCCCCCTGGGGAGTGGCACACTGCTGGAGATCCACATAAATATCTCCAAGGCAGGTGCCAAGAGGATGGTGCCAGTCTTGTTTTGGTGTTGCTCAGTGACAGGACGAGGAGCAATGGACAAAAACTAAATCACAACAAGTTTAACAACATGGAACCATGGAATATCCTGAGTTGGAAGGGACCCACAGGGATCATGGTGTCCAACCCCTGTCCCTGCACAGACACCCCAACAATCCCACCCTGAGCATCCCTGGGAGCATTGTCCAAACACTCCTGGAGCTCTGGCAGCCTGGGGGCTGTGCCCATTCCCTGGGGAGTCTGATCAGTGCCAAACACCCTCTGGGGAAGAACCTTTCCCTGATCTCCAGCCTGACCCTGCCCTGGCCCAGCCCCAGCCATTCCCTGGGTCCTGTCTCTGTCACAGGGAGCAGAAATTGGAGCTGTCCTTCCGCTTCCATGGGGAAGAACTTTCCATGGGGGGCAGAGCCCTGGAACAGCTGCCCAGGGAAGGTGTGGAGCATCCAGCTTTGAAATATCCCAAATCCACCTATGCCACCTGCTCCGGGTGACCCTGCCTTGGCGAGGGCTTGGACTGGATCACCTCCCAACCCCACCGGTTCCAGAATTCTGTGTTTGTGCATCCGTGACCTCACCGGGCGTCTGGTGCCTTCCCACTCAGAGCCCCGGACATCCCTGCGACACTGGGGATCCCTGTGCACCCTGAGTGGTGCCGGTACCGCCGGAATCCCTGTGCGGGATGAGCGGTGCCGGTACCGCCGGGATCACTATGCGGGATGAGCGGTGCCGGTGCTGCCGGGATCCCTGTGCAGATGAGCGGTGCCGATGCTGCCGGGATCCCTGTGCAGATGAGCGGTGCCGGTACCCCCGCTGCCCGCGCGGCCCCGGCTCCTCCCCGCGGTGACGGCTCCGCGCCCGCCCCGTCCCGCCCCGCCCCGCCCGCTCCCCGAGAGGCCGCTCGGCTCCGCTCCGCTCCGCTCCGCGCCCGCCGCCCGCTCCGGCCCGGGGGAGCCGCTCCGAGCACGGCTGCCGAGGTGAGCGCCCGGGGCCGGGGCAGCGCGGGTCAGGGAGCGGGCGAGGCCCCCATCCTCCGCGGGGCCGCTCCCCCGCTCCCCTTTCCATTCCCTTATTTCTCGCATCCCGGCCCCCCTCGCCCGCGCCGCCGGGCGATGTTTTATTCATGGCCCGGCGGGCTTTGTGCGGAGCGGGCTGGCCGGGAAATGGCTGCGGGTGGGCGGCTCGGAGCCCCCCCGGCCCGGCAGCGCCGGGGCCGTCGCGCCCGGGGGGCTCTGCCGCGGCTCCGCGGCAGCGAATCCTGCGAGCCGCTCTCCGGAGGGTTCCATACGTGTGGCTGTGTGTCGGTATCTGTGTCTGTTTATCTGTGCTCCTTTTCGATGTTCGGCGGCAGCGTATTGCAACACCGACCGCTCGTGCGCCGGGCGGCACTTACACCATCGCCGAGTTAACTGTAGATGTCAGACTGTGCTTGCTCTGGGGTGATGTCAGATTGGTAGAAATGGGAATTCGGTGCGGGCAGAGCGTGCCGGGGACGGCCCAGAGGCGGCAGCTGGCGCGGACGGAGCCGCGCTGTTCCCGGCGCAGGGCCTGCTGCTGCTGCTGCTGCTGCTGCTGCTGCGGGGGCAGTGCCCGGCGCGGGCGGAGCGCGGGGTACTGCCTTCATTCGCGATTATTCCTGGGGAGCTGCGGACTCGGAGCAGCAGATATTTGTGCCTGGAGCAGAGATACTTGGCTGGTTTTGCCTTACGAAGGTATTCAGGTGTGCTTTGGTTAGAGAGTTGGCTGATGCCTCTCTTGTCTGCCGGTTGTTCCGTAAGGCAACCTCCTTGGGCATCATTGGTCCAGAGGAGGAATTGTGTTGTGTGCTGTGGAAAGCTGACTGTGATCAATAGGCAGTGTCATGTTAGCTCCCGATACCGCCTCTTGATTTCTCCCAAGCTGATCATGGACCAGTGAACTAAAGCTGAGAGATGCTGAAACACGTCCCTCGCCTTATTCAGTTTTCCAATCCCCTGCCCTTCACTTTCCCTAAGCCCTGGTTGGTTGGATTTCAATGGAAAAATTCTGGTTCTGAGCCTCTTCAAAGGAACCTGTGTGTTTTGATTTTGGTTGTCTAACTTGCTGTTGAATAACAGCTGTGAAGCTGAAGATCCCTGTGCCCAGGGGTATTTGCCCTCCCATACAAGTGAAATTAAGCGATACTGCTTGATGCTGTTTAACCTTGTATTATCTTAGGTGTCATATGATGAGGCAGCTTGATTTGTTTAAGGCTTCGTGATGATGCAATGCAATAATAATTATAAATCTTCTCATTGTCAGAAGAATCTTTAAATACTACTCTGTCTTGGGAGGTACATCATGTGTGTTTATTGCCAAGAGGTGCGGGCACGGATGAGCAGGGTTTGATATTAATCATCTTCATTTTGGGGTGGGAGCAGTTTGGCTCAGGTGCTTTAAGTTGTAATTTATGGGTGTGATGTCATGTGCTAGATAAGCTTTCACAGGATCTGCCGTGTAAATGATGGCCTTTGTTTATGTGTGTGCAATGACATGTTTTGGAAATCCACACTGTACAGTTTGCTGGTGAGCTGTGCACGAGATCCAGCAGAATGTGCTCCGGTTGCGCAGTGGAGCTCAGCGTTGGGAACGTTCTGCTTTGCCTTGTGCTCGCAGCCTGCTCCAGGTGCGAATGTGCTCCGTGCCATCCGTGGCATCCGCATGCGGCGATGTGCCTGGTGCTTGGCTGCCAAAGCAGCGGCCAGGTGCTTTGTTTGTTTTCTTCTTTCTCCATGATCTGGTTCGTTCCAATTTTTAGAAGGAGCGGGGTGCTGAAATGACTGATTTCAACTAATGTGTGCTGGAGAGAACAGCTTGGTTATTTCAGGCTGCTGTTGTTATGCAATCAGATTAACAAAGGTTGAAATGATCATTCAGCTTTGGGTAAACACGATCTATAGAGCAGCGTGGATTAGGGCAGCTGTTTACATCGGGCAGATCTGCTGCACTGGGCGTGTTGCAAATATGGAAACACAATATGGATGGAAACACAATGAGCGGACACGGTAATATACTAAATAAATTTCTAGCAGTCTGTTTGGGATTATGATGTACTTGCTATCGATTGTCTGTGCTCCACGAGTTCTGCAGCACCTTAGGTGCTTCCTGCACGCGTGGGCAAACTTAACTTTTGGCTTCATTTAGTTGACACTCCGAGGCCTCATCAGAGGTCTGTGCACAGCCTGGGGTGCTGTGCAGGCTCTGGGCTACTGCAGTCCAGGGGTTGGCTCAGGCAAGATAACCAGTACTCAGCTGGAAGCTTCCTAAATTAAAAAATGCAATTCCAGCCGTGTTTGCTGAAGCTGGCAGCCCCTCAAGCAGTCCATTATTAGTTGGCTATTTCTTGTTGTGGTGGAGGTAGCAGTGCTGCAGAAGAGGTTTTCAGGGCTTGTCTCCCTGGATCTGCTCAGCGAGGAGGAGATGCCACATGGGCCTCTCATTCAGGGAAAGGTAAGGGACCCTCGAGGGTGCTGCTTTTCCATCCTCTAGCAGGGGATGGAACAAGACTACATTTTGAATACGTGTTCAAAAATACTCTGCATAGAGTTTATTATTATTGTTGTTTATTTCCTTGCTGTCTGTGTTTAATTCTATATAAGCAGATATGTAATTGCAGAGGGATTTCACAGGCACTTGCAAATGTCTATCACTGTGCTACTGGCTGCTCTGTGTGCTGTTTAACATTTGTGTTAAATATACACAAGCACATTTTGGGTACACTGGAATCTAAAGAGGTACTTCAGGGAATAGGTAATATTATTCAGGCTGTGTTATTGTAGGATGTTCTTAGGAGACAGTGTGGAATGTGATATGCAATCAGTGATGTTAAGACTATTTCTTTTACTGGTACAAGTTTACTTCAGCTCTGATTTATTAACAGGTTGGTCTCTTGTCATCTTCAATCTTGTGAATGAAGTAAGAGCAGTTATTCTGTGTCAGGTCTGTCTAGCTCAGTAGCTCTTCTGATGGGACCACTCCCAGGTGCATAGGAAAACTGGAACAGTGAAGTTCTCCCTTGTGGCAGTCACCACTTTAGACTTTTGGGCTGGCACTTCCAGGGAGGCTTATGTGTTTAATAGATGCTGACAGATTATTTTCTCTAAAAAATGAATTAATTAGTTTAAAAAAACTTCATGGCATTAGTGTTCACAATCTCTTGTGCTAGTGAACTTACAGTACAGTTGTCCAGTCTGAAAATAATTTTATTTTTTTCATTTTACAGTTTGCCATTTGAAGTGCTTGTGATTGTGTCTGAATTCTAGAAGAATATATTTCTTTCTAGATTTTCACACGGAAATACATGTGGGAATGCTAAGTGGTCTTAGAAGGTATGTGAAGATAACTGCTTTATGCTTGCAGTGAGGTATAATCCCTGTTTGCAGTCACCTTTCATGCTAAAGTACCATTATGGCTGTCATATTTAGGTGTCTGTATGCAAAAAAATGTTCAAATACAAGAAGTGATTTCTGCAGCTGCACATCCTGGACATAGATTGGGCTGAGTCTTGATTCAGAAACACTCAGATGACAGAAGACTTGCTGCAAGCCAAGGAGCAACTTCAGCAACCAAAGTAAATCTTAGCAAGGGATCTGGTGCAACATTTTAGGGGATGCGTAAGAATGCGGAGAACAGAATTAACAAGTTAGATTAAAGAGTCTGAAGTTAAGTAATACAGATTCCAGTAAGTACCACATGATACAGAAAAAGCAGTTCTGTACTTGTGAATTGTTCTATAGGTTGGCTTCTACCACCCCATCCTTGACCATTTCAGGAATAGATGGGGTGTAACAAAGTTGTGGTTTAAATTCCACTTTTTCTTTGTGTAGTGGGGAAGCAGGATCCTTTGGCTATGAATTACCTACAGTATTTGCTTTTGTGTTGGTGGTTCAGGAGTCTGAGTTACAGAAGCCCTCTGGGTCACAGACTTCTCTATCCGGGTGTTAAAGTTGTGTTTGGTTTATTAAAAGAGGCTCTTCAAAGGTCGGTAATTGAGACTCATACAATCAAAGAGTATCCCAAGCTGGAAGGGACCCATCAGGATCATCCAGTCCAACCCCGTCCCTGCATGGACACCCCAACAATCCCACCCAGAGCATCCCTGAGAGCATTGCCCAAATGCTCCTGGAGCTCTGGCAGCCTTAGGGCCGTACCCATTCCCTGGGGAGCCTCGTCAGTGCGCTGATTGTAGTGGCTCCTGAAATCCTGTTGATAAAAATGGATAGAATTTTCATGGTTTTAAAGCAAATAGAAATTCTTCATCTTGCCGTTTCTACTGCTATTCTACCCTTAGGCCTGTAAACTTATGATTAAAGTGGGTGGAATATCATACTGATGGTTTATGGGATAATAGTACAGACTGACCAGACAAACATTTTGTTTTAAAAATAGAAAGGCTTACATAATGATGCTATACACAACAACACTATATGGATTTGAATAAGATATCTAGAATAGTTATTCTAGCAGCATCCCTTGGTGTTACCTGCTTCAAAGACAGCTGTTTCTGGAGTGAAGACATGGTAGTGCCAAGTGATCTAACAGGAGTATTGATCCAGGCCTGAGCAGACTTTAGGCAGGGTTAGAAGTTTGGAGAAACGGGGTTTTAAACCATTATGAGATCCTGAGATCCTAATTTGTTATCTGAATAAGAGAAAACCATTCTTCTTCTTCTACTTCCTCTATTTTTATTTACAAAACCCTGTCTGTCTCTCTGTGTTTTGAGTTGTTTACAGAGATTCATGTCTTGATGTGTGGCATGTTCTTAGGAAATCTGAGGCCCCATTTTGGAGAATAAATAAACCAGTGAATATGTCTGAAAGCATCAGGATGGGATCATAGGCTTTCCTCTTGCCATGAAAGTGACCTCAGTTTCTTTTCCTTCGGTCTCTGTAAGAGAAAAGCAGAGACTTTATCTGTCAAGTTTGGGAAAAGATAAAGAGCAAGTTCACTTGAAATATGTATTTAATAGGGAAAATTTTCCGGGTTCTATATATACAGGTGGACATTTTCCCAAAAGTGTGTTAGGTGTTGAGGCCATAAGAATGTTGCTGCTAACCAAAATTCTAGCCCTGAATGTATCTATAAATAGGACAGCCTCACCCCTTTGGCTCTGTGAAATTATATGTAACTGGAATAATTTCATACATCAGGACATAAAAGGACCTTGAGCTTGTGCTTTTATAATAAACAAGGAAAAGTTTATCTAGGTTGCCCAGTTTATTCACACAAAGACAGCTCTTTACTCAGGGAGTGGGGAGGTTCTTACCTCTTAGACTTTCCTCCTCAGGATTTTTATCTTGTCCCGTCTCAAGATTTTATTAATGAAAGCAAAACAGCTTTAATGTTTATGCATTTAGGCAGACAGAGCTCTGCATTTTGGAGTCATGGCTAATTAGATTTGTGGAGCCTGTGCAATTTGGGATGTTGGGTAGGGAGATCTTTTTTTTTTTTCAGAAGACACAGAGGAAGGAACACATTGCTTGTATTCCCTTCCTTACAGGGGCAGCAGCATTTTCCATGCCCTGTGCACATTCATGATGATAGTCTGCTGTTCCTGGGGAAGCAGGCTTGTTGAAGTTCACCTTTGTGTTTGGAGAATTCCTTTGAAATTGCTATTCAGTAAAGATCTGGGTAGCAGACATTTGCACTTCTCCAGTGGAAAGCAGTCTGAGGGAAGAATCAGCTGGTAAAGCAGAACAAATGCTGTCTTTCTAAGGGCTAGTAATGGGCTGTAAGCCCATTTCTACTTTAGTTTTGAGGGATGACTAAGATGTTTCTCTGTTCTGGCAATATCCACTTTGGATCCTGCTGCTTAATTTCATCTAGAGGCTTGCTCAGCCCAGCTGCATGTTGAAGGGAGCACAGCTGCCGTGCAGTAAATGCACTGGCAGGGTGTGCAGGAGCTGATCTTTTGTTACTGATGGCTGTGCCCAGCTCCAGGGTGTTCTGTGAGCTGGCTTTGGGCTGCTGAGCATGGCCAGCCATGTGATGCTGAAGGACAGGCTTCTGCTCCTCTCCTCCCAGTGCAGCCCTGCCTTTTATGTGTGCGCAGTTCTTGTGGTCTGGTGGATGCCCAGAGGCTCAGCTTTCCCTTCTGAGCCTTTATTTTTGCAGGAATCTGAAATAGCAGAGCTGAAGCTGCTGAATAAGCCAGACTGAATCCAGGGGAGCAGATCTAGCTCTCCCCTTTGTCCTCCACAGAAATATGGAGAGGAGAAACTCCTGTGAGTACTTCAGCGAATTGTTTGATTAGTGCGTGAAAGGAAAGCCAGCCAGGATTTTCTAATCCTGTCTCTCTTCATTTTACCACTCAAAGGTCTAATGGATATAATTGTTTTTTCTTAAGATTTATGTTTCTGAATTAGTTTTCAGGTATGGGAGTCTTTCAGCCAGGGCTACTGAAATTAAAACCAAAATCTGATGAACAAACTCCTGAGGTTATCTCTGTTTGATAGTAAGAGGGAGCTGTATTCTTTCTGCTTTGGTCATGTTGGATAAGGTGTGTCTTTGAGATTAGGAAGTCCTGATGCTCATGGGAGGAGGGGAGTGCTTCTTTCTTTTGTCTCCAGCGTTGGAGCAGAGATGCTAATTAAGTACCAAACAAATTGGGTTTGGGCAAGTTTGCCTTTGCTATGGCAGTGAAAATGTTTTGTTTGGGAGAGCTGTGCAAATTACACCCACAGGCGTTCATGTGGAGATAAATCAGCCCGTGGCTGCCCCAAATCTTCCTGCTGCAGTCCTCAGAAATATGCCAGAGGAGCTTGGGGAATGGCAAGAGTCAGTGAGCGTGTTCTGGAACGGGTTGTGTACGGGCACAGCCCTGAGCAAAGCCCTCCCAGTGAGGAGTGACTGTGATCCCAGCACAGAGAGGCTCTGTCAGCAGGACAGGCAATTCAGAATGTGGGGATGCTCTGCTCTGCTTCCCCAGCAGGATAGGACTCTGAGCTGAGTTTTCTTCTAACCACCATTCTGCATCTTTGGCATTTTGGCAAGAGAAAGACTTTCCTGAAAAATCAAACCTTAAAACATGGAATGAGAGACCTCAGAGTTGGTAAAAACATTTAGGAGAATAATAAATGCTCAGCCTTGTGAGGCTGCACTTAGTTATACGTTTATTTGGGGGCTTTTACAAGCATAATGGAACTCTTCTCAGAGTTGCCTTGGGATTCAGGGGACCTAATTTCCCTAAGACTATGAAAATCCCAGGCTTTGCCATGTAATGTTTGTTTGCCTTTACACTTCTTTGCTAGTCTCTGTGCCTTCTTTCATCCAACAGCAAATGCTTGGGTGCTGCAACAGAAATAGTTTAAAAGCCGGTGATTTGAGAGAAAAAGAGCTGGAGCTTCTTAGATGTCTGGGGACTGGATGAAGTAGGATTAATCTAGCATTAAGGCAGAAATTTGTGAGAGAAGCTTGGTCAAGTGACTGGCTGGAGAGAGGGGGGGATTCATGAAGTCAAAGTCACTTCTTCAGCCAAAGGGGGATCAGGCTGATACCTTTCTGACAGGATGCTTTGCCTGGCCTCTCCCAGAGACTCTGGGTAGCTGTCACATACTTTCTCTGCAGTTTCTTGGCGTTCTAAGAGATCATGCCTTAAAAAAAGACTCGGAGTGAGCAGCTTTCCAGAAGGTCAGTGGAAATTTAATGCTACAGTGCGGTGAGGTTTGTGAATCACCTGTAAAGCAAATAACAGTGCTGACGAGTTGCTTTTCAATTATTAATTCTTGTACAGTAAGTTGTTGGCCATTATGATGGGTTGTCTATGTAAAGTGGTTCCATAAAATGCAAATTATTAGCTTCTATGTGGGTCAGAAAGCATTGCATACTTGGTCTAACTCTTGTAGTTAAATAGACTCCTTTGCTAAGCAAATAATTTAAGCACTGGTTACTCTTAGCATTGTCAAAAACATACATGAGTTCTTGCTGAGTGTAAATAAAAGGGTTTCAGCTTTGAACGATGACTGCAGGATTTGGCTTAAAAGCTATTTTTGGGCCACAGGCACAGCCCAAAGCCAGGAGATGTCTGTGGCTGTGCTCCTGGGATGGCGTCAGGATGGAGGATGACTAAGTCACCCCTGCAACCTCCTGCTCGCTCCAGAAAGGTGGTGATTTATTACAGCTCTGTGTCAGCAGTAACTCGCCGTCCCCCTGCGCTGATTCAGCCGCCCAGTTTAGCTGGGAGTCAGGGATGTGCCCGGCTCCTTCCCAGCCAGAGCTCCCAGGGTGGAACCATCGCCCTTCCTGCCCCGTGTCCGACCAGGCCGTGCCGCCAATCCATCCTTGTGGGGCTGGGATGGCGTTCTTGCCGAGTCAGGCTGGACAAAGCCTCGGGGCTTTGGGCTGCTCAAGGTGCTGAGGTTGAAGCAATAGCAAATGTGGCAGAATCAGCACACAGCGATGTTGCTGCGCGGTGAAAAATCCATCCAAGCCCTTCGAGGCCCTGCCCTGGCTTTGCTTTGTAGGCAGAACAGGTTGGGCAGCAGCACAGGACTAGGGAGGCTGCATGGAACAAGGAGGAGTTCACTGAAGATGTTCGTTGAGTGCAACGTGTCGGGGACTCCTGTTTTTCTGGGATTTGCAATGCCCTCAGTGCATGAGGACAGATTGCTTTGCTCCTGTTGTGATGAGTAACAAGTAGGTGTTTTATGGCTGTCTTGCTCCTCCTGCCTTCCCTCCAAAAGAAAGCCCAACCCTCACCAGTCTAAAGACCTGATTTTGGAGTAAAACACTTAATTTTAATTTTAATTTCTGGCTGTGATGGAGACTGATGACAATGCCTCCTCTCTTCTCCTCCACCCTCCTCTCCCAAGAGCTGCTGCTCTCCTGGGAAAGCACATGAAGAACCCGCTTGCTCGCTCTTGTCACAGCCCTTATCTCTTTAGTGGAGTGTAAATAACCAGGATAATCATTGTGTTCCTGCATGTTTTGTGCCCTAAGCCAAATGCAGAAGAAACAACTCTTTTCTGGGTCATTTTTTGCATCATCCTGTGCTTTGAAAAGGCACAAACAGGCTGTTGTTGGCCATAATCAGCATCAGCTGCTTCCCAGGTCTGGCCAAGCAGGAGTTTTGATGCAGTCCTGGCCAGAGGCAGAAGTGAAAGATCCCAGGTGAATTAACCATGCCATAAGAACACGGATATTATCCCCCAAAATCTTTCCTAGCGTGTGGAGTCAGCTCTGCTTTTGATCTTGGTTGTGACTAAATATCCTAAGGAGTAAAAACTGCAAGTAAGAGTGGAGGCAGCCCTGAAGAATTTTGGATTTCTGCTTCATGGTTGCTGCCTGGTGAATGGTGCTGTCCAGTTTGCTGATGAATTCTTTTATGGGGTAAATTGGTGACTTTTCTCCTTTAAGTGTTTAATTTCCCATTCTTCTTTTCTTTTCTTTGTTTATAATTTTCCATTCCTTACCTGCTGCCATCTCCCCTGACTTGTCATGAACATGCCTGAGTTTTTGTGTTGAAATTGTTTTACTGCTTTCAAAATACTAAGTGTGACTGGGTGTAAAAATGAAAGTAGCATGTGAGATTCATCCCGCTGCTTCAGTGCCAGTGAAATCGAACCCTGTGAGCTAGCATCCATATCTATAAGGTTTTTTCCAAGTGCAGACTAAGCTGAGGTGCTGACTGGTGTTGAGGGGGAAAAGCCCCAGCACTGGAGGAGTGCAGGGACCTTTCTGTATCATCAGAGCGCAGGACTGGTTTTGGGGCTTGGCTTAAATGTCAAAGGAATGATGGAAAGCAGAAGATGGGAGTGGCTTTGGCCCTTCAGGCAGACTGTGCCTCTTGGTGGTAGGGGTTGGAAGCTGTCTCCAGTTCCTTGTCCCTGCCTGGTCATTAGCCATGAGGTTGAGTAGATTGAAGGATTTGAAGTGCTCTAGGGCTAAGTTTAAAACTGATGGAAATTACAATGGGCTCAGTGGCAGTGCCTTGAACTTCAGTTGTTTGTACTTACCTGGAAGCATAGGACTGCCATGTGCATCTGTCTTTGGCAGTTCCCCTGGTTTCTGCCCTCTTTGCTGCTTTGTTTTAGGGACTGTGGGGGAAAAAAGAGAAGAAGCATGCACTGGTAAAACAGCTTCAAAGTCTGTGATTAGGAGGAGAAAATGTAGATGCTTCCAGATATTGCTGGAATAGGAGAACAACATGGGGTAGGAAATGGTGCCCTGGGATGGGAGTTGGGAGACCACAGCTCTTTTTCCCAGGGGGCTGTGGAGCTGCTGTGATGGGAGTTGCCCATCCAGGCTCTCTGCAGCCACAGCAGTGTCTTTGTGGTAAGACTCTGAGCTTGTTCTGTGCTTTGCTATCACAAAAATAAAATCTGGTTCTTTTTCTCGCTTTTGGAGTGGTTTTCAGTTTTGGTTTTGTTTTTTTCTTTCTTTTTTTTTTCTTTTTTTCTTTTTTTTCTGTGGTTTTTTTGGGGTTTTGGTTTTTTTGTTTTGTTTTTTTTTTTTAAACCCAAAGTGAAATCTGGATTATTTTTCAAAATCCTTTGATCAGCTTGAGCCTCAGTAGCTTAATTCTGTTCTCATAACAGATTTGCTTGTCAAATACTATTTTAAAGTTCAGAATTATGACTGAGTGTTTCCTCTTGCTGTCTGTGACAAGTACTAATGCTCAGAGTGCAGTCCTGGGGCTGGGGTGTGCATCTCCATTTCCTGATGTTTTCCAAAGCTTCACCTGCCTCCGCAGGGCGAAGGCAGTGCTGATGGACTGCAGGCTTGTATGGCTAATAACTGTAAACAGCAATTCTGACTCATTGGTTGTGGAAGACTGAACTACAATCAAATATTGTGGCCATGTTAATTTGTTTCCAAATAGGAAAATTTGTTTAAATATCATTGCAGATGAGGTTTAGCCCATGTCTTTCTGGTTGCCCTCTTAGAAGGTTTATGGCTCCCCTGCACATCTTGATTGCTCCCCAGCTTCAGCTCCACCTTTCTGCAGTCCCTATGTACCTCATACAGACTGGAATCTTCAGGTGCTTTGGGCTTAGCATGTGTTGAAAATTAACTTCTAGGAAGAAGTAATGGTTGGCCACCATGATGTCCAGCAAAGGAGGTCTGGGTTGGAAGGCACCTTCAAGATTCTATCATTGCAATCCCTGGAATGGCAGAGACACCTTCCACTTGCTCCAAGCCTCATCCAGGCTGGCCTTGGCTATTTCATGTTGGCTGGCTCTTCATTTTGGGGTGAAGGCAGAGCCTGAGCATTTTGTGTCTGGGTTGTCACCATCCAGAGCTGATGTCACTAACCAGAAGAATGACGTGGAGAGTGGGAGTATAATGTTTGTAAATGCAATAAACAAGGAGGTGGCAAGGTGGAGGGCTGAGATGGAATGTGAAGAGCTAAACTGCTGATGGCACAACAGGAGAAACAGAGGCATGACCTAGCAAAACCAAAAAGAGGCACTTGCTGTTGGAAAGGAAATTGTGTAAGGACACGTGTGCTTTACATTGCTGTCTCAAGGTGTGTGGTCGGGCAGAAATGATCAAGTGCCTCTTTCTCCTGTCCTTCATATAGTGGGTGCTGTGAATAAAAACTTAGAGTGAGTGCTCAGGGCCAGAGCTGCCATGGCATTGTGTTGCTTTTCTTCATTGTGCACCCTTCTCTTTTAATGGGTGACATACAGTTGGGCTGGATCCAGACAGAAAATTTGTCACTCAAATTGTGCTGAACAGCACCACTAGGTATAGGCAAGGCAGAAGAGGAAAGATTCAATCAGGTTTTTTCTTCAATTCTGAAATACTAACAATCAGCCAAAAAGCTTGTTAATATTCCAGTTGTGAATTGCAGTGATTCTGCTTAATGTGCTTTACTTATCTTCCTGTCATCTTTTCCAGGGGGAAATGTTAATATTCCACTTAGAAGCAGTATTTCTTTTGATCTTTGGCTGCATCCTTTGTTTGTTCCCTAAACCTTCTCTCTTGCTACCACAAACTACTTAGATAGCTGGTATTACAGCTCTTATGTTAGTTTCCTGATTCTCAGTGGTGCTGGTTTGTGTTCTGGGATTTGATTGCAAGACAGACAAGTAAATTAGTAAGTAAAAAGCAAAACAACAGCAACAAGCAAAAAAAGAAATTGTATTTGATTAAAATCCATTTTACTGTGGCACCTTAGCTGTAGCTAATGGAGTGTGTGTGTGTTTGGGAGAGAAGTAAGGGTATAAATGAAGTTTAATGGATGAGCCTTCACTTGTTAAACTTGGGATGGGGCTTGATGGAAGAAATCAGTGTCATTGTGGCATGGACACATGTTGGGAAGGAGGGAGCACTGGCTATGGGAAAACAGTGATTTGTGATCCCAGCAGCTTTGGATGGTTAAAAGCCCTGCTCTGTAGATGGAGGCTTGTTGGGATTTCTGCTTTATGTCCCCGCCCGTGCTGCGTGGTGTTGCAGTGACCTGCAAAAGCCAGAGCAGCATGAATTTCCACGCAGTTTCATGTTGCCACTTGTGCTGGCACACGGGGATGTTTGACAGGAGAGGTCCTGGCAGGACACCAAGGAACAAGAGCTGGCTTGTCAGCAGAGGTAATGGAGGGGAGGCACAGAGCTGGTGCAGCAGGGCCTCGTGTCCAGCACAAAGAGCTCCAGTGCTGGTTTTGGGCAGGGAAGCTCGTGCATGGGGTGTCTGCAAAGTCTTAGGCGACGTAAAGTTGTTCCATGGGGGTCTTCTTTACTGGTTTAAAATTTTAGGGCATTTCTAAAAAGCTCTTAAGAAACTCCTTGGTTAATTTTGCTTCCAAGTCAAAAGGATGTTCTTCTGGAATTTCCTCTCACCAGCACTGGCACCATTTCCATTTCCTCTTCTTAAATTTCCCCTCACCACATTGCCAGTTGTGTTTTGTTGGTGCAAGGAAACCCCAGATGACATCAGGTGTTGTTCTGGGAAATGCAGTCGTGCCTTTCAGAAGGAGGTTGGTTTTCCAAAGCTCACAAGGTGGGGAGGAAGGAAGGAACAAGGGATGGAAGAGCCCAACAGTGGTGATGGTCAGTCCATGCTGACTCTGTGTTGCACTTCCTAAAACTTTAGTTACTCTTTGAAGAGAAAGGAGTTGCCCCTGTACTTGAGGAGGCAGGAGGGATGTAACTCACATGATGATTTCTGTGTTCCTACACCGCTTCCCATGTATCTGCTTTTGGTTTCCCTCGGGTGCAGGATGAAATGGACTTCATGGACCAGATGTAGCTGGGAATAACTGCTTGTCAACTCATCTTTAAAGGCTTGGGTGGGCTTGTGAGGTCTGTGTAGGATGACTGGTGGGATTGGGGGATTCCACTGAAGGCTTCCTAAAGAAGGAAGTGCTTCTTTATTCGTTTCTGTATATCCCCGGCTAAGCTTTTGGGATAACAAATTTGGGAGAGCAAAGGAATATAATGGAAGTTTGCCATCAGATTTGAAAATGAAAAAGACCTGTTTCTTCCATGGATATAAGAGCAGAGAGGGATGGAAAGGTGGAGCTTTCTTTTGCCTCTGCTGTGCTACTTGTTCTTTGCTTTACTGTCTGTGAAATGTTGTAAAAATGCCATCCATCTCTGCTCAGCACAGGGGAATGAAGGTATAAGGTGCCTTCCCCATTCGTGAAAAGGAGCAACTCTTCTGTTGGGTTTGGGGGGAGGTAGCCTGTCTTTCATTTATTTTACATTGTTTTCTCATCTTCCTCTCCCATGAGTGCTGAAGGAAGTGCTGGTATTCCTGCAGTCTCTGAGGAATGATGGATTATCATCTGTTAAGGGACTGACAGTCTAATTGAAATGGTGAATTTTGAGCATGCTGTGAGTGCACTTGTTCCTTGTGTGCTCTTACTCAGGGTCTGTGGTGTACGAAGGTTTGCCAGTAACAAAACTCATTTTTGTATTCATAGACTTAATGATTTGTTTTGGTAAAACCCCGTTATTTTTAGTCTCTTTGAAGCCAGTAGAAATATTAATTTACTTTTAGAGTTGGTCACTTTTTTGAGATTGCATTTTTTGTCATGTTTTCTGCCTACTCAACAATGCACAGCCAATCACAATGTTTTTAATCTACTATAACTTGTTTGATAAATAAGCAGTTTATTCTGTTCTCCATCAGATTCCTGCCTTAGCTGAGGACAGTATAAAATGACAGAAGTGATTGGGTAGTGACTCTAAGAACAAAGGGTTTGCCATGTCCAGTCTCCTGAAGTGCCTCTGCAGATGTGGGTGCAGGGATGGTAGGAATGCACCTGTTCCTCCAAAGGAACTCTAATCAGAGGTGCAGGTGTCCATACTGAAGGTATATTTGTAACATTGATAATAGTAATCTTTATTACAGCTTTTAAGTGCAATCATAGTCAATAAAAAGATCTCTTAGATAGAGTCCTCTTGTTCCCCCAGCACTGCCAAGCCCACCCAGGTATCCCCAAGTGTCATTTCTACTTGTGGTGACTCCATCCCTGCCCTGGGCAGCCTGTTCCTTGACCACCTTTGGAATGAAGAAATTTTCCCTAATATTCATCCAGTATTCCCAATCTGAACCTCCCCTGGCACAGCTTGAGGCTGTTGCCTCTCATCCTGTCCCTGTTCTCTGGGAGCAGAGCCTGACCCTCCTGGCTGCACCCTCCTGTCAGGGAGTTGTGAGAGCAGAAGATAATAAGGAAAAATAAGAAAGTAATAAGGGTAAATAAAATAATAAGGAAAAATAAGAAAGTCATAAGGGCAAATAAGAAAGTAATAAGGATAAATAAGTAGCAGGAGCATGCAGAGGCAATAGGGCAGATTGCAGCATAGGGCAGCTACCCAGTGTTCCCTGATGGTGACAGACAGGGACATTATCTGTGATTCTGGGCTGGGTACCTTTTGCATGTTCTGAGTTAATGAGTGATTTGTGTGCAAATTGGATTGGCTGGCAGTAATTACAGCGGTGCCTGTGCCGAAGGAGAGTGTATACAGGTCTGTCAGGATTTGGGAGGGTGGATGTTGTTCAGACAGACCATGGCAGCAGGAAGCTCTGGGTTTGGGTTGAGGTTTCTGCTGACTGCTTGGCACCAAAGCCTCACTTGCCCTGCCTTTCACACTCCCCCCATTTTACATGTGTTAATTGGCTTTAGCCAAAAGATGTTGCTGCCAAGCTTGTTCCAAGTGGAAGGCAATGTAAACCATGCTGTAGCATTGTACATATTCAGGCACTTTGTCTGAAACACAACACAGCAACAGCAGCAAATGTGCTGGAGCTCTGTCTGGAGCTGTGGAAATCTGTCCTGGCTGTGGGTTTGGTGTCAGCTGTCACCCTGCTCTTGGTGGCTTTCCATTCTCCTTTGTCAGCTTTGTGAGGAAGCAGACTTGAAGCAGGAGGAGAAGGTAAGTGGAAACTGAAATTGATATTAAACACTTCTAGATTAATTTCAGTGACAGAATCGCTGCTTAATTTCTGTGGGAAGAGCATTTGCCAGAACCTTGTCAAATTCTCCCAAAAAAGAGCTAGAGAATGTTAAGCAGAAACCCCACAGCATTTCACAGGAGTTTATTCTGTTGTTTCAGTAGTGACTCATCTCCAGAATGATCCATCCTCTTTGCTATGTATATGGTGAGGAAAAAACACTGACAAAGGTCTCAGAGCTATATAAAATGCAGTGTTCTGTTCAATTATTAGTTAAAGCATCTGAGTGTCTCAAACCCTTAGGCAATTTTGGGTTATCCTGGCAAAAGATGTTTGCAGTCAAACCTGGTTCATTTTTTGTTAAACATCCTGAATTTTTAAATTTAAGAGTGTGGGATGAGACAGAAGTGGTAAGTATAGACAGAGAAACAAGTGCTAGATAAGATTTTCTGAATGGACAGAATTGTTATTTTTGAAACCTCAGGGGTTGTTAGAACATCACTTTTTCCTTTCTGCACATTGCATTTTTGGGTAAATGACCTGAAAATTAAAGATTAGCATTCCAGTGTGTTTACTGAATGCTTTGCTTCTTGGGTTTGCTGTTCAGAAAGCTGAGAGCTCTCGCCTCGATTTTCCTCCTGCCCCTACTCAACATCCTCAAAAGGCAGCAGTGAGTACAAAAACAGGAAAGGGGAATGATAAAGTGTGGGAATCAAGGGAGTGCTGAGTTAGCAATGCCAGGAGGAAACAGCTCTAACAACAGCCTTGCTTCTGGTGAAAAATAAATGGAGGTGAACTGACTTAAACTACTAATGAAAATGGAGTTCTCTTTCTTGTCACATTTTTCTGTGACTTCTTCTAACAATTTTTAATGCAATAAGGTAGAAAGCACACCCGTTGTAGTGACTGGATGTTGGCATTAGTGTTTTAGCAAACACCTACACAGCATATATATGGATTAAATTATCTAAAGGGCTTGTTAGCATATCATCTGCATGCAGAAGAAAGTGATGGTGGTGATGGATGCTGCTTAGAAATTGTGTGAAGGACTCTGACTCCTTCTTGCTTTCTTCTTTCACTTCATTGTTTTCTCCACAATGAAAATGTCTGCTGCATTTGAGGAGGACTTTTTCTCTCTGTCATTTTTTGTTGTTGTTTTGAAGGCCTTGAGACATTTCCCCCTATTTTATTGTAGGAAGATTTTGTAAGGCATACTGTCAGTGCTTTCGTGAAGCAAAAGCAAAATAGTGGAGAGCAAAACCATCCACCAGTGACAGTATTTGATCTACAGAACAAGCTATTTCTGAGAAAAGTTGGGTAATGCTTGATTTTGTTTTGTTTTGCCTTGGTTTCTTGGCTTCCGAATCAGTGTTGAAAAAATACCTGCCAACTGTAATTATTTTACTGGAAGTTTAATGCAAGGTCTAATTTTACTGGAAGCCTGGAGGAGAGGAGGAGACAGAGCTGGAGAATGGCATCTGATGTGGAGCAATGGTGATGTCAGGCATATTTAAGATAAGTGAACTTGTTGTTAATAAAATAAACACACAGTGCTGCTTTTGGCCCACTATGGGCCATGGAAGTGCTTGTGGCAAGCTGCTCACTTCACTACTGGACCAAAAGTCTTTGCTGGTAGTTTTGGTTGTCTTTCACCAAACCCTCTTGGCATATGTGTAACTTTGACCCCTCAAGCTTGTTGTGGTTGAAGTATGTGTGTGCTTGAAGTGCTTTGGCTGAAAAAATCAGTACTATTCTGATAAGGAGATGGGAAGTGTTAAATTGCTTAAAATACTAACTTTTCTCGTGGGATTAGGTTTTCTGTTAAAACTCATAATTGTGCTGGTATTTCTCCATCAGGGAACCTTTGAAGCAATTTCAGCGTTTTGAGATGGGTTTGCTGAAACCTTCCTTGTGCAACTTTTTTGTTAAGAAGGACACAGAGTAAAGAGAAGAGAGAAAAAAGTGAATTTTCAGAGGGAATCAACATATAGAGCAGGCTGTCTGGAGAGGATCCAATTTCTTCCACATTATGTGATGCTCGGTGGAAGAGGTTCCCAGATGTGCAGGCTCTGACATGTAGCTGGTGTGAGATGGGTGAGTTACACCTGATGGCTTTGCATCCAGCAGAAACTGTGATTTATCTTTGGTCCCAAAAGGAATGATTTGAGAGAAAACATCTGGTGCTCTTAGAACTTGAGGTTTTCTGATACAATCCTGGTCATTCTTCTGGAGTTCTCTTCTCTGTGTTCGGGGTGAGCTGCATTAATCTTGTGTGTCACTTATTTATTTATTGAGTGGAAAATCAGATCCTCTTTTCAGGCCCCCAAATCTTTAATTTAACTTTATTTGGCAGGTTATGTAGTGTACCACTGCTTCTGGTTTTGCTACCCATCACAAAAGCATGTGAGGAGTTTTAACTGCAGGACTGATACATTTCTGAAATTGGAGAGGTGATAAAGGGTTGGTGATTCAGATGTGCTTTGTGGGAAGTGTTTACAGAGCACAAAGGTTGTGGCAGGAGCAGTTAACTTTGCCTTTTAATAATTTAGGCAAAGTGTTTGGGAAGAGATCAGTGGGAAGCTATTTTCATGTTGTTCTCAAAGGGAAAACAGAATCCATCCTGTGGGCATTGGGCAGGACAGTGCTGGGCACAATGCAGTTTTGTAGCATTGTGAAAATTAGGAAGAATGGGGGGGAAGGATGAAGGGAAAGGGGACTCTCCCCCCTCACCCACTTTTTCTTGAGGGGGAAAAAAGCCCCAGACCCCTAGGTTTTCTCAATTTACTCATTGAGAATAAACTTGTAAAGGTGTCTATAAACCACAGGGTTTATGTGATTTGTCTGGTTAAGCAAATCAGCAGAATCTGCTTAGGCAGGGAGTCAGGGAGGGTATTGCTGCCTTTCTTTTAAATTTCAGGTAGAACCTTGAAATTAGAGGTTGCTATGAGTCCTTCCAGCATGTTTGATATAATTTGATATTTACACAGTGAAAGCCTGTCTAGACTCTTCCCAGTTGTGTTTATTATGTACATTGTCAGTTCCTGTGTGTTTCTCTTTGTCACTTTGTGTATGTAAGATTCATCCTGGTCTATCTTCATCTCCTTTTCCCCATAAAACTCCCCTAAAGGCTTATTACCCTTTTCCCATAAAACTGCTCCTGTCAGGAGCCCAGCAGTGTCCTGAGAATTGGTTTAGTCTATGAGCATGGAATGTTTTAGCTGATGCTACAGGCTTGCTGCAGAGACCTCAGCTGAGTGGATCTGCTTCTGGAAACCATCTGGCATGATTTAACAGATGCTGGGGGAATGGGAGAAGAATCAGATAAAGGTAAAACCTGTGGGTTGGGACAAGAATGGTTTAATACTTGAATTAAGCAATAATGATACTACTAGTATTATTCTTGTTATTATAATGAAAAGGGAGACTATTAAAGAGGGGAGTACAAGCCAGATGGATGAGTGATCACAGTGCAGTCCCTCACCACCCACCCACTGATGTCCAGCCTGTCCCTCAGCACCTTCAGCCCCTCCTGGCCAACCGCCCCTGTCACACACTGGGTATGACATCCCATGGTGTGGAACATCCCTCTGACATCCCGTGGTGTGGAACATCCCTCTGGCCAGGGGATCTGCTGTCCTGGCCATGCTCCATCCCAGCTTCTGCTGCAGCTCCTCACTGGGACACTGCAGAGTCCTTGACTTGGGGTAAGCTGTGCTCAGCAACAGCTGAAGCATCAACATTATTCTCAGAATAATGAATCCAAACCTCAGCACTGTACCAGCTACTGGGGAGAAAATTAACTCTCTCCCAGCCTAGAGCAGGACACCATCTTTTAAGCTGAGGGTGATTCATAGTGTTCCCAGGCTGAGGGCTGATCTATTTTAATGTGGAACCCACTGCAATTATGTTTACATGTCTTTTTGCACGTATGTAGGATGGGAATTGTGGTACCCGCCATCTTCTGTGTGGTTCCCACCATGTTATGAAAACTCAGCCTGGTGGCTGGAAAGAGCAACATTTTATAGGGTCTAGATGATGGGAGTGTTTCTTGTTCAACCCAGTTGGATTTTTTTGGGTATATAAAAATAAAATTTGAGTAGGAATTGCGAATTTTCTTCTGTGTGACCTCGTGCTAGTGTTTATCTTCTATTTTATGCTTTAATCACAGGCTGTTTGGGGGAGCCTGCCCTTGCTCCATATTTACAGTGTCCAGCACAATGGGATTCTTTCTTGTGCTGCTCCTTTGAGTACAGAAGTTAAAGCAATAATAAAATTGCATGCAGCTCTCTTTACTCTCCTCCACAAGCTGCTTTAAATTGTTCAACTCCTCCTTTCTTATCTGCAGCTCTGTGAATTCTGCCTAGAATTGTTCTGAGCTTGTCACAGCTCTCTGCTGCCTGTTTGGTAACAAGGGACACTGTTTACTTACATACTGATAAACCCTTTACGTTAAGCAGGAGCAGAAGCTGTTTGCTGTGTTCCGAGGAATTCAGGAAATCTTGAACAACAAACAGTTTTAACTGTTTCTCTTCTAAACGCTGAAATATTTTCCTCTTGTCTTAATCTTGCAGAGACATCCTTCACCGAACATGTGTGTAAAAAAGAAGCAGATCTGAAATCTGTAGACAAGAGATTAGAAAGTCAAATCACAGTTTGGAAGGTAGATATATTTATTCTCTGTGTTCACACTTGTTTACAGTAGATGCAGCATTTGGTTTTGTTTTGGTTTCTTTCCCTATCCCTTGCTACTTCTGGAAGTATTTTGCATATTTAATTAAAAGTCTTCCATTTGAATTATTCCCCACCAAATTTTTGCTTCCCATTATCAGTCTTTTCTCTTCTGCTGTCATAGCCTTGGGTGTATTTTTCGTGGTCCTTGGTGCCTTTGAGGGTTCTGGTTCCAGGTAGTTTGTGGTAACTATTCTTGTTTATACCAGGGTGAGGATGCTTGGAGCATGAATCCATGTTCCCAGCTATTCTGGTATTAAAACTTCCCAGTGCAGAGTTACACGTGTGTCATCGTGACCTGGATGTGCATCTCTGCATCTTCACCTGGACTCACAGCTCATGAAACTGAACTCATTTGTTTAAAATATATGTAGATATGTGGAGTGAGGAGTTGGTAAGGGATCCAGCAAGGTATTTCCCCACCTCTCTGCTGGGAAGGCATCTTCACAGTCGTGGAAAATGTCTTGATTAAAGCTATCTTGTGTTTCTAGAGAAAAATTTCTGCAGAGGATGCAGAAACCTTACTCTAATCCAGATCATCAGCATTCTGGATTATTACTGTTATTTATCTGCAGGAGTACCCTGCAATAAAATCCTTCTGTAGATTTTAAACTCATAAAAGGCAGACCACAGAGTTAAGATTGGTGGCTCCTCCCTTGGATTTTAATGTTGCTGAATGATAATGGTATCCTTTTTTAAACTTGCTTTTGCAGCCAATTTTTTTTCATTTAATATTATACAGGTAGGCTACATATAATTGCCATGTTGTCATTAATGATATGAGTGGTGTCCTAAATATCTTGATACGCAATGTTTGCATGTCAAAAATGGTTAACCTTCATTTCTGAGGTCTGATGTTTCTTCAGCAAGAAAATAATTGAATAGTACAGGAACATGCTCCTGCTAAATGCTGAAGGATGCCCTGTTGTAAGAGAAACCCAAGTGCATGTTAAACAACTGTAGGCAGATGATTTTGTAATTTAATAGAGGAGCTCATTTGAATGTTTTCCTGAGGGAATGCCACTTCAGGGAGTGTGTTGGTTGACGTGTGAGAGCTAAGCCACTTGGATCAGAAGGGGAGCCCTGTGGGATATCGTGTTGAGAGGGGATGTTGAACAGGGTGTGCCAGTATTTGAATTTCTTGGATATGGATTCGCTGTCACAATAAAGTTTTGAGGCAGAAAGTGAAGGTAGTCCTTGGTTAGGCCCAAAGCCCCTCTCCAGCTCTCCTGTAGCCCCTTTGGGCACTGGGAAGCACCTTTTCCATTGAACTTTCTTCTTTTCTTGCTTTTGCATTTTTCAGCATTTTGGATACAGGAAATACTCAACACTAAAATGTTTTGTTATTTTTTTAAAGCAGTTTAGAAAGTTATTAGCATTTTGCCCCTGTGCTTTGTTCCCTAAACCGTGTTCCTGCTGGCAGTGAGCACCTCTGGCTTGTGCCTGGAATCCAAATTCTGCTGTGGCAGATCCTGAATGGGCTCCTACCCCAGATTTGAAGGTGGCTCCAGGAATCTGAGATGTTAAATTTGCAATTTGAATTATCACTGTCTGCACAGAGCTTTTATTCTGCAGTCTGTCTAGCTGTTAAATGCTTACCTTTTACAACTTGAATGCTTCTGGCTCTGCAGCTGAAGTTAGGGTTGTTTGGTAAAGGATGTGGGAGTTGGTTTTGTGTTGGCTTTTTTCCTGAAGTGCAAATTATTTAAAATGTGGATGATGTACTGAAAAGTGCTTGTATACCTCATGTACAATTGTATCTGTATATAGGGCAGGTTAGTAATCCTTGCAGAATGACAACTGACTACCTCAGTTCTGAAATCATTGTGATTTCCTGTAAAAATGCTTTTTTTATTGCATTAAGAGGTTGTGCCCCTTGCTTGTCACCCTTTCAATCATGGCACTCGTGGCAATTGTTGGCTACATGATCTCATACCTTTTGCTTTATGTCAGACGATTCATGGGGCACACTGAGTGAACTGTGCTGTCATGTTGCCTGGCAGGTATAATTTTTTAAGATATGTTAAAATGCATTTTACTGAGCCTGCTAAATTTTTTTTGTCATGGTTTACTATTTTACAAACTGAATAGAACATGATGCTTTTCCCCTGAAAAATTTCTGCTACAAGCTTTTTTCTTGGTAGATAGGCAGCTTTTTCTTAAAAATTAAACCTGCACTTAAACAGTGAAAAAAGTGACTAATTTTCCTTGATCTTTTTGTCCAAGTGCTAATTATATGATTTGTGTAAAGCCCTCAGACTTCAAATGAATTTTGAAGGATAAACCATGGGTACTGTTTGTCCAAGTGACATTAAAAAGAGCCATAAGTGAAGGCACCAGACATACATGCAGCTCTGTAAGAACACCATTCCAAGGCTAGCCAAATCCCTAGAGCTTTAAGCTTCTCTTTGATCCCAGGGATTAGTGGAGGTTTCTACTTTTGCATGGCAGATTTTTGGGCAGTTAGGGATGGCCAGAGGAGCTGTGTTTTCCAGGGGAGATGAATCAAGCAGGATCAATATTGCTCCCAGTCCTCTTCCAGTGGTTGGCAGAGCAGCTCCAGGGAGGTTTGAGCATTCCAAGGTTTGAACATTGCACCCGTGTTTGTTAATTCCAGGGGTTTATGGTGCACCTGTTGATGGGATCAGTGACACATTCAGGTGGCATTGCCATGCCAGCCTCATGTCACAGTTTTGGGAGCACAAGCTCTCTGAGAAAGACAAAGTTGTTCTTCACCTTGGGTGAAACATTTACAGTCTTTTTGGGTAATGAAAGGGAATACACGGCGAATGTTGAAATCCTGGTGGAATTATTCTCTTGCCCATGCAATAATAACCACATAATAACTCATGCTGGGATAGGTGTGGTTGTCTCACCTGTGAGGATGTTTCTAGAACAGGCTGATCATGAGGAAAGTCTCAGAGAGAAAGGTTGCAGAGACTCCAGAAGGGGATTTTCAGGTGGAAGGAGAAAGCTCAAAGGTGAAGTAATAAGAGATATTAGTGATATTTAGAAGATAGATGTTCTGTAGGCCAGCAACATCTGTCTGTAAAAGGACTGATTTGTGTCATCCATTTACATTCTAAAATTAGTACTTACAGTATAAATACTGTCATGTGTGTGTAGCATCTCTCCTGGTCACAATCCTGAGCAATGCTGGAATCCTCTTTACTGGAGTCAGGGTTCAGCTGTCTGGGTGAGCTGTGGCTTTTCTCAGGCCAGAATGTTACAAATTTAAACCTTAACAATAAAATAGCTTCAGTCTAAAGAAATGCTCAAGTAAAGAACGGGAACTGTCTCAAAGGATTATCAAAAACATCATGCAGTGTTGTCATGAGTCCTTCAAGAGCTTCAGAAGCAGCGTGGGTGTGCTCAGCTGTGGCAGGGCTGTGATGCCAGGCTGGCTCCTTTCTCCTGGGCTGGCTGTGTGAGGCATAAGCCAGGTAGGTTTGGGTACACAGGAGTTTTAATTTGGTCTCATTCAATGGTACAGTGACTCTTCATCTTTACTGCTCACCCCCAAATCCTTTGTCAGACACTGGTGCTGTCCCTGCTGCAATGAGACAAGTTCCTTTGACAACTGTGGTTGTTAAAACCCAGTTTTGTAAATAATTCACCTCTGCCAGGGCCTGACAGTCTGAGCAGCTGCAGGTATGAATTGAGGAGGTCCTTGGTGAATATTTCATCATTTTTTGGAAGGGCTCTTTTTGGCAGGGATTAAAGCAAAGGAAATCAAAGCTGTAAAATATGTGTACCCAGAGATAAGTATTTTTGGGTGTAAAGAGACAAGACAAATATTTTTGGGTGTAGAGAGAGGTCATATGAGAGCATCCTATCAAACTCCTGCTCAAAAATCTGCTTTTGTTATCTAAAGCAAGAAAACAAGATTCTGCCAGCAGATGAGAGTAAAATTTAAAGCAGGAGTAAAAACTAACCACCAGGAGACTTTTAATACCTTTTTTATGATTTAAAGTTGTGCCATTCTCCTGCTGTTTTGATAGAATAATCTGTTTCTTGGTTTATCTTCTGCAGGGGATAGGATAGATCATGCTTATGAGTGGCATGAGAAATTTTTAAAGTTTATTTTATTTTTCATGTGTATTGTTTCCCATCACCATAGTGTGAAGTTCTAACAATATAAGCCTACAATTAAGAAAAGATATTATTAGTATCCGAAGGTTTCTGACACTGCTTTTTACTGTAAGTTTGTCAACATTTATACTTAGTCCTGCTTTAAAGTTTTTAGTAGTGTTCAGCATGAAAAGCTTTGTTTTGCATAATAAGAATATTGTCAGCGCGTAATAAATGCATTGTTTCTAGTGAAAAACCCCAAGCCCCCTTCTAACAAAACAATTTCCAAGTGATGTACTTCCATAGCAAACTGATGCTCCTGGAGAGCTGTTTTTTAATTAAAACCTGTATTATTATTTGTTCAACCGAAGATGTTTGCTGGGTTGCAAGACACTTTGACGTGCGAATCTGCTGCTCAGCCAGACACTGAAAGTGTTAACAATGCTTTATATTTGCCATCTCATGTTTGGAAAGACATGGAGAGCAGAACCCCAGTAGGGTGCAGCCATTTCTTTGCTTGGCATCCGGAATTGTGCTGTGATTTCATGGCTTATTCTCAACCTGAACCATCAGAACGGAGCTCAGCAGAGGCTGCTGGCTGTTGCTTGGCATTGAGGAGAAATTACATAAATCTGAAGGCTGGGGCTGTTTTTATCAGAAGTTGGAGTTATCCAGGATTGCTGAAAATTCATCAGGAGTTGTTGTGAGTGCCTGGGCTTGGGGAGCTGGACGTGTGTGTGTCACAAGGGTTATGGGCCCTTCCTCCCCCACCCCATCCTTCCTCTCCTGTAGGCTTGGAGCAGGGCTGCACAGTCACAGAGTATGCTGCTTTAATTTAGAACTTCCATACAGTGTTATTTACAGGGGGAGATCTCATTTGGATTAATGTTAATCAAGACCACTTGAGGTTTAGGTTAAAAGCAATAAATAAATGCAGCTTTTATAATCATGGGAAGTATTTGCAACGGTTTGGGGAAATATTTTAAAAACCATTGGGATAATTAACTGGAAAGTAGTTTTAAAGCTTGCCTTGCAGCCCCTCTGCAAAGTAATTTTGATGTTTAAGAGGATGAGAGATGTGTGCTGCCCTGGAAACCAGCTGGCAGAAGGTCCAGCACAAAGTGCTCTTAAATGTGTTTGAGCTGAGAGAGCCTGGCACCATGGGAGAAGTAAGGACTGAAATTTTTAGGAATCCTGGTTTTGAAGTGCAAAGATGTGTGTATTGGTGCCTTCTAGGTGATTCATTTGGCTTTATAGGATATACATACTTATATATATATATTTGTGTGTTTGTGTACACATACTTTTTATATATATCTGTAGGGGCAGATACACTTTTGTGACATTTTCATGCCAGAGGGCAAGATCAGGAGCACATATTCAGAGGTACCCAGAGCTTCTGCTCACTTGCTCATTCATGGCTTGTCCTAGGTTTGCCTCATTTACTTTGGGGAGTTGGGAAATAAAAATTTTGCTCTCTGAACCAAGAGGGTATCTAGAGGAGCTGAAGGTGGCTGGGCTTTTCCCTCTAGCCAGCAGTAATTTGTTTGAAACATCTAATGAACTTTCATAAAATGTCTAAGGAGAGAGAAGAAAAAAAAAAAAAAAAAGCTCACGCAGAGTTTTACTCCAGAGTTTTTCTAGGCTAGAAAAGCAGTCCAAAATGCTCCTTGACAAAAAGAAATTCAAGTAACTCTTACTGTGAGATGAGTGAAAATGTACAGACTTGGTGTGTAGGACCAACAGGAAATGATCCAAGTGGAAGAGTGCACTGCCCTCCATCTGAGGAAGTGGAGGAAATGTGCCAGTCAGGATTGTTTTCCAGCTCTCCTTGCTCTGCTCTTTTGATTGAGCCTCCTTGTACAAAATACAATGCTGCTTTACAGGGAAAACATCCATTGACAGGGCAGCTCATGGAATGGGATACTTAGGGTTGAGTTGAAGATTTAATGAAGGGCTGTTGGCAAGGAGCTGGGAGCACAAGCTGACTGTGATGCTGCTCAGGAATACAAATGCTTCCCTCTTAGGGAAGGCATTGGGGGGTGCATGTGGAATCTCTCATGCTGAGCATGAAAATTCCATCTGGGTAAACAACATCCCCTGGTTGGTGGAAATTAGGGAAGGGGAGCTGGAGCTCATGGGTCTGCCAACAGTGCCCAGCAGTGAGGGGCTTTCCCCAGAGATTGTAGGAGACAGGCATAATCTGCAAGAACTGCCTGGCATGCTATGATGTTTTCCAGAGTGTTTTCCAGACTGGAACTTGCTGTGAAATGGTGCTTTTAGAATTTGTGGGAGATCTACTGAATTACAGTCTATCAGGGTGAAGCCTTCTGCTGGTGAGACCAGTTGACTATTTATGTGTATTAACAAAGTGTGTGTGAGATGATTGTGAGATATAATCCTGATCACCAAAATAAAATGTGTCTGTTACAGCTTATCTGCTATACAAATCAGTACAAATGTTTTGATGTAGATTTAAGTGGTTTAATTCAGTATACAGACTGTCCTATGGTAAATAATGAAATGCAGGCAAGAAATAAAATGTCACAGTGCTGATCCAGTTCTATGAGTTGTTTGTTGTCAGGTTTTCACCAAGTTTTCTGAATCCCAATGAAGCATTGTCATTGAGTTCTCTACAGTAAAGCACACATCGCGATTGTACATTATTCCTTCTAATCTGTGTTACCTTGTGCTTGTCAAGATAAGTTTATTTCAAGTTCAGGCAGTTTAATTGTGTGGCTGTTCTCTAGCCCCTTGGGATTTTGCCATGCTCTGTAGTCTTGATGAATTTGCAGTTTAGTACATGTACATCATGAATAGCTCTTCCTTGGCCACTCCTGGCAGGAAATGTGTTTTAGCCCATATCTGTGCTCAAGGACAAATGCTGATGTGGAGTTTTGGGGCATTTTTTGGTCACTGAGGTTGATTAGTGTGTGATTGCAGTGGGATTAATGAGCACTAAGCAGGGGCAGGGAGGCTGTAGGACCAGTCTGCAGTCCCAGGTTAGACTCTGGCTCTGGAGTGTTCCCAGAGGAGTTCTTTGCTTACACTGACATGCAGTGAAGCCTTTTGAGGGTGAACTTGCTCTTGAGAGGATTTCTCTCTTCTTTTCCCTCTGGCAGGCCAGGTAACATTCTGAGGTTCCTTCCAGGCCACTTCCCAGACATCTCCAATAAAAGCTCCTTCAAGTCAAATGTCAAAAGCCCCTGGCTTTTGAACGTTCAAGTAACATGGCATTTTCTTTATCCCGAAAAACCAAGCAAACTGATTTTCCTGACTGAAGCTTAAAATTTCTTGATTTAACATCTTCCTCTAGTTGCTTTCAAACACTATCATTCATCAATTCTGATTTCAAACAATTTGTAAGGCCAAGCAATCTGTAATTTTCAACTTTCAGAATGTTTCCCACTCTAGCTGGTTTGGATAGAAAATGAAATATTTTTCCCAGGTAAATTGTGAGTTAATCAATCATTTATGGCTTTATATCAGTCAAGCAACCATGTTCTTGCTAAGTGGAGAGCAGGAAATTGTCAGGGGCACACCATGCACCTTGAGCTCTGCCTGTAATGCACCCATTAACTCCTCACTGTGCAGTGGGTGAGGCGTGACCAGGGTAATGTATTTACCTCATGTCTTTAGTTTGATTTGCTAAAATAAACAGAATTAATTGCTGCACTGTGCTGGCCTGTTCTGGAGCCCCCTTGGTTTGGTTCCCAGTTGTCCCATCCCATGTCATTGGTATTCTGTGAGGGTGGTGTGGCAGCTTGCAGGGAGAGAAAGAAGTCCAGGGGGCTCTGGGGGGAAATTGTCAGCCTGGGCTGGCTTTTCACTCTCAAAGCATTGGGGAAAGCTAAGTGCCATGGTGAAAATACAGAGGTTTCGGATTTTATAATGTAAAATTGGATTACCTGCTCCTCGCTTTATGAATAAGTCTGCTGTGCTCTGAAATACTGGTCTTGGTTTTTATATGCTGATAAAAAATCTGTTTGTGTTCCTCTCTCAGGCTGTACTTTGGCTTATATCAAATCAGATCCTTCCCTCCTCCATAAGTCACTTAAACAACCCTAAATGAAGATTAATGTTTCATTACATTTTTATCAGTTACTTTATAGACTGAAATGCACTGGTCACATGCAGATTGATCTTCTGTGTCAAGGAATAGCAAAAATCAGTACTTCTATTTTTCTTTTTAAACCACTGTATCTACAGAAACACTCATTTGCATCAAGTAATTCCTTCTATTGGATTTCATCTCAGGGATCTGTGTGTTGCCCAGGCTGAAGCTGCCCTGGGATCTGTGAGCACTCACATCGTTCCTCCTCTCACATTTTAACTTGACATAATCATTTGTTCCTAGAATTCAGAGACTTGTACAAGATCTTTTTATTGCCTAAAAAGAGGGGATTAACCAAGCTGTTGGGGTTACAGCCACTGTTCCAGCTGGTGCTGGCTGGCAAATACCCCAGGAATTGCTGGTCCTGATTTGGCATCTTGGCTGAATTTAAAGTTTGATCTCTGGGGCTTGCTTGGAAACTCACTTTTGGGGCTGCTTGGGAGGAGGTTGTTGGCATTTAGGTATGAAAGTCCAAGTGACTGCTTTGTGTAAATCCTGATGGTGATCAAGTCTGCCTTCCCCAGGTTTCTGCTGCTTTATTTCTTCCTTGGGTAGCTGCTGATTCCTGTTGTTTTTGCCCTGCATCCACTGCTGGCACAGGCTGACTTAGCCCATCAAAAACCATCTGAGTAATGTGACTTAGATCAGCTGAGGACCTTGGAGAAGACAACGTTTCTGTGTTTAATTCTTTTACCTTTATCCTTTCAACTTCTTCCACTCAACTGGCAGTCAGAATAAGGGAGTTGCTTGGCAACTTGTTCCCTTCTTCCCATGGCCTTTCCCTCCTTCCCAGGTATTTTGGTGGGCTTTAGAGAGTCTCTTCCATCTCAGTAAGCAGTCACTTGAGTTTTTGTTTGGTTTTAAACATTACAGCATTTTTTGGAAACTTGAGCATGTAGACTTTGCTTCTCTTTTAGCCAAGGGGAACTGAGAAGAAAAGAATTAAGGAAAACATAACATTTTAGTTTTTATTTCAGCATCTTTTAAAACCTGTCATAGAATCCTAGAATAGTTTAGGTTGGGAGGGACCCCATCTCCTTGTACCTGCTGCCATGGGAGGGACATCTTCCACTAGCCCAGGGTGCTCCGTGCTCTGTCCAGCCTGGGCTTGGACAGAAACTGGTCACTCTTGATGAACCAGAGTGTTTCTGTCCTTGCCTTTTTTTAGCATAAAGCTCTCACAATGACATTCTGGATTTAGCCTTTGGAGTTTTGAGGATGTCGACTTCACCTGGATGCAGTAAGGGTTTTTTATGAGCACTGATATATGTATTCAGTGATTCACTGGAGATGAGAAAATAGTTGCTCTCTGTCATGTAATTTTTAATTATAAAACATGCAACTGAAGAGAAACAGAGTTAAGAGAGAAGAATCCAGTTATTATTTCTGGTGCAGATACTTCTCTGCTGTTGCTGTCCTGAGGATGTTTTTTTGCAGTGGGATAAAGGCACCTTTAAATATTCTGTTTAAAATATAATTGGTAAGTGCTCAGCTGCAGTATTATAATTCGGTTGCACAGAATTTGCATATAACATGGGGATGGAAAAATACAGTAATAGTGACTGAAGGATTTATGGTGTTTTGGTGCCTATTGCTCTGGTTTATCAGTTGTCTGACTGTGGATGATTTACAGGTGCTATAAATGACACTAGCATTTACAATTGTGTTGTTTTGATTTAAATGCTCTTCTAGGGAACTGGACTCAGTTAAATGGATTTTCTTACAAATAACATTGAATCAGCTTCCAGCTATGGGCTCCTAGCACAGCCATGACCATCCCAGGCGTGGGTTTGGGAGGGAGGTGCACAGTCTGCAGGACTTGCACAGGCACTGGTTTATTCCTGGGGTCCTGTAGCTGCAGTGTTTGAAAGCTGCACAATTGACTCCCCCATTTTCCTTTTTTTTTCATTCTTCTTTTTAAAATCCAATTCAATGTTCTTTGAATTTTAGCCTTAGTATTGCTTTCCTAACATCATAAAACTATCTAAGAGAGCCAGCCTGATTCATAAACTTATCTCCTTTTCTAATTTTAAAAAGGAATCCTCCTCACACTTGACCCTAAACGGGGGAGAGAAAACCCATAAAGATACTGCAGAATTGACTCTCAGGAAAGCAGCTGCTATTTTCATGTGCAGAAAGCTAAATGTGGGAGTAAAGAGGCCTTTGAGCTCGACAGTGTCCAGCTGCTGGATGGCTGCCTTTTAACATGGGATGCAGCTGTGTCCTGGGAATCACAGACCCTGGACAGTGGAATGGCCCTGCTGGACCTGTAGAGCTGGACATGGCGACCTCGAGTTACTGCAGTTAGTCCTTGCTGGACACAAGGAGGGAAATAACAACAAAACAAAAGGAACAAAATATAAATGGAATTTAAGTAACACTGCATCGCTTCCAAAATTAATAAATGTGACAGGGTTAAAAAAACTCTAAGAGACAAGTCTCTGGGTAAGATCATAAAACCTTGACAGCTCTTGAGAGAGGCTTTCAGAAATACTGAACTGATGCTGTGCTGTTGAATCATAGAATCCCAGAATGGTTTGTGTTGGAAGGGACCTTAAAGCTCGTCTCATTCCATGCCCTGCCTGGTCAGGGAGACCTTCCACTAGACCAGGGTGCTCAGAACCCCATCCAGCCTGGATTTGAGTATAAGCACCTTTGAAATGTGATGGTTTTCATGTGGTTTCTGCCCAATTATCAGCAGGTCAAAGTACATAAAGTTTGAAGGCTGTTGAAGGTGTTAGCAATTCTTTGTGGCTGTGTGGGTAACTCAGAGGTTCATGTGACACTGTGTAATAATTGACACTATTTATTAACTAAGGCCCTGATATGTGGACATTTAATTGGAAAAGGAGCAGTATTGGAACACTTGAATAGTAAAGTACTTGTAAGGAGAATCCTTGTGGGCAGAAGGAGAAGGATTCAAAACAACTCCTAGAAGGTCGGCTCAGTTGATCCTCATGAAAAAGATCTGCTTGGAGTACAGTGGAAGAACTTGGAAAGTGCTTTTGAGACAGTGTTGTCCTCAAGATGATGAAAACAGTATGGTGGGTGAAATTTCCACTTTCCTGTGGATATTGTGCTCTGCTCCAGGTGTGAGCGAGGTCCCAGTGTGGTCCAGCCTGGGGGATGCATTTACACTCACACAGCCAGTCCCTGCTCAGTCCCTCCTCAAGCCCAGCCAAGCAGACTGTGTCCTCACATTGTCCTTGCTTTTCTATGTTCTCTTAGTCTTTTGCAATCCATATTTCTGATTTCTTCAGGAGCCTTGTATTATTTTGTTCCACTCTCACAAATTGAACAGTGTTGCATTAATTCTTCTCCCCATCAGTTTTCTCTTCATGAGAGAACTGCATGAGCATCTGCAGAGCTTCAGCATGTTTGGATGCCTGCTCTGGCCTATTTTGACCTGGGTTTTCCACATGAATTATAATCCTGTAGTCATTTGTATTGTTCTGACAGTACAATTCTCAAAAAAAATCGTATTACATTTCAATTCCTGCTGATTGTATTCAATAGTCTTTGGAAGCCTTTTCAATTATTTATAATACATTTTTTCTCTGCTCCTACAGCTGAGCAGAGTTTGTATTTTTTTCCCTGCTCTGTATGGGTTTTCTCCTTGCTTTGACTGCTGTGAGGCTGTTTCCAGCTGGGCTTTCCCCCCTGCCTCCTATTCATGTGTCGATTTGGCAGGAAAATGCCAGTGTGATGCAGCCAGTGAGGGGGCGTGGGAGAAGGCTCCATTTGTCCTGGGCTTTCAGGATTATTTCCTCCAGCCTGCCCCTGCTCACTGACACACCTTTCCCCACTGCAGGACCACAAGCCAGCAGTTCACATCCCTGCATCCCATCCAGAGGCTGCCCAGTCCCACAGCTGGACTGGCCTGTGACCCCCTTCCTCAGTGAGTTACATTCCATGTGCTGCCTAAAGGGAGTTGGAAACAGGACTCAGAATATTTTTGGTGGTTCCTGGTTGCCAGGTCAGCTCCAGTTTCGGTTTTTGGTGGTGAACAGCACATATAAGTTTATATCCATCACTGTTCCTGCAGAGATGTGAAGGCACACGCACTCTGCAAGGATGACTTGCATTATTTAATGCCTTCTGCAGTCCCTGCAACCATGCTGTACATGCACAGAGCACTGGCCTGGTGTTTGCATGCATTGGTGCTGAATCTAACCCGATATCTAACTCAATATCTAACCAGACCTTTCCAAAGGATGCTGAGTCCCTTTGCTTCAGGTCTGTGTGGGTTTTGCTGAGCTGGGATTAATGGGTGGGGTGTAAATGCTCTCTTTATGTTCCAAAAATTGCTTTATCATTACTATTCTGCATGGTATTTGGTTTAAACAAATTCAAGTGGTATCCAGGAAGAGTTTTCACCATGAAACAGAAAGTTGTGCTTTACATTCAGCTGGTTTTGAATGGTGGTTTTTGAGTTCAAACAGGTGCTTAAACTCAAAGCAGAAGAGCACTACACAGGTGTATGAAATGCAGAATAGAACCCAGCTCCCTGTACACAGAAAATTACGTGGTTCCTTTTGGGAAATGTAACATTAAGTCAAAATACAGAGACAGGATGTGCTGCCAGCTGGAATAAGATGTTGGTAATTGAAAAAAGATAGAAGCTGATTTCTGTGTTTTAAATCCTCGTGAGGTTAATTGCTGACTTGGCTGCTCCTTGTCATCAGTGGGAGGAGAGGTGTGCAGCCCTCCCTGCTCCTGTGCCACTGATCCTGCTCTGCCCTAGCTGGTTGTGTGTGAGTTACAACTGTGTTAACGTGAACTGAAAAGACTGCACTTGGTTTTGGCTAGTCTGCTGCTCGTTCATTTATATCATAGGCTGAAATATGGTTTGGATGTTATTTTGTGAATATCTAGGCTTGGTTATGGATGTATCCATTCAACATCTCACCATGGAATTGTAACTAATGATGTTCTAAGACTTTTTTATTTAATTTAAAAAAAAAAAAAAAAAACACCAACAAAAAGGAGAAAGCCACTGCCCAGAGCTGGGACTGGAGTAAACTCTTAAATCTGTGTTGAAGGAAATGTTTTGCCTTCATCAGGGCTGTCCAGAAGCTCCTGTGCCTCCTGAGTACTGCATGGCGAGGTGGGATGAAAGTAGGGAATGGATCACAGCAGGTTTTACAGGAGCAGAACCCAGTTCCTCCCTCCCCTGTGTTTTTCCAGTTCCCTGTTGTGGGCTGGAGGTTTCTAAAGCTGTGCTGCTCAGAGCACTGCCTGCTTTCTTAGCTCCCCTCCCAGTTGGGGATTCTCAGGGATAACCTGTGGGATAGGGTATGAGGTTATATAGCATATGGATCAAGCCATACCAGCACAAACATTCAGCTACCAAAAATCCTGTGTTCTCCTCCTTGATGCTGAGGAGTTATCCTGCAAAGCAGGACGAAGCAGTCAGTAGTATCATTTTGGGAATGCAGATTGCAGTGTGCATCCCTTTCATTCTTCCTTGTGCCATTTCCATGAGACTACAGTTAGGAAATAATTTTTAAAAAGACCCAATAGAAATACTGAACCCTATGCAGTTGTTCAGAAGAGCTAAGAGTGAAGTGAACTGCTTTGTTAGCTCTTATCCTGAATTTTACCTGCTGATTTTTAGCCAAATTTCAGCTGCAGTTTCAGCCATGGAGGAGGCAGACGTGCATGGAATGGGTGTCTGTGCTGGGATGACTCTCAGCAGCCTGGATGAGTCACCTCCTGTGGTTTTGAGCAGCATCTCTGCACTTATTCTGTCATTTAAGTCTTATCAGGTTAGTGAAGAAAGATTTCTTATTTCTGTAGCTCATCTGAAAGAAGAGGAGGCCCTTGAAACTGCTCCATCCCCTAATTGCACAGCAGCAGCAGCAGACTTGCATATGGCAAATGTTTCCTTGCTGACACATTATCAGCAGGTCCCCAGCATCTCAGCCCCTTGGCTTCTGCATAGCTCACTTGTTCTGTGTTGAGTTTATCCTTGGTGGCACATAAAGCAGCTCCGCTGTAGCTCTTGGGATGAAAAATGCCTTGGAAGCGAGGTGGGGGCAGGCTGTGGGCTCTGTGTGGATGCAGGGACATCCAGGGACATCCATCATCATTCACTGATGGAGGGAGATGCCAGGGTCTGTCGCCTCATTTGTGGATATTTTTAAGGATTTTTCTAGGGAATAACCAGCCAGCTGACTGTGGGGCTTTTTGTTGTAGCGCTGTTATGAAAATCAGTGGATATAAGTGAGGTGAGACCCTGCAAATGTGCAATTACAGATAATTGCACTAGGACCCATGTCAGTGTGATTATTTCTACCTACACAGGAAAGATTAAGAAGTAGTTTGGGAAGGAAATCAAAGTGAGAAAGAGCAAAAAATGAAGATTAGATATTCAAGTCTTCAAATTCCAGGTCTTTGCTATTACACTTACGGGTAATATTAAATCCTTGATGCTTTTCCTGTTGAAATAAAGAACTATGTGCTTCACATTTTTAGGAGAGACTTTTTAAACCAGTACTTTTTCTGGGAGAGGGGCAGTCCTTGAAAGAGCTTGGCTCCAGGCCAGAGTCAGTGTTGACATTTGGAGATGCATCCCCCAGCCCTGGTGGGAAAAGGAGATCAATTCAGGAGAACAAGGATGTTTTTTTCAGTGGGTAATGACCCCTCAAGGTTTTCCTCCAAAGCAGTGGGTCTTGTTGATGGAGTCTCTGCAGCTTCTACATCAATTTAGTCTGATTTGACATGACTGCCTAGGTGTAATGGTTGTATCTTTAAATTATTTTATTAAGGCAGAGCAAGGGGAGTGGGTCTGCAGAAGGGAGATGATGCTCAGACCTGTGCTTAGAGCGTACTAAATATTGTATAAATCACTGTCCCTGTACCTCAGGGCCTTTTACTGTGTCCTGCTCAGGAAAGCACATCTTACTCTTAAACCATGAAGACAGAAATAAAATTAAATGGGAAAGCTTATTGCTTGCTTTTTTTATACTGTAGAGGTGCT
The DNA here is from genome assembly GCA_009812075.1 of Sialia sialis. Lineage (NCBI taxonomy): Eukaryota > Metazoa > Chordata > Aves > Passeriformes > Turdidae > Sialia > Sialia sialis. The sequence continues at coordinate 6,685,934 of VRYO01001717.1, read as the reverse complement.
TGAGCTACCTTCCCATTATGGTAAGTGCTGGAGATTATTAGATACACAAGAAAGCTATGTACTGAAAATTGAACCTGGTTTCTCTGTACTCTTGTCTAGTGTCTCAATCACATCAGCCTAAGGTGCCCCCACCAGCACTGCCTTTTCAAAATCCCTTTGGAAATAAATCACAAAACAGTCTTTGTTTCATGGAACTGAAGGTTCAGGAAGTGACCTCAAGCCACCTAAAGTCAGTGAAAGGTCTTCTTGCTTTTAATCAGAGAAACTGTGGCTGCCCCTGGATCACTGGAAGTGTCCAAGGCCAGGCTGGACAGAGCTTGGAGCAACCTGGGCTAGTGGAAGATAGCTGTCATGGCAGGGGAGGATGGCATGGGCTTTAAGGTCTCTTCCAACCCAAACCATTCCATGGTTCTGTGAACATCTCTCTGTCATGTCCTTCTGACAGCCACAGCAATCTCTGCTGTAGAAGCAGGAAATATTCAGGTGTTCTCTGCATATTGTCGTACAACATTTTTTCTGAAAAGTGTGGGGGTTTTTTTTTTGGTGGGTTTTTGTTTGTTTGTTTGTTTTGTTTTGTTTTTGAATCTTTGGAAATCTAGTTGAATAGTACGTGCTTCTATGTTAAAGACAAGCTCTGCTACTGCTGCTGGTTTGGAAGAAGTTGTACGGATGCAATGTGATTGAAAAGCTTGGGTTCTCACCTGAAACAGGCCATGTCTGTGTGCCAGCTAAAACAAATACTCTGCAGTGTTGCCAGTCAATTAAATCTCATCTATCTTCAAAATTTTGTCTATTAATTGTCACAGAAAGAGGAGGGGAAGTAATTAAATATTAGAACTGCATCCTGTAATGGTGGTGGTGATCTTAGTATCACTACTCCTAAAGTATTTGAGGGTGAAAGGAATTCAGAATGAAATGTAATTAATTTTCTTTGGGAACAGCAAAAATGGTAAGTTGTATGACTGACATCTCATGTGCTACTGGGCTTTTCACACTGATTTTACTTTAGCTCCACCCTGTGTAAATAAAGAGGATGATTGCAATGCAATTCCCTTTCTCTTCCATATTTGTATTTCATTCTGTGATGTTTGAAATCTTTTTCTATGGATTTACTGGTGGTATTTCTCCTTAAGAGTCTGAGGAAGGAGAAGATGCTCCTGGGGACTATCATGTTGCTGTTGAGAGCTTTTCTGTTTGGAAGTCACTTGTTGCTTTAACATATCAAAACCCCATGTATTGGATCAGCAGAAATCCGGATTGCAAGCAAAAGAAAAGAAAATCAGCTAATTTTGCTGATGAAAAAGGTGATCTAAGCCTCGGCAGAGCAAAGGCTGTCCTGTGTTAAGCTGATGATAGGAATTTGTGGAATTAATTCAAACCAGGCTCTCCCTGCTGAGAAAAACTAGGTAGATGATCTTCTCTGTAAGGCTGGGCTGTCAAGTTGCAGTATCCCTGTTTTCTTTTGGGAAAGGGATTTGTGCTGAGTGCAGCTTCCCAGGAGAGGACACAGGGCAGCTGGGCTGGTTTTGTCAGCGCTGGTTTAGTGTAAAGCCATGGTTTGTACCAGTGGTTAAGGGAAGCATGTTCTGTCCATGCCTCCCAAGGAACAGAAATCACTACTCTGACCTTCTTTGACCTTTTTTTCCCCCCTAGTGCCACTGGAAGACTTTGCTCCAGAGTGTTTGCACCTCTCATTCTGCTGTTCATTTAGCCCTGCTCATTTAGCAAGTCACTGAGTTAATTTTCAATGTAACTGCACTATTTGTGCCAACTTGAATAATTTGAAGGAGAAAGAGACCTTATATGAACATTTTCTACTAGTATTTTTTTCCTTTCCTCCTTAGGCCGTTGGTGCACTTCAAAGGCAAAAATGATATATTTTTGGCTCTAAAATTACCTTTTAGCAGTTGAACAAAACCCAAAGACCAGTCTTTTTTGGTGGAAGGTAGTTGAGAAAGAGAGATGTCACAGTGGAGAAGTCCCAGGTGCTAACTACCAGCAGCCCGTGTGCATGACAAATTTGGAATTCATTTCTGCTTTCTTCTTTTTGGAAAAAAGAATGAAATGGAAATCAAACAGGCCTATTTCTGATAGGAAAGAAATTCAGTTAATAGCAGTGAGTTAAATCCTCGAGTTCTGCCTGGAACAGGTTGTTTCATAGGAAAAGCTGGCATGGATTTTCTTTGTAGCTTAGGAGTTTTTCATGGTTGCATGAAACTCATTGCTTTGATCTCTTGAGCATTGCAAAATTTTAACCTGATTTCCTGTGTGGTCAACATGGAAAGAAGCTTGTAGTTGTATCTGCAGCCTGAAGATGATGAAAGATCAGTTATCTCAATGCAATAAAGATGAAAACAAATACACCTGTTGTAATAGAAGAATTGGCATGCATTTGTTGTAAAACACTGGAAGTTGTCCATTTGTGTGAAGTATTTGTGGAAGCAAAATGTATTTTGTCAAAGATGCAGCCTTTGACCATCAGAAATAAGAGGTGAGGGTGTAATGAGTGGATTAACAAAGTTTTAAAAGAGTTGGTAAAAGAAAAAACACATCATAGGCATTGCTCAGAAGAAAGAAGAAAGGAATTGCTTAAAGTTTCCAAAGGTGTTTCTTATTCTAAGAGTTGAGTTCTTCCGTGTTTAGCTCAGAAGAAACCTGGGATATAAAGTACAGCATCTGGGAGTGTCTCTCGTGTTCTTCTGACCCGCATGCAGGATGTTAATCCTCAATCTCCTGCATTTCACTTGGGGGTGGTGTAGACACTTTTGATCTGCCTGAGAGATTTTTCTCACAAGCATTTTGCAGATTGGAGCCTGCAAATTGCCTTTCAAATCTTGATAATTAGTGATGGTGGGTGGTGAACATGAACTGCAAATGGTTTGAGGTTTTTCTTCTTTTTTATTTTTGGCTTCTGAAAACCTGTGTGCCCCCAAAACGCTGTGGAAGACAAAAGGGAAAATTACACTTGTGCAGAAGCGGGGGAGGAGGAGGAGGGACGGATGTGTTGTTCTGCTGCCATGTGAAGTGCTGTGTTTCACATCCCCAAAGCTTTGCCAGGCATCCCACTGAGTGAGGACCAGAACCTCTCTTCTGATTTCCAAAGCTCATCCCTGAGCGCTTTGGTCCTCGGGCAGGGGAGGTTCCCAGGCTGGAGAGCATCTACCTCAGATTTCATCCCTGTGAAATGAATGCTGCTTTACTCCCACTTTGCTGTCCCTGGGTTGTGTTTAGTTGTCTGTGTCTCACAGCAGTGTGTTAACAGCAGTCCAAGGAACATGCCTGGAAGTGTGTCAGGCTCACCTTGGAGCTCATTTTTCAGTAGTTTTCTCAGCCCGGTTTATGGGCGCCAGGAGAAGTTTGCCTCCATAACCCAGCTATTAATTGTGTGGCTTTTTCAGGTGCTGCTGTGATTGTGGTTCTTTAATGGAAAAGGTGAAACTTCCAGTTCTTGTATTCCCATCTGTTTCCTTTCATCGCAGCATGCCTTCAAACGTGACCGTATTTTTAGAGGTTAATGTGTGCTACCAAAGTGCTGCAGGAGAGATTTGACTGTGGATACTTTTTCCTTTTTTCCCCCCAAAGATCTTTATCCTTCTGCATTCCTGTTCTGTCTCCTTGCTCCTGAATTTTCCTGCAGCTCAGTGGTCCTGGGACCATCACTGTCTTGGGCACTAATCAATGCTTAGTATTTTGCAGTTTGCTGTGCTGCATGTTGGCTGTGTAAGGCTTCACAAAAAAATCTTCCTAAACCCAGCCCGCTGCTCCTTTGTGAAATACATTTGGGTTTTATTACTAAGCAGCTGTTTGCCCTTTTGTAAACGGTCCCTGCTGAGAGATGGAAAAAGAAACAGGAAAAATAATTGAAGATGGCAGGAGCATAATTCATTCAACAGGTACTTCTGTGCCTGCAGTTGGGCTGCTCAGAGGTGCTGAGCTGTGGTAGGTAGGCAGTAATTACCCTACAGCCTCCTACCCAGGTCTCCCTCAAACACCTCCACATCCTTTCCAGGGTTACATCAAGCCTTCCCTTGCTCCTTTTCCCATCGTTGGCCACACCCTTTTCCAAGGAATAATACTGCTGGTTGTATTTTAAATCAGAAGTCAGTGTTTTCAAGTTCTGTCTACCTGGAGGCTCCTGTTCTTTTCTGAAATCTGAAGCAAGGACTCTGTTTGTCATGTTTACCCCCTCATTTATTTCAGCTGGTCCATTGAAAGCTCTTGTCTTTAAATTTATGTCCTCTGTGAAAATAAGTCCCCATTTCAGTTCCAGTCCAGGTAGCAGCTCCTTCTCCCAGTCTGCTGTTTCTTCTCCGTCTCCCACACCTCTGTGTGTCTTTACCTCTCTCCAAGCACACCATGACTGATGCTTTAAATCCCTTTGGATCCTTGTTTCCCCCCAACAAGGAGATGAAGATCTTAGTGCAGGCTGCCACTTGGACACATGAGAGGATGAACTGTCAGCTGTGACCCTCCCTGAACTGCAAAAACTGAGGAAATTCCCTGGCTTTATACTGACTTTTCCTGTAAAATTTAGGTTTTCCTGGGTGGGGGATGGGGAAGGGGTGGGAAGTTATGTAACTATATAAGGTTAAAAAAATAGCTCCAGACAGGTGTGCTCACTCCCTTCCACTGGCAGCATTAATGCCTGGTGTAAGTTGCCCAAAACAGTGGCTGCCCCACCCCTGGAAGTGTCCAAGGCAAGGTTGGATGGGGCTTGGAGCAGCCTGGGTTAGTGGATGGTGTCCCTGCCCATGGCAGAGGTTGCAACAAGATGAGCTTAAAGTCCCTCCCAACCCAAGCTTTTGTATGATCCTGTGAAATCCTGTGTTTTGGGATGAGTAATTAGCTTTGTCTAGGGGGGAGGAGAAGGTTGGGGGAAGGAGAGATTCAAGCTCAGGTGTGCACATATAGGAGAAGAAAAAATGAGTAGAGCATGTTGGAGGCTGTACTGAATATAAAACTCTGCAGGGGTGACAGGGAGGGATGGCTGCTGGGAACAGGGATTATTAGCAGATGTACACTGTTCTGGAATGCCCTCACCAAGTGGAGAGAAGCACTGCTCTGTGCAAGGAAGGGGGAAGCTGGCTGTGAGTAGGAGTTAGAGGTAGTTCTGCATCCAGAGTCCTTCCCCTTGCTTGGTGAAAGCCATGGTCACTCTGAGCCCGGCTGCCACATCCTCATGGCTTTGGAGATGGGCTGGAAAATCCCTCTGAGGCAGGAGCAGACCCCTCCTAGACCATGTGCTGGTGTGTCACTGAGCTGCCCTGGCATGGGGCAGATGTGCTGCCAGTGCTCAGGGAAAGGAAGCTCTGGATTTCCCTTGGGATTACTCATTTCTGCTGGAATGGATGCTGCTGTGTCATAGAATGCTTTGAGTTGGAAGGGACCTTAAAGATCATCTTGCTCCAGCTCTCCTTATCCTAGGTAAGAGTGCTTGTCTGATGTTACACACAAACTTGTGGTCAGCGTGGAGCATAGTAAGCCACAGCCTTGTAAAGTACGTGCTCAGAAGTAATGAATTAAGAAATTGTGTGTGTGATCTAAGGCTATAGCTTGACTAAAAAACTTGGCAAAAGGGGGAGTTTCTCACATTCCTTTCTCCTGAAAAGTTTGGCTGGTGGAAAGGCAAACCAGGTCATCTCACCAAACTTTGATGTAGCTTTTGTTCCAGTTCTGAACCATTTAGCAATAAGCAATTCATGACTTCGAATTTCTTTTAACCTAAAATATTATAGTTCTTGATTTGATTTTTCATTCACCTTTTGTTTTATGTGACATCTGGACTGTTCAGGGAGTGTTATTCCATCCTAAAGTGGGGGTAGCTGTCTTTTTGAGCGGTGGAGGTTTTATGGATTGAGTAGAATAATGAATACGTAGAGAAAAGATAATGCAGCTGACTATCACCTTTCACATCTGGGAACATAAGATAGTTAATTGATTTAGAGGGGTTAATTTGTCTGAACATTTGCAATTAGCAGCTCTTAATCAGTAAAATGCTTTGTAAGAGATCTGGCTTGATGGGTAGTTTGGTAAAAGGAGCGGGAGGAGCAGATATTGACATTTTCTTATCTCCTCTTCCAAAACCCTCTGTGAGAATAGCTGGGTGGGAAACAGATCTGCATGCTGCTTTCTTCAAGCCATGGATTAAAGAATCAGGCTGGAGGAGGCTTTGAGTTCTACTGCTGTGCCCTGTCCCAGGGCAGGGTGGAGGTATCTTTATCAGGACCTGCCTGTACCAGATATAATAATAATCATAATAATGCTGGCCAGGGGTTTATGCACAGAATCACAGACAGGACGGGACTGCTGTGGAACACATCTTGAGCTGCTTTTTATTTTTTCCTCCCAGGCATGAGTCTCATTACAAGGTTGGGACAATGGGAAGATGCCAGCAGCTCATGTCCTCTGTAGCAGCCAGATAATGTGATGTTACAATGCACTTTGAAACTTTCTCGACCAATCACAAAAAGTAAAAGCATATTGACAGTAGTTCTATCCAGCCACTGTAAGTGCACGTACCTTTGGTTAAAAAAACGCTTGCTTATTTCAAATACAATACCTACTTGTAAGCCTTACAATACAATGTACAGAACTCCATTATTAAGCTTAGACCTTCCTAATATCTTGCTAGATATACTTTTGTGCAGCTTAGGGAGTTATTCTAGCCAAGCATTAATACACAGACCATTGTTCTATTTGTCCTTGCTTTCTACATCTCATATAACTTTTCTGCTGACATGCCTAATGCTTTCTGCTTAGCTCCAATTGCAGATTGCTGTCTCTGAGGCCTGCTTTTTTGCAGCTTTCCCCAAAACCTCTGATTTTAAGGATTCCCACAGTTACGGAATGTGGTTTTAGCAGCCTCAGGCCACGGAGGCTGTGCCCTGGTACTCCTCAATTTTTTTATCTCCTTGAAGCTCCCGATGTAGAGGGCACTTTGTGTGAATGTTTTCCTCTCTTTGGCTGTGTTTAGGTGCCAGGGCCGTGAGAGCCGAGCAGGAAGGTGGATTGTTTCTGCAAGGATGAGCGAGCGTTGCTAGAGATGATCTGTGCTGGTCCAGCTGGAGCTGTCTGAATGAAGCTATGGGCTGTGCCTCCGCCAAGCATGTGTCTACTGTTCAAAACGAAGAGGAAACTCAGAAGGGCAAGAACTACCAGAACGGAGATGTGTTTGGGGGTGAGTGTTGCAGGATTGTCTTTCTCCCAGCACCAGGAATGTTCTGGAAGGTGTACGAGGAAGTCTTAGCCTTTCATGAGATACAAAGCAAAGTGTGTGTTAAAATACATCACAATGACAGAGCAGTTGGCCCATCCAGGGGAGGGTACTGTGGCACTTGAAACAGAGGTGAAATCCTTAGTGAAAAATTAAAATTTTAAGTGATGTACAGTACTGCACTGTCTTTACTTCCACTACTCTTGGAATAGTTCAAAGACAACAAGTTGCTAGACCTCCTCATGTGTTTCTATATGTGTCTCTGTTACATGTTTGTCATTGGGTATCAACATAGTTGACTCATTTCCTAAAAATAAAAATCTGTTTGGTAAGAAAAGTAACTCTTCAGTTCTGCTGTCAATAAAACATTAGTTCTGAAGTCCTGTAGCAAATAGGGTTTGAAGACTAGAAGTGGAGGGATTCTTTGATACTGGGAAGCTGGGAACATGGGATGGAAACTTCTGTTCCACTGTGAAGACTGGTGTTGTCATCCAGCTCTTGTGCATCAGGAGAGGTAAAGTGATCGGAGATAAAATCATGGTCAGCTTCATGTTGTTGTTTTTTTTTTTCCCCTCCCAGATTCTGTTACTATACACAAAGTGTTTTTTGGATAAAGATGTAGATTTTTAAATACAGCTTTTAAAATGTCAGGAATTATCTGAAAGACTGTTCAGAAATTAAATTTCTAGATCTGCCCAGATACCTGTCTGAAAGTTATGTCAGCTGTGAATAATCTGCCTTGGTACGGTTATTCTTAAAACAGGTGCCTTGGTACTGAGTACACCAAACCTCCCTGGTGTTTTTTCCAGCTTTCCTGAGGGCTAGCTTGCACTACCAGTGGATCCCAGAGTAAGAATTCCCAGAGGTGATACCTGAACAGAAAGTAGTTGTTGAAGAAACTTCAGGACTGCTCAGTGCTCCTTCTCATCCCTGGGAGATGCTGGGTTTGGAATTGTGAGCTTGGTACATTGCTTTTATTTAACATAGGCTTTCCGTGCTGTCATAAACAGAAGTTCTACCAATTGGTCCAAGGGATTTGAGTTTAAATTGTAGCTAATATTTAGTGAGGGAGCAATTTTTGGCAAAAAGTGAGTCTCAGCCTTTTTTTTCTTTTTTCTTTTTTTTTTTTTTTTTTTTGGTGGTGATTTAACCACATACTGTGGGCTAAAGACTGTAACTTTAACGCAGGAAACTTAAAGTAGCTTCTGGAGTCAGAGGATCAAGAAGATTGAAGGGATTTTAAAAGGCTCCCATTTATAGAGCTGGACTGGTGTCAGCAGTATCATTTAGTTATTCTGGGATCCATTTGAGGGCTGTTAATTGTTCCATATTTTGCTGTTGAGAGTACTACCTGCTGTTAACCCTTTTCTGGCCCATGCTTCAGGCTAGGTGCAGGATTTGCCATTCCTTCCTCTTAGCAGAGTTGGAGTCTGACTTAACTCATTGAATGCTAACTGTAGAAGTCACATTTTTCCCTTGCTGTCAAAAGACAGTTTCTAGGTCAGGAACTGGGTGCATGAGGAGGTTGAGCTGGAGTTTTACAGATCATCCAGTGCCCCCCTGCCCTGGGCAGGGACACCTTGCACTGTCCCAGGATGCTCTAAACCCCATCCAGCCTGGTTTGGACACTTCCAGGGATCCAGCCTGAGCTTTACCAGACATCCTGTGCCAGGGCCTCCCCACCCTGATGCTTCCTTACTTATTTTTGGGAAGCAACAGGAATGTCTCGCCCAGCCAGTGGCCACAAGCAGAATATCTGGGCTGCCTGGAGAGGTTGGAAGTTCCCTGCAGTATGATTAGGCAAAGCTAAACCAAGGTGAGTGGCAGGGAAATGAGGAGCCAGGAGGTGATGGAAAGGGAATTAGAGGTTAGTTTTTGGGGAGGAAGCAGCAAAATGAAGGAAACAGAAGTCAAGTGGGGTTGGAAGGTAGCTGATGTGTCAGTAACACCCTGAGAATATCAGTGAGAACAAACCATGCTGTGCATGGACAGTGAGCACAGGCAGTGCTGGCACTGGGGACTCTGGTGACATCTGTGCAGAACCAGCAGGGATGAGCCTCATGGCCACATTGCCACAGATGTTCCACAGGGGGAGGCAATCCTGAGGGATTTGGTGCAGTAGTGAGAGGATTAAAGGAAAGGAGCAGAGTGCTGCTGCTGCCTTCCCTGGGCAGGCGGTGGGGTCTGAAGGATGTGGCTGACAGGAAATTGCCCTGCTGGGAACAGCTCACCTTCCTTCCTCCAGCACCTTCCCTCACAAGCTGCAGGCACAAAGAATCAATAGTGAGGATAGTACTTCCCAGTGGAGCACTGTTTGCATTTTTTTCCCCATTAGTAGTTTTTATTGGCTGACATTGAATGCAGAGAACTTTCTGAGCTTCTCAGAGTGGTGTAGTTCTGCTTTAGCTCTTCCTCAGAACCTCTGGATCTTTTCTTCTTTCATGGTGGGATTGGCTGCAGCCAGGTCTGTTGACTATTGGGAGATCACAGCTTCTGAGAGACTTTTTTTTAACTTTGAGAAGTCACTGCAGGTTAAGATTGATCTCCACTACCCTCTTTCTTCCCCAACTTTTAAACTTTTATTTTAGCTGAGCAGATACATTGAGCCAGGTCCTCGCTGTGAATTTGAAACCCTGAGTTTAAAACCAAGGAATCCATCATGAAACCCATGCATTCTGTAAGGACAGATCCTGGTAAATAAAACCAAAACATAAAATTTTCCACTCTATCCCAAACTGTAGAAGTCATGCTGCATTTTGCTGTAGTATATATTTAAATAATTGAGTTAGCAGGCCTATCAAAGGAGATGTTCTAGAGAAGATTGAATATAATATGATTATTATGTCTGTTGGTCTCTAATGACTTTTAAATCCCTCTAATAAGGATAGTCATAATAAATCTTCATTTATTCATCATTCCACTTCAAAGCTGATTTCTAGGGCAATACATAAGAACTATAATATGTAAATACCAATGAAGAACAAAATGCCATGATAGAGCCTTCAGCATTGTTGATTGCAGCATATGTTTTAATAATATAACATCTCTTGTAGATTAATTTTATTTGTGCCTGTATAAAAAAGCATGGGATGTTCATTTGGGGAGGAGGTTATGGAAGTAATTCTCTGTAAGAAAGTAAGTGGTAATGTGATTTGGGAAAAAAATGTTCTAGAATCTGCTCATTAATCTGAGAGGCTTAGTCCAGACGTTTCCATGGAGCTCCTGGGTGCTTTGCAAAAGGGGAGTGAACATGTCAGGTAGGAATTTTCTGACAAAATGGGAATATCATGGTGGGATTTGTTATTAAGAGCGGCTCCAGTTGCTAAACCTGTCTAAATAAAGCTGAACACAAAGCACAGTCGTTTATAAACCAGTTTATCTCAGAACGTCTGGGAGAAGGCTAGGGAAGGAAATCTTCACCAGTAAAGTATTGTAGTGAGGTTGAAAAATTGATTAATGCACAAGGGCAGGGTGGATGGGGCTTGGAGCAGCCTGACTTGGGGAAGGTGTCCCTGGCCATGGCAGGGGGTGGCAGTGGATGGGCTCTAAGGTTTCCTCCCAGCCCAAACTGTTCTGGGATTCTCTGATAGTATCTGATTGCTTCACAAACTCTAGAGCAATTTTCTTTCTCATGTTGGTGTTTTCTTTCTTCCTGTCTATTTTATGGGATTGTCTCCCTTCTGTTCATTCCTGTTTTGTGACAGGCATTTCCTTCCTTGTCTCTGTCAAAGACAGCAGAACCCTGACTTAGTTTGAAGTAAATGCCAAATTGCTAAAATAATGGAAAGCTTTAAAATATGTCCATTCTATGCAGAAGGAGAATAACAAGGAGGAATTTGGATTATGATTTGCTGTTCCTAAATATGCATTGTCATCTCCAAAAATAGTGTGTCCAAACCTTTGAAGAGATTAGTTTGCTTTGAAGGCTCTTTCCTTAACAGGCCAGAAGTATCATCTTACTGAAAACTTCAGTCTTGGGATGTTGCTCAGGACAAGTCAAAATATCTCTAGACCTGGCAAGACTATTCAGATGTCCTTAATTAATATGAGGCAACTTTTAAACCCATCTTCTGGTATAAAAAATTCTGGAGGTCTTTTGGCTATTACAAGTGGGGAAATTTTCGGTTAATACTTTCAGTCAGAAAAATATCTGAGAAGTGTTTCCAGTGAATGACACATTCCTGTTGTTATGCCGTTATTACCCCTCTCTCTTCCCCTCAATTGTCAAGGGAAAAAAAGCTAAAATTGAAAATGAGAATGTCTTCGTTCTAGAAGACAGCGTGGCTATCCTCAGTGAACTGAAGCTGTCTGGAATGCTATAGCTTCAGCAGTGGAACTTGTATCCTGTCAGGTTGCTGGGATCAGAAGGTCTCAGTGCACCCAAATACACAGTTCCCTTGGCCTGGCTGCCTTTATTTGGTGGACTCTGATGGTTAGATGATGAACACTCCTTGAACTGCTCCAGCTCAGGTGGCTGTCCTTGTACGTTTTGCAGTGTCAACTCTTACTCCTGGGGGCAGATGCGTAAGAGGACCAGCCCCATGCTCTGTCCTAATCCCATACTTTGAGACTATAACTTCTTTAAAAGACATTTTCAAACATGAAAAATATTTCTGATACAATCACAGGCACTTGTTCTTAATCCATGCTCCATGGAAGTGAGTGACCTGTAGGCATCCACTCTCTGAAAACTCAATCTCAAGTAGTCTAAAACTAAATATCACAGTGAGTTTCAAAGGAGGAGATTTTCATTGCTTAAATTCAGACTCTGGCTGAGTTCCTGAAAAGGAAGGTTTCATGTTGTTCATGGTTTCAGCAGCTCATGTTATAAAGTAGGTCTTGCTCCAGTGCTTGAGAGCTAAGAAAAGCAGATGAGTGAGTGATTGCATTGCTGCAGATGGTTGAAGTGCACGAGCATCTTCCAGAACTGTACTGGACTCTGTGTTTTTTAACTGCCAGAGAGTAGGTTTAGATTGGGGTTTGTTAAGAAATTCTGCCCTGTGAGGGTGATGAGGCCCTGGCACAGGGTGCCCAGAGAATCTGTGGCTGCCCCTGGGTCCCTGGAAGTGTCCAAAGCTGGGCTGGAAAGGGCTTGGAGCAACCTGGGACAGTGGAAGGTGTCCCTGCCCAGGGCAGGGGTGGGATGGGATAATCTTTAAGGTCCCTTCCAACCCAAATCATTCTGCAATTCTCTTTCCTTGCCTTGTTTATATTTGTTGATAGCCTGCTTCTTATCTAAGTAAACAGGTGTCAGTCCTAAACAAGTTTCAGGAAGTGACAGAAACGAATAGAACCAAACCCTACCTACCCTGGTTGTGTTCATGTGGGAAATGTAATAAAACTGCATGTGTTATCTAGGTTTATGATGTATTTGTGTAACTCTGAGAACACCCTTGGTAAGTCAATAATTTACTATTTTTATTACCATAAGGAAGCAACAGAGTTTAAAGAAAATAAAAATGAAACCAAACCATGCCCTCAGGTTTTGTCTAGTTATGTATTCACGATCAATATGTGGAAAGAAAGTGTTTTCCACATGAATTAAAACTGTATTTTCACCTTTTATGTATAGAAGTGTCTCATTTTTACAGCTCATGGAAAAGGTGCTGCTTTTGCAGAAGAGGGAAGAGGCTGCTCCGGACTATGGGTTGGCTCTGAGTTAGTAACAAAACAAGCTCTTCCTCCCTCTCCAGCAAGGAATATAGATATATAAAGAATAAAGAGAGCAGTCCCAGGCATGGCAGCGAACCAGATCCAGGGCATGCAGTGAGAGCACCAGGAGATGAGACTGGCGACAGGGAGAAGAGAGAAGATACCTAGAGCATGAGGCTGAGGTCCCTCCAGGAGAGGCAGGACTAGGGACAGGCAGATCTCTGGCACTGGAGGCCCAAGTCTCAGCAGAAACAGCTCCTGGATCCATGGGCAGGAGATGCAGGTGAGGTCTCAGAAGGATGGTTGTGGCCTCTTAGTGCACTCTGGATTCTGACAGCAGCTGTCCATTAAGTGTGGTCTGTATGTAATGATGGTGATTGAAATAGTTCTCCCTTCTCCTACTCTTTTCCCCATTCTTCTCCCTTGGAAATGCAGAAACACTGATCTGGTGCTCCTTTGGGGTGACATCCAGATCTGTGGAAAGGTTCCTGCAGGCTCCAAGAGGGTACCTTGCCTTTTTTGGCAAGATTGGTTTTCAGTGTCTGTTTTCAGTGATCCAGCAGTGAAGAAAACCAGTTCAGAAGTGATGGGAGAGTAGATTTTTGGACTGCTGGGTGCTGGAAAACTTAGTTGTAAATGGTCCAGGCAGTAGAGCAACAGTGTTTGAAGATATTTTTTAGTGCCTATTTGAAAAAAATAATCAGACCCAAAAAAGAGAAGCCTTTCCTGAAAGAATAGATCTTTTCCATGGAAAAGTTGCTGGGGTTTTCCTACCTGAAAGAGCATTTGACTTAGGACAGGTAAATTAGTTAAACAACCCTTGCATTTTATAGTGACCTTCTTCTGGTGGTTAATCTTCTTGGTCTGTTTTTACAACCCCTTGCCATGGTATTAGATGAGGACATTACTCTGCAAAGTCATTCTCCTTATTGGAAGGGAGCTGTTTCTATCCAGATCTTTGCAGTGCTGGTTTGGAATGATACACACACAGTTAGACTTGGCACTTTGAGTGGGGATTTACAGTGCGGAGACAGAAGGTGAGCCAAGGTGGAGAAACATAACCCTGGTTTAGGAGCAGAAGTTAATCACAGGCAGGTCATCACTTCCTTGCTTCTTATTTTCATGTGAGCTTTCCCCTTTTGCAAGCTCTCTGCTGGCATCAGAGCACCCAGAGAGTGACCAGAGTGGCTCCAAGGGACCCCAAGTCTCTGCAGCCTCTGGAATGTGAGCAGAGGGAGCAGAACACAGTTATTCTAGGGAGTGACCTTTCCTCCAAGCTGCTTAGCCCCGTGCAGAGCCCAGTCCCAGCCCCTATAAACGAAGGGGCTTGCATTTCACAATTGCATTAGTGGGCTATAAATAGGGCCATACATCCGCCTTTGGCGCTGGCTAGAAAGGAGCCAGGATGTGTTTTCTGGCAGCCTTGGTGCTAAAGGAAATCCGCTTATTTTATGGTACAGACGCACTCAGTTTTTCACTTAATCTTTTAAAGACCATCTCTGGCCTTCATTGCCTACCTGTGGGTGCAAATGAGGAAAAATCATGGTAAAAATGCCATATACTTTCAATTACTGCAAAGTTCTTTAACCATTTTCCAAGTGGTTTATTACTGGGCCACAAATTTGGATAAATAAGAAACGTAGAGAAAATGCCAAAGCCTGAAATTTGGCCGGAAAAGACTCACTCTGGGGTACAATTCCCAATTCCCCAGGTGAGCCTTGTGTAGCTGCTTGGGTGTGTATTCATTTCACAGCAACACAAAGCTGAAATTTTTAAGGCTGTAATTTTATAGCAGGAAGTATCTACTGGTAGAAATAGCTGTTAAATACAAAGTACCTGACCAATAAGTATCTGTGTATCTTTGGCATACACAGGCAAAGGTGCCTTTATAGGATAGAGTGAACATTTTTCCAGTAGGTAATTCTCCAAAACACTGTGCCATAGTGGGTATTTTAAATAATTATTACAACCAAATGGTCTCTTATTCTCCTTGGTCAGAGGCCCAAGACTGACAGTGGTCTGTCTGGAGCTAGCACCAGAAAAAAATGGGAAAAAATAGAAAATTTTAAGACTTCTGCCTCATGTACTTGTGAAAAACTAAGCCTGGCTGAGTGGATGCCATTATCCCCTGCCATGCACTTTTTCTCCTTACCTGTGTGAGTGAGGTCTCTCACAGAAAGTATCAGGTTTAGGGTACATTTAAATTCTCTCTTTCCTTTCTGCTCTTGTCACAGGAGCACTGCAGGGGCTGTTCAGGCAGCTCAGGTGTGAGCACTTGGTGTTCTGTGGTACTGGGAAGGGGCATGCAGGTCACCTTTGTTCCAGGAATTATGGCTCCAGAAATGAACTTGAGCTCTTCAGAGGGACAATTTGGACAGTGAGATTGTCTGGGCAGGGACAGGCTTGGACTGGATGATCCTGCTGGATCCTTTCCATCTCAGCATCTCATCTCTGATTCCATGATATACTGTGTTTCTGACTGTAGGAACTGGGTGCTTCTTGGGGTTAAAGTACCCATCTAATACAAGTGTTCTAAGCACATATATATTTATCTTTTTTTAGCTATTACTAAACTCTTATTTTTTTCAGACATGGGTATTTTGTTTCTTTTAAAAAGTGTTGCCCAAAAGGAGGAGAAGAATGAAAAATCCGTAACCAGAATAAAATATTAATCTTTCAGTAGGTTACTTTTGGAGAGGCTAGATGGTCTGTAAGTAAAATAATGTTGTTAACTTCTGTATCTTTTGCATCTGGAAATGTCTGCTGTATTTTATAAATCAAGTTTTTTTTAGATCTCTCCTCTTGGTGTAAAGAATTACAGTGAGGAGATGTTACTGGTTCTGGGCATTTATTCAGTCCCTTCCATATTGGAATTAATAAGAACGAAATAGCTGCTGATTTACAAACACTCTTTGAGCTCCATGAGCAGGGAAAATTTGATAGCATAATATTAATAGAAAAAAGTTACTATGCCAGAAAGGGTATGAAAATCCATTTCAAGTCATATGTTGCGGGGCAACAATCTCATTTAATAGTTGACTGATTGAGAATGGCATTGCTTGTTAAGGAAAGAGGAATTGGCTTTTTTATTGACAAGGAAACTGAAGGCACCTCATCCTGTGTTTGCAATAATAGGATATGTGTAATTTCGAGGGTGTGGAGTGGTAATGAATTCTTTTCCAAGGAACACTTGGGGTGGCTCTGTTCAGGAGGGGTTTTAGAGGAGCTGTAAGAGGCAGGGCCTCCAGTGCTGCATGAGTGATGCTCACAGAAAAGGTCTGTTCGGGGTATTTTCCCTGGAACTGAATAGTCCCTGACAGGTTCTGTGCCAAAGTGAAGAATATACATAGATTGGGGCAGGGGGAGGGTCAGCAGAGACTGGGAGATTTATTAATGACATTGAAGAACCTGAAAAGAATTAAGTATTTTGTGCTTGGTGGTTTTTTTAACTTTCCAAGGGAAAATTTCAAGCCAGAGCAGTGAAATGGAGTTGAAGGAGCCTTCCCAAGCTGGCTGTGCTGTGTTCAAGGCAGTCTGGATCCAGAAACCCACCTGGGGGCTTCATATGAACAGTCATATTTTCAAGGCACAGACTCTTTGTTTTCCTCCTGTCCATTCCTTTAATTAATCTCTCTGCTGCTTGTTTCCTCTCCTGCTTTCATTTCACAATTTCATCTTTTTAGTGGGCTAGATAATTGCATTTACTGGGTATCCTTCCTGCCAAGCACTGTGGCTGTAATCTCCCCCACCTGAGAAATGGTTTCCTTTGAACAACCTGGCGTCTGCCTCAAAGTTATGTATTAATGAAATGAAAACAAAAAGGTAAAAAAAAGTGTCTGTGTATTTATATATATATATTTATATTTATGTATATGAATTATATAGTTTCAGCAAGTAGAAATCTGGGTAGCTGAAAGATAGTTATGAGTGTACACCACCAGCACTGTTCTTTGGCTTTGTAATTACAGAGGAGTGCACAAAAGTCTTTAATTATATGATCACATGGCAGGTTTTTTCAATACCATCTCACATATGGTGTTTCCTCAGATCTTGAACACAAAGACAGTATGAGCAAGGCAGAAATAGTGTGTTTAGCATTAGCTGGATTTGGGGATGTTGAGGTTGTATTTTAAAATCTTTCCTGAGATAATGAGATGGTCTCTGAGGCTGTGGTTCCTCTGGCCGTCCTACAGCTAAGGTAGGCCTGGCAGATACAGAGCAGTGAGCCTCTGCCCCTGGTATCAGTTTAGTTAAAACATTCTTTCACTCATAATGTGATAGAAAATTGTATGTACAACTCCAGTTTTCATAGGGCTTGGACTGTATGACAGCTCAAAATGTAGAGTAGCCCTGGGCAACTTTTTGACCAGGAAGAAACCAAGTAGTGAAAGGAACCAAGAAGAAAAAACAAGTAGAGGGAACTGAGAAGAAACCAAGTGAAGATGGGAAGCAAGTAACCCCCTCCTTGATTTTTGGCTTTTGTTACTCTGAATGTCTCAATCCCTTTTTTCCCTCCAAAAAGCCAGCCCTAGTCGTCACACCTGCCTTGTGCAGAAGCAGTTGTTAGCATTCCTTGGGTACATGTTAGGGTTGTGTAGGAAGAAGAAGTGCTTGAGGGTTGTCTTTGCAGATGTGCTGTGATCTGTGTGGTGTGTTGGTTTTTAAAGAGCTGTTCTGTCAGAGGATTTAGATTTTGTTGGCAGAATTGATGTGTTGTTCACGCACCTGTTTTCTGTTCAGTATCTGGTGGTGTCCACTGCCTTGGCTCCCAGCAGTGAATGTATTTTTAGATTGGATTAGGCTAAGGTAAATTAATTTGGGAAATCAGAATGAGCATTTTCAGATAATCCTTTGAGAAAAATGGGTTGGCTTATTTCCTAAGCTATTTTTATTATTCTGTTGATGTTAGTAAAACCATGATCACTTGGATCAAGAATTGCTTGTGAATTGATATCTTTGAGGGTTGGTAATAGAGGAAGATAGCAGGCTGCTCACCCAGTACTGGTTGACCTCCCATGAAATTTCACTCCCAGCCCACATCCGAGTGGATCAGAAACCCACCCCCCACAGCTGAGCAAATGCGGAATCAAATGAACCATAGAGCTGCTGGTTTCTGTGAGTACTTGAAGCTGGACCTGAGAAGGATACCTTAATATTTCTTAATATTTAGTTTAAGAAATACTCATTTGCACGATTTTTGCAGCTACTTTCTGTGACTGTTGACTTTTTTTGGTATTTTTGACATAACTTCTCTGGTATCCAGGCAGTTATACCCACATACATAACAGAGATGGAATAACCTGAGTGGCTCATCTCAGGCTTCCAGATGGACAGGAACCCATGGCACTCAAGGCTGGTGGCTCAGGGAGTGGGAACTGCCACCCAAACAATCTCACTCTGCTCCTTGACTATCCTGGTGCTCTGTGGTTTTGTTTTTTCCCCTGATGTGCAGCCTGGCTCTTCTTAGGGCTGAGCCCACCCCTGCTAGTGTCCCCATCCCTGGAAGTGTCCAAGGCCAGGCTGGATGGGGCTTGGAGCAACCTGGGCTAGTGGAAGATGTCCCTGCCCATGGCAGGAGGTGGAATGGAATGATTTTAAGGTCCGTTCCAACCCAAACCATTCTGGGATGTTTGGCATGTTCTGTGCTCAGCATCTAAGTGGCTCACCTGCTGTTTTATGTTTCAGTTAAATTGCATCAAAATCTCTTACGATTCTTAACAAATATTTTTAGAAGCAGCAGTTCAGTCCTTCATCTAAATATAGATTTGAGCTTTCAAGCCTTTGGGAGAGGGGAGCACGTGAAGCTTTGATCCATGGCATTCACAGCAGTAGGAGCACTTTGTGCACCTGGCAGGACTAAGTACAGTGCAGAGGCATTTGTTGGACAGAAAGCTTCTATTTTACAGAACAGATGTGTGGTTTAGTATGGATGAAGGATAAATCTTGGCATGTGATAGAAAGGCAAGAGAAACTGCAGAGAAATGTGGCACAAGAAAATGAAGGTGTGTTTAGAAACTTCCCTCTTGGTGGGATGACTAAAGCACCACTCACCTCCTGCCTGATACTTGATATCTTGCTAAAAATAGAGAGGAGGCTCACCCGTGGTCCCTCTTGATGACAGTGGAACCAAATCTGTTCATCCTTAGATGTCTGAAACAGGAATGCAGTGTAAATCAGCATTCTATTTATCTACTTATTTAAAGGCTTGCTTTTTAACCAGATATTTCTCTGAAAGTCACTGTGACTCTAGACATATTTAGCAAAGTTAAGCTTTTTTCTGGCATTGTTCTTTCCTTTAAACTGAGCTAGAATTATTGTCATTGCCCATGTTCCCGTGGTAGAGGCACTTACAGCCATGTCTGGAAGTGCTGAAGTCATTTTTCTCATGGGAACCACCACAGTTTTGCACCCCCCCACCCAGTAATTGTTTCAATATTCTAAATTGATATGCTCATTTATCACTGAAATTGTTATTAATGAGTGCTGTTTTTCTTTGTCACATTGCCATGGCAACTGGGTGACATGTTTGAGTGGAATTATCTGTTTCCAGATGGAGATCTTCATTCATAAGATTTGCCTGCTGAGAATCTTTGCAGCATATTCAACTTCAAAATTCTTCCTCCCTATGCCTTTCCACAGTTTGGAGCTAGAAGCACTTCTGCTTTCTGGTTTATATCCTGTAATTTTTGTGGTGGGTGCTGTACTTGCAATATTTCTGTCTTTTGTGGTCCATTTATCTTGTTTTTCTTTTGATTTAATTGAGTTGCTTTTCTTCAACTCAGGATTTGCTGTGACAGTCCTGTAAAGCCATTCCTCCCCCATATGAGTTATTGGAAATTTTCTCTTTATGTAATACACCGCACAATAGAAGATGGGACTTGATTTTGTTTCTACTTCTGAAAGGAGCACAAGGATGCATTTCTCTTTACATATGATATATCACATCCTGAGTGATAGTGCCCGAATTTTTTTTATCATATTCACTGCTTCATTTTTGGGTCTGTACAAGAAAGAAGCATGAAAATGTTGCACTTTTCTTTTTGGTATAAAACTGTATTTAGGAAAAAGACCAAGGTAAATATGCATAGAATACAGATTTCCTTTTTCCTGAACTTCTTACTGTTTTAAATGTTTTCTTGGCTGCCAGACTTACTGAGGTCCTACTGGATCTCAGTCAACATTTCAGGATTTCTCTGGATTTATTTCTGATCACTCAGACCAAAATGCTATGTTAAATGCTATGTTTACTTCAGTAGAAATCAGAAGGTAAAATTTAAAAGATGGTTTTTATCATCCTTTACTTCTTCAATTGTGAAATTCAATTCTCTTACCTTACTGAGCAAAACCAGGTTAGCGGTTTTTTGCACATATCTACAGGAAAGGCATTAAGGGCCCATTCAGTCCAACCTGTCTTTAATCTAATTTTCATATTCACCTAAAACTATTAATGACCACACATCTCATGATTTACTTCAAGGTCTGTGTGTTGTGTAAGCATCCCTTTTGCACTTGCAGTGCTTTCATCCTGCCAGTTACTTTAGAACCGGAGCAAGCTCATAAATAGCTTAGAATCTGTAGTTTCTGAATGCCATACCTTATGTGTAAGATATCTATAGAAGACAAATTTTGTCTTTCCCTAGTCAAAAACAGTGTATGTATCATTGTGCCCTCCCAAAAATAACACAATGCAGTGTAAGACCCCTCTTCTGCTAATAATGATTTTAATTGCTATATTTAGTATATTTGAAATGAAGGATACCTGTGAATAAGGTATTACTTCTCTGTTACACCAGCAAGCAGTGTTCTCCCTAGCTATATAATTCTGTATAATTACTTAGCTGGTATTTTCCCTTGCAAAGTGGAATCACATCTATTTATATCTCCTTCCAGCTAGAGACTACTCAGTACTAACAAAGATTACCAGGGTGTTGTGTCAGTGCTCCTTGTTTTAAGGGAAGTATTTTGCCTGTGGTAGGGAACTAGAGAGCTTATGAGTAATGATGTTGCTTTAAACATAGTGAGTCTCTGATCTGCTCCCTTCATTTCTGTGTGCAGCTGATAAAGTTGATGGCTCAGTTACTAAGAAGTTGGTCCCTGGCTCTCCACAGGCTGTTGCTGCTTTTGCCTTTTGCGCTGGTCTTGGTGCTTGCTCAGAGCCCCTGGCTCTGCTGGAGCTGGGAGCTGCCTGCCTCTGGGCTGTTCATCACTCCTTGAGGCACTGGAGCCTGGGTGCCAGCCCCTCCACCCCTTCCCCAGTGTGTCTCATCCCAGGAGATAATCTCCTGGCCTTTAAAGCAGATCCTCAGCTTTAGATTGTGTCAAAACTTTATTGCTTTTCCAGATACAAGCAGAGATTTGTTCTGCTCAAACACACACCATCTATTAGAGCCAGGACATCTGTATTAATTTTGTGAAACACTTTCTACTGCTAGGCTGATTCTGCCAACATCTGCACGGGCTTCCTGATTTATTTTTTTTTATCCTCAGAATCACAGAATGGTTTGGATTAAAAGGGATCTTAAAGCCCATCCAGTACCTCCCCTGGCATGGGCAGGGGCACCTTCCACTAGCCCAGATTTGCTCCAAGCCCTGTCCACCCTGGCTTTGGACACTTTCAGGGATCCAGGGGCAGCCACAGCTTCCCTGGGCATCCTGTGCCAGGGCCTCACCACCCTCACAGGGCACAGTTCCTCCCCTATATCCCATCTAACCCTGCCCTCTGGCAGTGGGAAGCCATTCTCCTAAGGAGAGGTTGGATTTCTCCAAAGTAAGACTTGCTGTTTGCTGTGATGCATTCAACTTGTCCAAAAAGTGTTATGAAATAAAATGACTGGATTATTTTTGGAAACTTTCTTGCCACTGCATATTTTGGGCACAAATGATCCAGGTGTCTGTACTTCTGCAATTGGTAGGATGGAGGGGAGAGTAACACCAACTGTGCCAGAGATAACTTCAGTACTTTCCTGATGATACAATAAATATTTCAGTTAATTAACACTGTTGGAAATACCTCTGGAAATACCATAAGAAATCTGTGCAAAGTTCTCTGCCACCAGTTCAGAGCTACTTGATGCATGTGGCAAACAATACAGCACTTGAAGGATCTGTGCCCATGTCCATTGTGAATTTAAAATTTTTGATCTCTAAGGAGACTCCATCCTATCCAAGTGTGTCAGAATTTCACATGTCAGTCTGATTATCCTGGCTATCAGTCAGGGACTCCTGCATGCCCTGGTTGACTTGCTCCAAGAGATGTGTCCAAGGAGCATCCCTCCTGTAGCATCCCCACAGGATCAGCTGCTGCCTGGATGTGCTGTTTGATCACAATCAATCTCTTGGAATGAGCAGCAGACACATTTCAGGGTTACTTTGGAATGTCAGCCCCTCCATACCTTCCTCATTTTCCACAAGGCTGGGCTGAACTTCCTCTCTCCTCCAGTGCACATGGACTGGCAGTGGGTTGGGAAATGTCCTTTGTGCTGCTTTCTCTTGCTCATCTGTTTCCCCATGCAGATCCTTGCATGCCTCTGTGGGAGTTTGATGCTTTTTCTGTGCGTGGGTTTTATTGCTAATCACAACAGAGAGCACTGAGGCAGGGAGGAAAATGTAAGTTAGATAATTGCAGTCAATCAACTACATTTAATTCTCAGGCTTTATTGTGTTCAGCCCTTTTGGGTTTATGAATTGTCACCTCCAGACTAGTTGAATTACACTGGAAAAAAAGAAAAAAACCACCTCAGAGTTGTTCGCATTTACCAATCTGATAATGTTGTCTTAAATTCTTCCATCTGATTTGAGGCCCTGCATCTGAGATGCTTCTATTTGATAGATTCAGTTTATTTGAACTCTGCAATAATGAAAATATATAGATCTGGACTCGACCAGATGCAAAACCATGATTTGTTTCTAAAAATAAGGTTGTTTTTTGAAACAAGTTTATTTTAAAAACAATCCTTACTTTTCAAATCAAGGCTTATTTAACTTTTAGACTCTGTGGTTAACAGCTTCCTGAAAAAAAACTTTATATTTTTTTAACAGTACAGTAACCCATAAAAATCTGTTTGTGCTTTGTTTTTGCCTTAGTATAAGTGAAAATGCTTGAAAACCCAAAGAAGGAGAGGAAAGTTTATTCAGTGTCTTCTAATTTGCCATGGTTTTGCCTTTTATTCTGAGTGTACTGTGTCTCATTTCACTTTGTGTTAATATTTTCCACTTCTGTGGGATGAAGTTTCTCTTCTGCACTGTTTATTCTGGCTGAAGGAGGGTGGATGCACAGCTCTGGGTGTTTTTTCCAATAGATTCGCACGCTACCAAGATAACCAGAGCAAAAAGTGACTGAGCAAGGGCAGTGTTGGCTCTGCAAGAATTCGATTCACAGGCTGCAGGGAAGAATCAATTTTCCTGAAATCCCATCTTGTCCTACCAAAGAAAAAAAATCCCTTGTGGGAGCTTTGGGTTTACTGTGGTGTAGCACCTGTATGTTAAATAACATTTCCATACTGACATTAGAGCTGGGAATTCTAGTATTTGGAAAGCTGATAAACATTAAGGACAAACCAAGAATCTTAGTTTTCTTACATATTTTCAAGCTGAATTTCTGCCTGAGTAACATTTGTGTGCAGGAAAAATGGTGTTTGGTGGGGGAGGTGGGAAGAGGAAGATGGTCAGCATGGGGCCTTTTCTCCAGAAATCATTCTATGAACTCTGCATTGTGTCATTAGGAAAAACAAAATTTAAAAAAAAGGCAAAGTGGTTATGATTTGGGTTGGCTTTTTTCCAGCTTCTAACCTAGATTTTTAGTAGCCCCATCAGCTTTGCTGTGCAAGGAACACCCTCAAGGGTGTTTTGTGCAGGGAACACTCTCAAGTCGCCACTGTACATGGCTTGTTGGTCCACTGAGAGTGAAAATCCAGGGAGGGTGCAGGAGCAAAGAACTTGTTCATATTGAGCATATTGAACAGAAAATTAGGGATTTGGGAGAGAACACACAGCAAACATCCCTGTTCCTTGGTGCCATGGCTATACTAGACCAGAGAGCTGCTGAAATTCTTATTGAAGCTTCAGGCAGGAGAAACTTGCTTTGTATTAGTCCCATGTAAGCCTTTGAAAAGATATACATGTAATTTTTAGTTGCTTTGCATAACTAGGGTCTATTTTAGTCAGCTGTTTTGGTTTTAGTTTGGTTTTTTATCCCAGCTGCTGGACTACACAGGTTCAAAATTATTTTTTTTTCTTTTTTTTTTTTTCTTGGTGCTCAGATGAGTATAGGATCAAACCAGTGGAAGAGGTCAAATACATGAAAAATGGGGGAGAAGATGATCAGAAAATAGCAGCCAGGAACCAAGAAAACTTGGTAAGGATTGAACTTATCACTTCTCTACTGAACTAACGTGGCTCTGCTTTTGTAATGGAATATGCAGCGTGCAGCTCCGGCTTATGTGCGACGAGAGGATTTTCTCCAAAATGTCACAGCTCCCTGCAAAGCTCTCATGGAAGCTGCAAAACGCTACTTTTTCCTGCTTGTCTTTCTGAATTAGGCTCTACTTTATCTTGGAATGAGTGCCTCCATGATGTTAAGTCACTCCCCTCCCTTGCAGACCTGAAAATACTCTTTATTTGGAAATGTGTGTGTCTGTGTTACAAACGAGCTGGAGTAAAACAGCACTTCCCTGCCATTAAGAAAATGACCTACTTATGTAGATACTACTTGCTCTACACTTGCTGGTTTTCTGTATTTTAAAATTCCCAGGGAAGGCAGTTTGAAACAGAAAAAAACCAATATATTCATTACACAGCTGCCACAAAATTTGTGTGTGTTTCTTCCGCCCCAATTTGAGCACTTTGCCAGCTCATAGTTCCACCAAAGGGAAGGCAGTCACAGGTAAACTCTTAAAACTACTTGAAATAACTAAAATGCTGTTGAAGCAGCTTAAATATCACAGTTGAGTCACTTCTGGCATTTCTGAGAAGTTGTTTCTTCTCTTCTAAAGCTGAAGGACCATACGTTTTATTATTGGCTGGCTGGGGCTTTGCCCAGTCCAAGTGTTCAAAGACATCCCACAATTCTTGGAGCTGGGTGCAAGTTTTCTCATCCAGTTCCTCTCAGTGCAGCTTTTCTTCACGTTGAATGGTTGGGTTTTCCCTCCTCCATCTGTAGGTGCAGAGGGGAAACAGCAGCAGCAGATTCCAGTGGATCCATGACCATTATCAGCAGCTGAGGATTTGCCTTTTGCCATTATTGGACAGCTGTAGGAAAAGCCACTGTTTGGGATTTTTTGCTTTTCATGAAGATGTGAGCTCCAGGAACCTGGCTGTGTTTCCTCTCCTAGACACACATATATTTTACTCAACTACAGGTGCTTTCTTGTAGCAAATGGAGTTTATTTTGCTGCCCTATCCTGTGGCTGAAGAGCAGACAATAAGATTTCTTCTTCAACCTCCAGATCAGCTATTATAAACCTATATTATAAACCAGCAGTTTTGCATTGCTGATGCTTCAGTGGGTGATGCAACTTCAGCTTGGAGCAGGATTTAGAGGGTTTTTTAGAGGTTTTTAAAAGGTTTTTGGAAAGTCCTGTGCAGGGCCAGGAGTTGGAGTCAGTGATCCCTGTGAATCCCTTCCAACTCTGGATTCTACATTAGATTTTGCACTGGCCTTCAGCTGTATGAGAGGATTTGCAGAAGGTACCATTTCTCTGGAATGACAGCAAGGAAGAGCTCAGGAAAGCTCAGGTCTGCTGTGGTGACACACTTGCTGGAGGTCTGTTCAAAACTAGCTCAAGCTATTTTCCTCTTTGATTGGTGCTAGCTGTCTTGTAGCACCCAAGTGTTCACCTGATTAAATGTAGGAAGAGCACAGTGCTGCTTCTTTTATTATTGGTGGGTCATGTTTGATGGGAGCAGTGAGTTTGTTGGAAAATGTAGCAATAAGGATTTGGAAGGCTGGTGTAGCTCCTCTCTGTCATGTTTATCAGGAGAAAAAAAAAGTAACACAAGAAAGTCTTCAGCCAGACAGGATGGGTATGCTTTAAAACAAAAACTGTCTTGCCCATGAAAAAAGCTTTATTTTCCTTTTCCTCATCTTACTATAAGGAGATTACCTTGTCTGTAATATATGCAGCTTTTTAATCCTGGGAATTGTCAAGTCCTCATCACTTCTGTTTTTTTTTAAAGGGGTTTCACTAATCGAGTTCTCCTTAGTAAACATGTTTTAGCTTACTGCTTAGAAGATGGGTTAAGCTACCCATCATTGAGGCTTTAATTTCCTTAACGTGTGAGAAGTTGGCAAGCACTTACATAATCCCATCTTCTCATCAGCCATTTCCAGGCAACTAAAGCTTTAGGAACAAGAAAAGGCGGTGGGAGAATGGCCTGGCCCTTTTTCCTCCTCTCTTGTTTCTTAATCCCACATTTCTTTATTGTCACCAGGCTGCAAATTCACATCCCCTTCAGAAGCACAGGCCAGATGAGATGTGTAACCTCAGTGTCTAGGAGCTGCTCTGGGTGGGTTATCTTATCCCCTGATACTGGTGCTTGAATTATGTTATTCAGATGCCATTGAATTTTTCGATCC
Organism: Sialia sialis; assembly: GCA_009812075.1. Lineage (NCBI taxonomy): Eukaryota > Metazoa > Chordata > Aves > Passeriformes > Turdidae > Sialia > Sialia sialis. Next base: position 6,659,496 of record VRYO01001717.1, on the reverse strand, counting down.
CGTTATCATCTCTGTTACTTTTTAAAGGTATTTTGAAGTCTTGCTTAAAAAAGAAAAAAGATCTCGGCTCAAGTGAAAATAAACCCGCTTCCCTTGCAACTTAGGCTCTTTGATGTGCTGCCATCTCTGCCTTTGGTGCTGCAGTATTTCTGACTCAGGAGGAAAGGAGGTCACCTGAGAAGATAAAGAGGATGGCAGGACATGGCAGTCATCAGGGGAACTTTCATTTCACACTGGGTGCTGAGGGCAGAGTCCCAGGCTTTGATTCTGCTTGAGGAAGAGCCAGAGGAGGGCTGGTCCAAATGTGGGTGTCTGTGGGAGAGATGGGGCTCTGTCAGTGAATCACCATCTTCTCAGCTTCAACCTGAGCCTTAAGCAGGGCTCAAAACTTGAGCAGGTCTGGCACAGTAAAGCAGAAATGCTCCTGAGACACATTGCAATGGGAATGACTGTGCTAGGGCTGTCTGCCAGGGGAAACACAAGATGCTCCAAGGGAAGACATTTTCTGGTGGAATCAAAGGGCCCCTTGGATTAAAATGTAGGCTTTTGACAAGAGGGAAAAAAGGAAAGTAAGCAAAGATAAACGAAGCTTGTTTTCCTGCCATTCCTTTGTATCCTGATTCACTTCTTTAGTCAGGTTGTTTTTCTAGTTCTCCACCTGCCACTGGCATCTCTCTGCTCCTGGTTTCATTCCAGGTACCTCTGACACCTTCTGAGCATCTCCACCCTCAAAACAAAGCCAGAGTCATTGCACTTAAGTGACAGTCCCACATCCCAGCCTGCAGGATGGGAATGGGATGTAGCAGGATTAGAGCTGGAAAGCTGGGGCTGCACTGGATGCTGTCACTGCACCATGTGCTTTGGTGGCTGCTCAGCTAAACCAGGAATATTTGGAGTCAGATCAATGATGAACTAGTAGATAGGTAAAAGAAGGAAGCAATTTGTACTGCATATATATGCTTTTAAATCACAAGTGTTGTATAAATATAAATATGTATATTTACACATATGTAAGAAAACTTGGAAGCTGTGCTAATTTTCATGTGAGATGAAAATGGTGCATAGAAGGCCATATGTGAGCAGCCAGGATGGTTATTTGTGAGTTCAGGAGCAGAAGGCCTGGCTGGGATGGTTTATTGGGATCCTGGACTGTGTGCCCAGCTTGGTGCCAGTGTGCCACATGTGGGGCTGAACTCCAACATGTGTTCAAACTAAACTTCAGCTCCCCATGGCTCCACAGTGGCTCCAGAAAACCTCTCCTGCATTTCCCCATCTTCCTGGGGGAAGGTTTTGTGATAAGACTTCTCCAAAACAAAGAGAGTTTTGCCAGTGTTGAGTTTGCCACTCAGCAGATCTGAATGGGGTTTTTTTCGGCCTTAAGTAAGGGCTAATTACAAGGATTTGTCACTTTGAAAGCTAAAATGCCAAAACTTGGGCAGTATTAATATTTCACAAGCAGGTATGACCAAAATAAATAACGCACCAATAAAAACCTATTAACTTTTTGTTTGGAAAGGACTGTTTAGCTTTACCACCATGTGTTAAATATACAGAGTAGAATTACATAACAGCCTTATTAATACTCATAATAGGGCAAATTTAATTGTCCTCATTTCCATACTCTTGCAGCACTCCTGGCTTTCTATTGTAAAATATTATTGCCAGAAAAGGTAAAATGAGAAGGTGTGTGTGGTATTCCTGCAGCTTAGCATTGCTTTGGCAAACATCAGGAGCTGGATCAATTTTCCTCTGAACTAGGCTGTCATAGTACAGGTATCCCTGAAAATACCAAATCCCTAAAGCTCCATTTCTTTTCTGTTGGGTGGTTATCTTGATATTTATTGCAGTTCAGGTTTTGGATATTTTTATGACTTTTATTCATCCTTTTCTCAGCTGCACTGGCACAAAAGGCCACTTACTAGGATTTTTATGCTTTGTTATCCAAACCCCAAAACAATTAGATATAATCCTGCATTTCATCCTGCAGCTCCATAGTGAAATTGCATGTTAGAGCTTGAAATGAATTCCTGCTGGAGCTGGGAGAAAATTGCCTCTCTGTTGCTCTTGCTACCTCTCACTCCACCTTTAATAACAATGTTTTGCTTTTTGTTTTACCCAATTTCCACAAATTTCCACTCCACTTACCTGCAAATGTGATTTTTCTCTCTCTTGAGCTTCTCAGCCCAGCTGCTGTTCTCCATTTATCACCCAGCTCCACATTACTTGAAATTGCAAACCCTTGCCTCCGTGACTCTGTATTCAACACCAGCTATCATTTTCTGTAGTGATGTGTTTAAAGTAGGCAGTAATATCTGATAGATGGAGTGTGTGAAATTAAAAGCCTGGCAGAAAATGCAGAATGAAACACCTTAATAACCATATAAAATGTAATATGTGAAAGGGAAGACCCCTATTTAAATAGATATATTATACACAAGATGTAAAATGCATGTTATAGATATATCAGTCATAAATATTTTTGATTTGCAATGCAAAGATTGGTGTATATAGTCAAATTGCACATCAATTTAGGAAAATGCATTTTAATTCTATTACCAACCTGCCCAATCTAGGTGCTAAAAAAATGAAATAAAAAAGAAATAAGCCAGCTAAAAGAAATAAAGTAGCCACCACTAAGTTTATTAGGGGTATTTGTGGTGTTTTCCTTTCTACAGACATAAAATACAACATGGGCAGATTTAAGCAGGGAAATATAATTAATTTGGTACTTTAAACTAGGTAAGCTTTGAAATGCATGACTGCACTTTTATTTCAGCCCTGGTACAGTGCATTGGTGAAGACCTTTGTAAAAACTGAAGTTAGCATGCATTAATGCATATTCCAGTGTGAAGATTTCTCTCTCTGATGTCCTAATTATTTATTTTAAACCATTGTGCCATGGCAGTGTTTCAGAACACAATTTCAGGATAGAACTTGCTCTTGCTCTTGTTATAAGGAGCAAGAAGCTAAAAATGCCTGAGAGCCTTCAAGCCCTTAGAAAGAAGTTTTTCCTGGGTTTTGTCTATTCTGAAGAGTTTGTGTGTGTTAAATCCTGTACTTGGCCCCTTGTTTGCTTTCCTTGCTGTGTGTGACATTCTCCAGGAGCCCTGTTCTACCAGCACAGGGTGAGCTCCAGTACAAGTGTTGGGAAAACTTCATGCTGTTGGTTCATTATCCACTGTAAAGGATGGGTATCTAGAAATACATTTTACATATACAAAGGAGAAGTTATTAATTTCTCTGCATGTTTCCATCCGTGTTTTTCCTACTGCCTTCAGATCACAGAATCCCAGGTTGGTTTGGGTTGGATGGACATTAAAGCTCATCCAGTGCCACCCCCTGCCATGGGTGCACCTTTCACTATTCCACATTGCTCCAAGCCCCATCCAAGCTGGCCCTAGCCAGCCTGTGCCAGGGCCTCACTACCCTCTCAGGGAGGAATTTCTGCTCAGTAGCTCACCCAGCCCTGCCCTCTGTGAGTTTGAAGCCATTCCCCCTTGTCCTGTCACTCACTTGTCCAAATTTCCAACTCCACCTCTCTTGGAGCCTCTTTAGGTATGGAATACAAGTACACACAGATGTAGCATATATATATATATAGCCTCAACTTAATGAAATACCTGGAGATGATGTTGGTTCTTGTGTTGGAATCCAGGCAGGATAAAACCCACAAAAACACACAGCAAAGTGCAACTTGGGTCATTGTGGGAGGGGAAAAAGAAATAAAAGAAATTGAGATGCCCTTTGGTTCCTGAGGCATGGGAGTGCTGAAAGGACAAAGTGAGCATCACTGGATGTGCATGGAGATGGGATAACGTGCACAGAGGTTCCTGTGCTGTTCATCCACACAGCTCCTATGCTGCGAGAGCAGGGAACAGAGGGCTCCACAGGCAGCCTGCTCCCCCACACGTTCTCCCACATTGCCCAGCTGCTGTGTCAGCCAAACCCCAAGGCCCAGGGCAGCTCTGTGGGAACAGGTCCCACAGGTTCCTCACAGCCCAGCACGGAGCTGCTCCACATCTCGACTCTCCTCCCTCCACGTGAAGAAACAAACCACGAACAAAATCCGCCACTAGAAAAAGGCAGCTCCAAAATCAGTGAGTGAGTGAAGCCAGGGATTAAAATTCAAAAGTAAGTAGATGAGGGAGGGAGAGGTGTAATAGCAAGCTCCTTGTGCCCGAGGTGGTAGGGTTCACACTGAGATAAAGGTGGATGGGCCCTTGCCCCGGGCACCTGCCAGGGCAAACGTGGGGTTCCTCCAGGCAGAGCCACTCTGAGCAGCGCTGGGAGAGAGAGGACAAAGCACTTGGAGAAAGTGCATTCCAGGTCCATGGAGGAAAATAGTTCTGGATGCCTGGTACCCCATCCCTGAAAGTGTCCAAGGCCAGTTGGATGGGGCATGGGGCAATGGAACTGTGGAAGGTGTCCTGCCCATGGCAGGAGTGGGACTGGGATGAGCTTTAAGGTCCCTTCCAACCCAAGCCTATGTAGGATATTAAGAGAAAGTTTATATTCTGCTTTTATAAGATGATACCTGGCAAACCCCCTGGCAATATATATATTTTATTTTTTTTTTCCTCCAGTCTTTGTTGCCAGAGCCAGGTTTGGCACATTTCATGCTGCATGCCATCCGAGGTTCCCTTGCTCAGAGAAATGAGAATTACAGAATCATCCTTTGGATTTTTTTTTTTCCCAGAGTCTGAGATCCTAAATGAATGCTGCCCTACCACTATCACTACTAAGTAATTATAGCATTTCAGTTTTCATAACCCAGCCTTTCCAGTGTTTTTTGCAGCAGAAATAGAGGTGCACAGAAAGGACATTGTTACTGGAGCCAGTTATTTTAAACACTCTGCAATTAGCTCATTTCCATAATGCCCATTTCATTTCAAATTTGCATAGATATTCTTCAAAGAATGGTATCTCATAATGAATTTATGACAATTTTAGCTCATTCCACTTACAGGTCACTGCATATTATATAGACATCAAAGTAAACAATTGCACTGGGTATTAATATTCTTCTTCTGGATTCCATTAAGATGGTTCTGGTGAACAAGAATTAATTTTTCCTCCAGTATTTAATTTTGAAAATTTAGATGATAAATGAACACCATTAATTAATACTTTCAGCAAGTCAGAAAATCATATAAAAGTTGCTTTTTGTCAGACCAGACCTTGTTTCCTTCATCCCCCGTTGTTGAATAAATCTGCATAGTGCCATGTGGAGAGGTAGAATGATATGATTTTTCCAGTTCTTGATGAATGTGATTTTAAAGTAGAAAGCTTAAAAATATATAATTCTATTTCTTTCAAAGTGTATTAAAATAACAGTGTCCAGGAGCAATGTAATTGTGGGCTTGATGGTGGAGAAAATGTAGCGATGATGGGCAGCTCTCAGGAACAAGGTTCCACATTGTTAGTGGAAAGGATTCTTGCAAAACCTGCAGAGACATTCCCAGTGTCACTTGTGGAAGCAGGTCATTTTCCATAGGGATTTTGTTGTTTCCATGCCTGTATCATTTCAACAGGTGAGTTTTTCCCTGGGATTTTTTCCTTCCCTCTCAGGGAAAGCTGATGCTGTTGAGGAGGATGGACACAGAGCTCTTGGTGAAACAGAGGAGTCAGCAGTCATGGCAAGGTGACAAGTTCTTGATTTAAGAGTTTCTTGTATAATTGTGAGTGTTGGGAACCTTCAGACTCCGTTTTTTTGTTTGTTTTTTTTTTTTTTTTTTTTAATTTTTTTTTTAAAGAACATGAGTGTCTCCACACTTGGAGACATGAAGCTTTAAGAAAGGTGAGCTGTGGGGTTTTGCAAGCTGTCAGCAAGAGAAGCTCTGTGTCCTCTGTTTTGGTACTGGCTATTCAACAATCGCCTAGTAGATATTAATAATTAACTCTGCTATTTTGGAACAGAGGATGAGGCAAGATACAGGCAGAATGGATCATGCAGAAATACCTAAAATCATCAGAAGTCACTGATAGAGACTAAAGGTGTAAATCCAGCTGCTTTGGCCTGAGAGTTTGGAGTACTCCTGACCGCTGGTGAGCTGTGATCTCCTGACCTCCTTGTGATAGAGGCAAAGTAGTTCAGCCTTTCATCTCTTCATATTTAATTATAGATATTATGTGGGTCTGCCCACTCTTCTCAGGGACTCCTTGAGTCAGAGTGGTTGTGGAGGAAATGTAAGATCTGAGATTTCTGTATCTGGTGAGGTGCTAATTTCAGACTGTTGTAGAGCATGGAGATAACAACAGATTCATCCATAGGTACTTCATTAGATGTTTACCTATACAGAGTTTGTGACCTGTCAGTTTTAGTCTGAATACAGTACTGCATCTGGAAAAGGGGAGAGGGATGTGTCATTTTATAGACTCCAGATCAATTCAGATGGGGTGTGGGAGGTAGTGAGTGGTGGCCTTGGCAGTGATGAGTCAGTGGTTGGATTAGTGATCTTAGAGGGATTTTCCAACATTTCTGATTCTATTAATTCATTAATTCTGATGTTTTGAAGCTGTTTGTGAAGCCCTTGGAGGGATGTGACTTTAGGGACTGGTTTCATGCAGATCCTTTGTACAGGCAATGCGTTTTGGCTGGAATTTGTTTCTACTGCAGGTATTTTTTCAGTAGAAAGTGTTTTCTTTTGCAAACTTCCCTGAGTGATGTCTTTATGAAGAGCGGTTAAGGGAGGTGAATTGAAGCTGGTCAAATGAAAAATGTGAAGATCTCCAGCACCAAATTTTGGGGATTTAACCATAAAATCTCTGAAGATTTGAGTTGGAAGGGACCTTAAAGCAGTTCAGAGCCCAAAGGGAAATGTGCATTAGTGGGAATTAAGTGACCATCCCAGGAAGAGGCTGGAGGGGTAAAGGAGGAAGGGAAAAATGTGAAAAAAGAAAGGGAAAAAGGAGCAGAAGCACCACAAGGAGAGGTGAGAAGATACTCAGAGGTCTCTCTGCAGCCCTGAACTTCTCTTCTTGCCATGAACAGCACATGACAGCACGTGTTGCTTAATCCAAAGTTGTCATTATTTGACAATTTTCTAACTTATTTTTTCAAACTAACATTTTCGGCTTTGAATTTGTCCCTATTTTTTAAAAGCCCTCTTGCCCCACTGATCTGGGATTACAAGATCAGAAGCTCCCAGTCCACTTTGTACCATTATTGTTTTGAAATAACTTGGGGTTTGTCTCCTTTTTTGCACCAAAAATGCCATTTTTCTCCCCAGTCCACATGAGGCTTTTTTTCATCACCTAAATTATTTTAACTTGATTTTCTCCCATTCATCCTGATTATTTAGTAAGGATTGTTTAAAAATACCTTTGCAGGCAACATAAACTAGAAGATCCAAGAGTGAGAGGTATTTCCAGGAGCACAAGGTATAGCAGAGAGCACTGGTTGCTTAACTAAGCTTCAAGGAGACAATGTCTACTGTACTAAATGAGCATGAAATACTTTTCCTGGCTTTTCAATAGTCACAGCTTTGGTTAGGGTCCCATCTGTTAGGTAGTTTGATGCTCCCATCATCCTTGAGCAGGAGCATTCCCACCACTGCAAGCTGGAGTTTTGTATTTGCTTGTTCCGTATTTTGGTTGTGCTTCCCCACTAGATATGAGTAAAGGTGGGGAATGTTTCACATTTGTCATGGAGAAAATAGTGTTTTGCTGAAAATCACTTGAAACTGTGGTGAACATTGTTGAGTGGATTTCTTTTCTTCTTTTGGATGAGGAGTCTGATGGCATTCCTGGTGTTCCTGGAGTGTTGCTGCTGCCCTGTACAGCCCCCCCAAGGAAAAAGGAGCTGGGCTATCTCTAGCTGAGCTGGAAGGAATAAAATTGAGTTTATCCATCCTTCTGCACTGTGTATTCCTACACCAGGGCTAGAAGGGGCTCAGCCTCGTCTGTTTTTCACTGTAATTGAGCTTTTGGACTTTGGCTGTTTCCCTTTGATTTTGTGGGTAGCCAAGACCAGCTGCTCTGCAGGCAGCTGGGAGGCTCAGATGTGTGTTGGAAGGGATTTCTGTATTTCAGCTGGTGGATAAAAGAGTAAGAAATTGGACTGGGAGAAGGGGAAACAATGTGAAAAAAATAACATTCAAGACCTCAGGATTTCTTTAAGTAGGAAAAAGTCAGGGATAGAAAGAAAAACTATATGGAAATAAGTTTATGCCAATAAAGGCAAGTACTTCAATATTCTGAAAAAGCTGAGCAGATAATTCAGACTCTTGTGCATAGAGAGTTTGGAATCACATGCAGGTATGTTAAAAAATCTCCTGAATAATTCATGAATAATTTCTAATGGAAGGCAGTGGTTTATACAGATACCAAAGTAATACTGGCCTAAGTTAATAGGCAGTTCCCTGTTTGTTCTCACTGAGAAGAAAACCCTTTTTTTTTGCTTTAAATTGTTCATTCCTTGCTTCTGGAAGAAGTAGTGTTGGGGCTCAAACAGTGCTCTGCTTTTATCTCCCACGTTTGGACTGTGTGGACCATGTGCTGCTCTATCTAATATGTAATCTTTCCATGGGATACCATCAAAGACAAGCAGCTTAAAAAAAAAAAAAGCCAACAGATAATCTCTGCACGGGAACACAAAGCCAGTGCTTTTAATAATGTAATGATATTATAATTGTGTGTATGTGTATATATTTAAATGTAGTTTGTATTGCAGCAGCACCTGAAGGCAAGTGTTGGGAATCAGAAGCAGCTGCTCTGCCTCCAAACACAGCAAGAATGGGCTCCTGTATTACCAATTCCTCCCCAAAATTTCATCCAAATGAGTACTTTCATTACAAAAACCTTGTACTTCCAGGAGAGTGACCTGAGAGGAGTTTCCAAAGCCCAGGGTGTTAAAAAAAGGCACAGCCTGGTGAGGGGAAGATTCAGTGACACAGGGGTGTTGTGCTGTCCTCCCCTACAAGAGAGAGGGACCTGGCACAAGGGTCTGGAGTGACAAAACGGAGGGGGAATGGCCTTAAACTGCCAGAGGGCAGTGTTGGATTGGATATTAGGAAGAAATTCTTCCCTGGCACAGGTTGCCCAAAAAGCTTTGGCTGCCCCTGGATCCCTCAAAATGTCCCAGACCAGGTTGGACAGAGCTTGAAGCAATCTGGGGTAGTAGAAGGTGTCCCAGCCCATGGCAGGGGGTGAAATGAGATGGATTTTAAGGTGCCTTGCAACCCAAACTCTCTGATTCTGTGGATATTTGGATGTTGGGCTTCATGGTGTGGAGGGGCAGTTTGGGAGGGAGTGCCATCAGGCTCCTTTGTCCCTTGGTTTTCTCCTTACCTTTAGCCTTTCCAAGAAACAAAGCTGCTGTGTGAGAGAGGAGGGACAGATTGTGGTGGAACACAGAGGGTGATTTGGTTGGAGCAGTGCTGGTGGTGTGGCTCTTCTGCTGAAATGCTGTGAGTTTGCCAGATTACCCTTTCCTTTTCATGGAATCATGGAATCACAGACTGGTTTGGGAGGGAAGGGACATTAGAGATTGCATAGTTCCACCTCCTGCAGGGACACCTTCCACTATCCCAGGTTGCTCCAAGCCCTTTCCAGCCTGGCCTTGGACACTTCCAGGGATGGGGTGTCAGCAGCTTCTCTGGCATCAGCAGCTTTTTTGTAGAGTAGGAAGAGCATGTTCCCTTAGCCAAGCAATCACCTGAGCTAGGCACAGGAAATCTCAGCCATTTCAGGTGACTGCTGGGGCTCTGAAAGTTGCTTCATAGTGTCTAAGAGTGAGTCAAGGTCAAAACGTGCCTTTTTTTTTATTTTTTTTTTTTTTTTGCAAGGGTTTGGCTGCATTCACAAGTTTAGCAGCTTGTATATTTGTGGGATTTGTTGCTGCTGGAGATCTCCTGGCTCTCTAAGTTGCTGTGTCCTGCCCAGCTTTTCCAAAGAATAACATCCGTATGGGAACGCTGCCTCTGGAGTGTTTACACTCATTTCCTTCCTGGGGAAAGCAGGGCTAGGGTGACGGCAGATGCGAGGAGACGCTGGCACATCTTTCCAGAGTACAGTTCGTTCTGAGCTGCTTGTGCATGGAGTTCTCTGCACCCTCTTTTCCTTTTCCTCATTAGAAAAGCAAGCAGAGATCTCTTCCCGAGCTAAGGCATCGCAGCAAACCCAGCCAGGGCTGGCCGCCGGCCAAGCCTTCGCTCGCTGCAACCTGCACACCATGCAACTCCTCTAAGAATAGCCCTGGTGATCTTAAAAAAAAAAAAAGAACAACATCAAAAAAAGAGGACTATTTTAGCAATGTATTATCTTCATCCCTTCTGTGAAGCAGTGGAGTTTAGAGGGGATTTTTTTCCCCCACACCCGTGTCCGTTGTTCCTCCCACAATGAGCTGTCGCTAATGCTGAGAAATATTTTCGGACTTAATGCAGTGAGTCAGGGCTTAGCTGTAAATTGGTCATGGGATGGGAGGGATTCAGATTGTCTCTTACCCAGGGCCTGCTTTCAGCCGTTTCAGTAACATGAGCAATTTCTCAACTGATGGTAATTAGACTCATAACTCTCTCTGAGATTATTTAAGGCGAGGATTAATTATAAAAGTTTCTCAGTGTTAGAACATGTTTCTTTAGTTAAAGTTTGGCATGCTTTCATTTCATGATGAGCCTGAAAGAATGTTCCTCTACTTAAAAATCTCTAAATACACCATTCTGTCATGCTATGTAAATACCCATATTTGTGAGTTTATCTGAACAAATCTGTTGTATGGGAAAAACACATAGAAGGCCTGGGTGCCAAGAGCTGATTCAAGGGTTCATGGAGTGGACTTGCATTTTCCTTCTGGGCCTGGTTGGGTTTTGGTGGCTGTTCCTTTGGCTGTACTTGATTTCTCACTTAGAAAAAACAACTACATTTTGTTTGTTTATCTTCATTAAAAGATAAATTACCTCAGTGCCCTGATGTGCTTCTTCTTTTGTCTCCGTAGACGGGGGCTTTGCCAGGGCCTGCTCAGTGGGTTCTTGCTGGAGATGGGGATCCATGTTAAACTGCCTCCTTTGGTTGTATTGCCTTAAAAAAATATGAAAAATTGTGAGGTATGAAAAGAGCCAGTTCACATCAACCTCATCAGTCTGCCTTTTAGAAAACCTAAATGAAAGTGGTTGGATGGGATTATGGAAGGCTTGGCTTGACTTGATGGCACAGATTCACAAAAGTCTAGATGGGATGACACATCTTCTCTATGTTTCTTATTTTCCTGGGGGTAAATTCCAGCCAATTCTCACAGCATAGTAACAGAATATTCCCACTTAATATTTGAAAAAGTCCAAGTTTTCATTTTGTTCTCTTTTTTGCTTCATAAACATATTTTCTTATGATTAAGTCACATAGCCAAATAGTGATGTCTTTTTTATTTTTTTCTTTGCTATCCTACTTCTGTGAATACTTTTAAAGATAGGAGAGCCATGTCTGGCTCCTTGGCTACTGTGTTTGAAGTATTTTTTTCTAGAAAAACATTGCATTAGCCTGTCCTTAAGCTCCAGGAACAGAAAGTTGTTGGGAGGTTTTTGCTTGTAATAAATTTAGACTTAGATTGATATCATAGGTTAATGTTTTTAATAAGCTGACACTCCAGATATCCCTTGCTTTATGGCCTGCACTTAATGACTCCTGCATTATGGATGCTGATGGTTACTGTGAGCATGTAAGTTACTGAATTGATTTTGTGAATGGTGGCATAGAGCATGAAGCAGAGTTCACTTAAGGAAATAAGGCAAACAGACTAAAATATTAACAAAGTGTTTTGTGTCATAGTAGGTGACTTGTGAATTTGTTGCTTCAGCATCACTCACCCTCCAGTACCCAGTGTCACCAAATTCAGCCCAGTTACCTTTGAGACAAAATGTATTGGATCTACTTGGAGTTTAAAAGTGTGACAGATTAATTTGGAAAGACAGATTGCAAACATGCATCATGGCCCCGGTCTGAGTCGTAGAAAAGTTATGTGTGGCTGGTGCAGAATGATAAAAATCATACCAGGGGAACAGCTTAATTAACTATTCTTGATTAAAGTAATACAGTATGTGAATTTAATAGCTCGCCTTCAAAAGCAGAATGTGAAATCACTTATTACTTTGGTGTATCTTGCTGGCAAATAGGGAGCTGCCAGCAGTTCTTTCTGATTAATTGAGTTTAGAGGAACTTAGCACTGGAATGGGAGATACCAAATAATTATTCTGCTCTTGCTTCAGGCTCATTGCTGATGACTAGTGTCCAGCAAGCTTCTAGATCCTGTCCAGCAGAGCTACTGCATAAGCTGCTGCTTCCATGTTGGTTATTTTATTACTGATATATCAATATATTATTGTATCCTGTTGGTTATTTCTGCCAGTGTACTACCTAGGACTTGGGCCTTCTTGGAATGACTTTTTCAGGACATCTTTCCAAACTGTCAAGATAACTTTGAATCCTGCAAAACCAAGTCTTTCCTGGCTTGGTGCTCTCTGGGGTTTTGGAAAGCAGCTGTAGTTCCAATACGTCGTTATTCATCATCCCAGTCCCTAGTGAAAATCCAGCTCCAGGACAGATTCCAGCAAAATCCTACTTGATGTATTCCTCCATTTGAACAATGCTCCGTTGTAAAGTACCTTCTCAGCCAGCTTTTCACTTTGTTATTGGTCAAAGCTTAGATTCAGCCACTCTGATCAATTAGCACAGATGTGTAAGTAGTGAACTTTTGGCATCATTATATTATATCAAAATGAGCTTGGAGAAGGGTTTTCTCATCCTCTTTAAAATAGTACACATTTCTTCCACAGTCAGTACCTTCAATATATTTACATGTGGATCCATCTGAAAAACTTTCCTGATTCCAGTCATTGATAGTTTTCAAGGCATTTTTTCACTTTAAATAGGTAAATATTCTAGTTGGACAGCTGAGCATTGCTGGTGCTTTACAGTAGGGTGGGTAAAAAAAGGGTTCTTAAAGCAGCTATCCTGGCTTGGAGTCTGGGCATCTGCACACCTGTAACTGAGCCAAGATGCAGAATTTGGATTTTCTCCTATTTTTTTCCAATCCGAGATGAAGAAATAGGGTTCCTAATGTTTTCCTAGTTTGTTAGTTTTGTACATGGGATTTACCTTGCCTAGTGTTAGTGAAGGTCTGTGTTCTGAATTACATAGCTAAGAGGTTTGTTTGAGAGATACTCATTCCTGCTGGTGTCCTTCTCCTGGGAGCAAGGCTTACTGCAACAGGCAGGCTGACTGAAATGAATAGGACTGCCTGTGGCTGAAGATATTGCACCCTACAGTAAGGAAATACAAAGCCCAAACTTCTTAAGGGTATGTCTGTGTCAGCACGTTTTCCTTGGAGATACAGATACTTGGTGTTGCACAGGCTGCTGCTGCAATTACACCTCATTATAAGACACCGTGTTTTGTATTTTATGAGTGCTTTGACAAAATTAGCAACAGCCATTAATAATTTGGCCAGTGAACTCAAACTGCCTGACAGTGTTATTCTGTGCACACGGTGGAAAAATCAATCAGTTTAATCCAAGGTAAAGCTGTCTGGCTCTCCAGAGGAGGAGGCTGCCTTGGTTGCTGAGGGCTGGAAAATCATTGCCTCACACTAATTGAGTAACATCCAGCAGTTGTGAGGCTGAATCTTCCAGACTGGTTTGACTCATGGGGGCTGAGTATCTAAATGAAGTGTATTTGTCATGCTGCAGTCCTACAGGATTAAGGGTACTTGGATTTGTTTGATCTGATGCATTCCAGCAATATTAAGTAAGTTCATTTTTTATTGTCCTTTGCGCCTTGTATTTTTCTGGCTGTGAAAGTCCAGCATCTTACTTCTTGCAAACTGAGCTGTGATATGACAAGTATTTCTGGCCAGTATTTGTAGCTCTGGCAGGGCTTGAAGAATTCTTGGCTGGCTTTTACAGTAGGCAGATAGCTGAGACCAAATATAACAAGAAGCAGAGTACTGCCTGTAGAATTAAATCATATTAGTAGTTATTTTATTATTTTTCTTGTCTCAAAATTATACACTGTACTCTGTTTTTTGTGATAAATACTAACTCTACAGTGTTTAAATCAATACATCGATGTTAAAGAATTTTAAACATTTTGAGAGATCCCTTTGTCTTTCAGCAAGATAATTACGCTGCGAAATGTGCTTTCCTAATTCATTTGGGAAATCCAGCTTATTGAATATTTGGAATGAAGGACTTACTCCTGGTACATCTGTGCTTTCTCCTCTGCAGTCTTCTTTGCTTAGTGTCAGATCTCAGTCAAATGGCCATGAAAGCGCCCCTGGAAGTGCCCAAGGTCAGGTTGGACAGGGCTTGGAACAGTCTGGGATGGTGGAAGGTGTCCCTGCCCGTGGCAGGGCGTGGAACAGAATGAGCTTTAAGGTCCCTTCCAACCCAAACCACTCCATGATTCCAAACTGACTGTGAAGTTGCACTCTTAATGAAAAAAGGAAATAAATACCTTTAGATACTGAAAAATATTCTCAGAACACATATTGTGTTACTTCTGCTGGCCAGAGTTTCTGGTCAGTTCACGAGAGCTAAGTGTCCATGGTGGTGGCTGTGCAGCTCCCCTGGGGCTCAACGTGCCTCATATTAAAATTAATTGAAAGCGATTTTAAGCCCCAGGAATTTGGGGCTTAAACTAAACTCTGAATTTGAGGATTATGAACAGACTACCTAATCATCTAAGCATTGGTCTTCCCAGATAAGCTTTGACAACATCCTGAGCATTCCTTGCACCCAGCTGCAGAGTGAGCAGCTTGATGTGCCCTTTCAGAAGTGAGGGGATATGGAGAGAGCTGAGAGCCATCCCAGTCTGGGACTGCATGATCACAGGTTGTTCCCTTGGTGCTGCCAAGGAAAGTCCATGGGAGGGCTGCAGAAGAGAGTCCACAGGAGCTCAGGTTTGGGGCAGGAACTCAGTGACATGGCATGGCAAGGCCTTGGAATGGCTGAGGCAAAGCAGCAAGCCCTGTGCATAGTAACAGAAGGGATTTAATGACCCTAGAACTTAATTAGGACAGTGCAGTGTTACCACCTGCTTATTTATAGCTGTAAGTTTAGGCCATGTGTGACTCTTCGTTTAGAAGAAAGGAGTACAGGAGCCTTGGCTGATCCTACATATTTCCTTCTGCTCATTACAATCAGATGATGGCTGTTGTTTAAGTGAAGTTTAAACATCATAAAATGTGCCCTCATCAGGTGATCCCCATCTGCTGTTCACCCTTCCTTTCCCTGCTGAAGGTTATTTCAGCAGATTTGCCAATAGCACAGGATGCTGTTCCCAGGGTGCCCATCTTCCCCATTGGCTTTCCCTTACCCAGATGTTCTAAACAGAATCCTTCCAGCATGGAGTCATTCCTGTTAGCATCCTGTTTGATAGCTGCAAGGTGAGTCTCCAGCACATGCTGGAAGACTTGTGCAGACCATGATTCAGGAGAGCAGTGGATGGGTCTGTGCCCCATGGAGCTGCAGGGCATTTAAGCACCTCTGTGACATCAGCAGTCCTTGGAGTGCTTTGCAGATCCAGAGGAAAGTGTGCCCAAATTTACTTCAGGAAAACTTTAACAAGGAATTTAGACCTGTGTTTTGTTGAAGACTTACTCCACCACATCCCAAAGCCTCAGTGATGTGGAATGTTGTGCTCTTGGTGAGGAGTCAGAGAAATTAGAGCTGTTCTGCATTTCACTGGTGGGCAGAACACAGTTCATGCCTCTGTTTTGCAGTCCTTCAGCTTGGGAAGTTTAGGGTTTGTCAGATTGTTAGATTTGGCTGCTAAGTGCCAAGTGTGGTGTTTCCAGCTTTCTTTGTAGAGTTGAATGATCTGTTTGTTGTTGGTGTGTCTTACAGAGTTGAAGAGCCTGATGGAAGGTCAAGTGTGCTCCTTGCTGGGTCTGGATGTTCTGGGCTTGGTCTCTAGTCTGGTTTTAAGAGTTTATAAAGCGTGAGGCAGAGAATCACCAAGAGAGGGATTCGTATCATGGGTCTCTGCTGTGGATTGTTCAAAAGGTGGAAGTTTTGTCAGTGTGACTCACGTAACCAGGTGCTTGAACACAGGTACAAGATCTCCAGAGAGCCTCAACACCATCTCTGCTGCTCTTCAATTTGCAGAGAGAACAAGTGAGAACTACTAATCACAGCCAACTGATTTTGATTTCAAAATAGATTTTATTTCTAATGTGTTTAGTGGCAATCAGGGAAGATTCTTGTTCTGATGCATCTGCTGTGCTTTTATATGAATCACAGTGTTAAAAAAGGCAGAGGGATTATGGGGCTTGAGTGACTTAAATAAAATCTATTTTTGCTGTTAGGATCATAGTACTGACATGGTATATGGTTTGAATTAAAGTTCTTATTATCACATTAAGATTCAACAAGGAGTTGATTAAGTGTAGAGAAGTAATTGAATGCTAATAGTACAACATTGCAGTAAAAAATGAGGCCATATCTCCTTACTGAACTCTAGTTTTCTCCTCATTTGAAGTGCTATGCGTATGACCACACATTGGAGTGCACTTCTGACTCAGGCAGAGCACTTTGTGTTTGGGACATGCTGGTCCATCATTTTTCAACATTCCTGTGATGGGACACACTGTTAAATTGGTGCTTATCTTTTCACTCACCTCACTTGAAAAGAAAATCAAGCTTGTGTTAAAAATTGGTGTTTGCAAATGGCTGGAAATAAACTACAGACTTAGAAGCCAGTTTTGATTAGATAGCAAAATTGAAATGATTTAAGAACACCTGTTTCACATGTTGCATGTGATTTTGGTTAATTTTAGAAAGACCTGATGGACTGTGAGTCATAGAACATGTGGATTTTTTGCTTCCTGATGTTTCTGGTAGCACCAAATCATTTTATTTAATATTTCAAGCATTGAGACAGGAAGACAGACCATCCCCACCAATTTTGCCTTCAACATTCTTTTATCTTATGTTTTTTTGAGTGGGAATGTATGGTTCACAGGTGTACCCCGGATCTGTTGTAGATTAACCTTGCTTGTTTGAGGTAATGAATTAAAAACAGAAATAAAATTTAAAAAAAAATACATGGCAATGCACGTGATCCCTCCTGACTTCAGAGGGGCTTTAAATACTGTGGCTGAAATTGGAAATGTGCTTGGTAGAAAGATGTGGGCAGATGGGGAAGAGCCAGAGGGTAGTGACAAGAATAGGACACTTAGCAAACGTAAGCTGTAATGGAAGATGGAAGGAATCGATTTGTTTAGCCCAAAAATACAGAAGGAAACGAGTCATCCAATATAGGAAAGGTTGCTTTAAAAGGCATGACAATCATTCTTTCCTCCATGACTCCTGAGAGAGGCAGGAATAAACGTTTGAACTTTCAGGGAAGTGGTGAAATAAAAGAGATTGTTGGGAAAACCTGTGGGATAGGAGTTTGGAGAACAGGTTAGACAGAAATCTGTTGAAGTGGTTTGGGTACGTGCCCTGGGGTGGTGCAGTTGGGTGGTATTTTGAAATCTCTCTCTTTTGTGATGGTTGATACCAGGTGAAGATCTGAGGAGACTGATCCTGTAGGGTTTCACTAAGCTATTTCATGTTCTGATCAAGGAGACATTGAAATGTTGTGGGTGAAGGATGGATCCATCCCTGCTTGCCTGATCTTGCACAGGGTGGTATCTCCTTTTCCATGGCTCCCCAGGGAGCTGATGCTGTATCCCAGCCCTGCCTGGGCTCTGCTGGGACTGATGCACTGCCACCCCAGGCTGGCTCTGACCTTTTCCTGGAGGAAAGATTTGCTGCCTTCTGGAAAAGGAGAGCAGAGCTCATTTTGAGTCTTTCCCATGTCCTCTTCCACCTACTAGGAGTGGTTTTGGGAAGAGGGAGTGCAGAAGATGAGAGGATGGAAAAGCAGAGTGCATATTAAAGGCTAGAACAGGCATACAGTCATTTAGGGACTCTGAAATACTGCTCATCTTAGATTGATGGAATCACAGAATTGTTGAGGTTGGAAAAGACCTTTTAAGATCATTGAATCTAAACATTATTGTCCTAAATGTTGGACTTCAGTTCCAGGCCTGTAATTGAATTTCAGGCTAGTTCTTCTCCCAGTATTGGTTCAGGTATCTTCTAATCTGCACCACCCTGAGTATCAGAATTGTATTTCTATATCCTCATTGGAGTACATTGATGCCTCATTTTGCCAGCACTTAGGAGTTACATTTATTTATCTGCTCTTCTTCCAAGGAAACTTAGAGGAGATAAACACTTAAAAACCAGCCTCCATTACTGATTTAAATGGCTTATAAAGTTTTAAAACCACTTACTAATGTCTTTCATGATGTATACAGTATCTCTTCTCAGTATTACTCTCAGATAAATGTGTTAGGAGAATCCAGGGAAAATCCATGCTTATACAGCTGAGGACTGGAAACACAGTAAGTGAGCAGGCCACTATGGTCTGTGAAACAATAATAGTTATTTCTGCTGTTCAAAAGCAACTGATGACTAAAACAAGGAGAAGATGGTAAAAAATACACAGATCAGATGTAAGACTTCTCCTGCAGTCCTAATATTTCTTGTATGTGTCAGAGTACATATGTGATACTTACTAATATTCCAACTATTATGTGCTTTAAAATGCACATTTTACCCAGGCTTGCTGGAATTTGCTGTGTAGCAAGAGCTGTTACTTCATTCTCTTAGGTCTTAAATCTTGTGCCTGGTGCAAATGTGAGAATTAATGCAAATAAAACAGACGTTGAGAGAAGCAAAATACGACATTGAAATTATGTTCCGGCAATGGCATTTACATAATTGCAATTATTGAAAATCTCAAAATTAGAGCCTTGGACAGTGCTGGGAGAATGAGAGCTTATTGTAGGGAATTCTTGCTGGTTTGGAACACTTCCTGAAGTGAGTGTATTTGTATTGCTGAGTAACACCACTCTTGGTTTTCTGTTTTCCCACTTCCAGGGTTACCTCATTCATAATTTCTTGCTACCATTTCATTCTGCTTACATATGGCTTAACAGTATCTTTCCATTTGCACCACATCTTTAATTAGTTCAGGTTTTTCTCTTTAATTGCAAGCAACAAATCCAGAAGGACTTTGTCTTTCATTGTTTTCCCTTGTTCCCTCCTTTGTAAATCCCAGGTTATTGCAAGAGGGGGAAAGTATCTTCATAGAATCATAGAGTGGTTTGGGTTGAAGGAACCTTTAAGCTCATCTCATCCCACCCCCTGCTATGGGCAGGGACACTTTCCACCAGACCAGGTTGTTCCAAGCCCCATCCAGCCTGGCCTTGGACACTTCCAGGGATCCAGGGGCAGCCACAGCTTCTCTGAGCACCCTGTGCCAGGGACTCAGCACCCTCCCAGGGAAGGAATGCTTCCCAGTATCCTGTTTAACCCTGCCCTCTGGCAGTGGGAAGCCTCTTGTCCTGTCACTCCATCCCTTGTAAACAGTCTCTCTCCATGTTTCCTGTCAGATCATTCAGGCACTGGAAGCCACCCTGAGGTCACCCTGAGGCTTCTCTTCTCCAGGTTGAACCACCCCACTTCTCTCAGTCTTTCCTCATGGCCAAGCAGCTCCATCTTGCATGTATCCTGCTAAATTCCCTGTTAACACTTGATTAATGGGACACTGGCATTATCCTGATGTCTAGGAGGATGTCACTTTTCAGAACTGCTTGGATGTAATAAGAAAAATGTAATAAACTTAGCCTGCCCAAACCTGCAGTGGACAGATCAAAGCCAGTGCCCAGCACAACACCAGACTCTGCAAGAGGAAGCACCATCACCATGGTGGTGTTTGTACAGCTATTTTTAACACCTCCTCAAAGTGACTGGTGGTCACCATCATTTCCATGAGCCCATCCTGCAGGGTAACCCCAAATGTTGTATTAAGGCAGTGAGCGAGGATCTGTGTCAGTCTTGGTTGGTCTTGACAGCACAGGAAGATCTCAGGAGGCTTTGCTTGCATGTGAAAGCATCTCAGGAAACTGATTTTACAAAGGGTTAAAGTAGAGCATGTTCCAAAAACATGCAGAAAAAGACCAGTTTTGGCTCTAGACAAGCAGCAGAAATTGCTACAGCTGCTGGAAATGTGGAACCAGCTATTTTAACAGGGCACATCTCCTTCTCTAGCTGTGCTCTCTCATACATGTTTGGAGGGCATGAAACTTTTCAGAGCCACCCCAGTAAAAAGTTTGGTAAAATGGTGGTGGTTGTAACACCCCTGCCATTCCAGCAGGGTGCCTTCATGGAGCAGGAATACCGTGACACCCTGGCTCTCTCTCACACCATCTGTCCCTGGCTGTAAATGTTTGACAGGCTTTACCCAGCCCTGTCGTTTCATTGTGAGCTCTCTCTGTGTTGCTGCTCTCGGTGGAAGACTGCCTTCAGGAGACACGCATGAGGAGCTGGGAGCATGAGTAATATCTAAATTTACTATAAATAAGTGTGTTTTTGTAAAAGCTGCTTGAGTGAGAGAGACAGAATAGTTGATGACACAGGCTTAATAAGCAGAAAATTAATTTTTGAGCCAGGTTTTGTTATCTAGGGTGGCTCTAGGATCCGGAAGAGCAGCATACCTGCAGAAGTACAACGTTGCCAAGTGCTTTTTGTTGCCAAATGCTCTCTGAAGTTTCCTCAAGAGTCAGCCTTGTCTTCCACGTCATCAGTAATTTTCACTTTTTTCTATGTATTTTTTATTTGCTAGGTAAAAGTTTCAACCAGTCTGATGCACCACTGAAGATTGGGTGTACTAGTGAGAGCTGGAAAGCTGGTGGCTTTTCTGCCTGTAGCGTTCTATTTCTGGTGTTTTGGATATCTTTTGATGCAGCTGTTCTTCATGCTCTAAGGCATCTTGCCACCTGGATTTCTGGGTGTGAGGGACAGTTTTCAGCCTCCTGCCAAGTTGTTTGTAGAGGGGATGTTCCCATCTTCATTTTGCAAATCCCTTCCTGCTGGCAGTGCTGCAGACATGTCCTTTCCTCTGCTTCCTGCCTGGGTTCTCTGGGTTTATTACATGGATGGGCAGGGCTCCCACTGCAGGAGCAAGCTAATGTCACATGTGACCTGAGACAAGTGTTCTGGCTTTATTTATCTCTGCTGTGCTCATGTTCTTACCCTGGCTGACCTTTCAGAGTGCTGCAGAGGCTGAAGGAACCAGAAAACCCTGATTGTCACGGCAGCATAATCCTCATATTTCACAACAGAGGCATTTCACCAGTGATTGCACCTCTTGTTTTCAGTAGGGGACACCTTCAGGTTTATCATTCTGTAGAAGGGAACTTTGAGATAAAAATCCAGATTTTATTTTCCTGGACCTTAGTGTCCCAAGCTATAAAGAACCTCAAGGATTCACACACATGTGGGTTGATAAAAGCTCAGAGCTCTGAAAGGGAGCAGGATGGCAAGGTGTGCAGGGAAGAGGATTTATTGGTAGTATTTATTTATCATTTGTGTGCCTCATTTGTAATTTCATCTTTTGACTGGCTCTAATTTCCTGTTGTCAGGCCAGCCTGCTCCCATGTCTACTTTTCACATAAAACCCTGATGTTTGGCTACTCAACAGAATTACTTGGAATTACTGTAGCTAATGAGTCCAGACTTTTTAATACTGATTGGGAGAAAAGATGATGAGGTTGTATAGAAAGTTGTAGCCATTAGACTAAGTAAATATGTGCTCTGTGAAAACCCTTCAGTGGTGGGAATTGCTCAACTTTTTTTATCCCCTGCTCGACAATGATGTCCTCCATCAAAGCTCACAGGCCACTGACTTGGGCTGAGGGTGAACTGTATTTAGGTACTGCAGGAGAAGACCTGCAACTCACTCCAGAGGGAGCTTTTTCCTTTCTCTTCCTTTATATTTTCTTCCCCCCCACCCCGACTTTATACTTTCAGCTGGATTTTTCTGATTTTTGAGCTCTTGCTGCTTGAGTCGAGTGTAAAGGGCACATTAGATTTTCTTCTGAAAATAATCCATTCCTAGTTTTTTAACATCTCTAAAGCATTTAAAAGGAGTTATAAATATGTTACTGCACCACTGTGTGTGCCCCTATGTGCCCCTGTGACTTAAAAAAACCACTGAAAGCAGCATCCCTTAACTTCTCAGCAATGAAGGCCTTTTGGTGGGCTGCATTAAGCTGCTCAGGATTGACACATTTCTCTTTTTTTTTAACCTTTTTTTATCCCATTTTGAGTAATTTGGGGTGGAGGGGTGCTCTACAAATGCTGCTCTTCCCTATTGCATTCCAGGAGCTGGAGTGGCTACAGCAGAATTTCCCTGGGAAGGAGGAGCCCCGTTGGGTGGCTGATTTCAGGATGAGGTCTGCCCTCTGGAACATGGTTTGGATCCCTGATGAAAGCCCAGGATTTTTTCCTGCCAAGCCTGGGTTACACTCCCTGCGTCAGTGCAGACTCACTGCGTGGTGCTGGCTGGGTTTGCAGAATCACGTTTTTTTTTCTAAAATGAATGCCAGGCGCTGTGTCTGCTGCTGCCTTCCCTTTGCATGCCTGAATGGCCTCAGTCTTTCCCATTGCTGCTTGGGGATAAAACTCAACAAACCTACTCTAAAGTGGTTTTTTCCAGGATCTGATTATACTTTATCATGGAACTAAAGGCTGGAAAGTTGGAAGAGACCTCTGGATGTCACCTGGTCCAGCCCCATGACTCAAGCAGGGCTATTCAGAGCCTCCTGCCCAGGGTCAAGTCCAGACACCTTTTAGACATCTCCAAGGATGGAGATTCTGGCAGGGGTGGGACATTCATGGGCAACTCCTTCATGCTGGGTGGAGGAGATACTGACCTGACACAGCAAGAGTATTTATCAAAACATTCTGTTTAAGACAAGGTTTTCTCCTTATTCCCTGTGTGGGTACTGAGAGGAAGAGAACAGACCCCAGTGTAAGCAATCCATGCCATGCCAGCACACCCTTCTGGACTGGATGGACATATTCTGGCAGGGGAGTGTGATTCCTCTGATGAGATTGCGTCCAAGAATAATCTCCTTTGAGTAGTATCTGAGATTTTTCCATATTTGATTTGCCCCTTCGCTATAAAGTTGCCCTAAATAACATTTTCAGGTGGTTTTGCTTCCAAGTAGAGAGAGAAGAAAAAAGAGAGGCTCTCTTCTGCCAAAGGATAGCACAAAAAATGAGCCCTTATGGAGATTTGAGTAAAATCTCATAGGTCAGTGCTTGTCCCTTGTTCACCCTTGTGAGGTTAGAAATGACTGAGGTTATGGGCTGGCGTATTGAAATTTTACATCTCATCATTCAGTCTATTTCTAATTGATGCATTTGGTTCCTCCTTTTCAAGTACAATTATTTTAAAGAATATTTTATGGTATATAAAGAAAACAAATACTTCATTTTTCATCTAAGTGACTTTAATGATGATTTGCTTGGGTCTAGAAAGCAGTTAAAAGGTGCTGTTGTCTCCTTTGAAGAAAAGTGACATCTTGATATAAATCAGGAATATTATTTTGTAAGGACTGTTAGCAGTTTACCTGAGTCAATCTGTGACAGCCTTATGAAGAAAAGCAAAATACTTCAAATGAAGTTCCCATGTCTCTAGAAATGGGTTCATCAGAGGGGAGACATCAAGGGAAATGTTGACAGATATTTAATTATAATGGCAGTAGTGGCTGTTGCTGTGTTAATAGCATCTGGCAGCAGAGTCACTGCCATCTGTTAGTGCCCTGAAATCCTGGAGATGGTGCATCCTTTATGGAGGAATTAACAATAATTAACAAATCTATCACATGAAATCACCTTGATTGGATGACAGCCTTACCTTGATAATGATTAATTGCAAAATAATGTGGAATAAAATGTCCACTGTTCTCCTTTTTTTTGCTACTGCTGCTCTACAAGTGCAGCATGCTGGGAGTATTCTCTTTCAAGTGTGGTAGTATTTACTGCATTTATTGTAAATAATCCTTATAAGCAGAGCTAGATTAAAATCAAACTTCTGCATATTCATTTCAATTTGCAGCAGATTAGATCTCTAAAACCTGTCCTGGTTCTGTTGGTGCATGGTAAGTTACTTAATGTTAAATAAGGGAGAAAATGAGGTTGGACTGCAAGAAGTGACCCTTCAGCCAAAGTCTAGGCAGTCTGGATGAACAAGCTGACTGCATTAAAACATTTCAAGCTGGTTTTGTTAGCCTAGTATTAGAAGCCAAGCCATTAATTTCTGATGAGTCAGTTTGTCTTCAATGTGATGAGGAAAATATATTCTATTTGTTTGCATTTGGAAGAATTATTTTTGAATATCTATTTTTATCCAAGCCAATATTTCGATCAGTGCAATGAAATATCGCTGCCATAAATAAGAGTTATAAACAAAGCAGTAAGCCAATTTGAGACCTGGTTGGGTTTTTTTTTCTCTTAACTCTTCCTTTTCTGTCTGTTCCTGCTGAGCAACAGATGGAGAAGGTGACATACTCCTTGCTTAAATAGGAGAATTGTAATAGATAATTGAGGTGTGGTAATTATCAGGAGCAATAGGAGGGAAAGAGTAAACTCTGGAATCTCAAAGTCAAGTACACAGGAATTTTATTTCTCTTTTCCCTTGTGTGTCAGTTAATATGCTGAATATTGCTCAGGAACTCACGATGAGAAGGCAACATATACTTTCTCTGTGTCTTTCTTTTTTGTTCCTAAGTGCCAGAAGTTTCTTTAGGCTGGGATTTGGGCTGCTTCCATCTCCTGATAGAGCTGCACTGACACCAAACCACAAGGAGAGCTGAGTTTGTGCTGCCTTGATTTATCAAAGCTCCCAACACAGGAGCTGTAGATCAGAGTCTTCTCATCCCATGGAGTGGATCTGAGGATGCAGGCTCACCTGCTGCAGGAGGCGGGGGTTTAGCTGATTTATGGCTTTGTTGTCTTCTCCATGAGACTCATCCCTCTCTTTTTGTTTTGCTTTGACAGCCCTGTGAGTCAGACATGAGCTCATGGGTTGTGTGTCTGTGTACACGTGTGCTCATCACACATATGTCACACCCTCCTAGCACTGGTAAGATTAGAAGATTCTTTGAAAAAAGTGATTTTTCCTTTTGTTCTGCTGCTCTGACATGGTACCATGGGATCCTGAGCAGGCAGTGGCTGGTGGGGTATAGCGAACACAGCCTTGTTAAGGCTTGGAAGAAGGGCTTGTTTCTCACTGCTATTTTCATGCAAGGCACTGTTCCCTGGTTAGGAAGATTAGAAGAGATGTATTAAACAGTGTTAAATATGCTCAGGCAGTTGATGTTTACAGCCCTTGTAGAATTATTCATTAAAATATTAACTGCTAGACAGCCTCCCCTTTTTTTTTTTTTTTCTTTTTAATTCGGTGATTTAGTAGCCCTTTCCAAAATCTTGTGTAATTCAGACATTCAAAGACTAAATAAGGCTAAACCACCAGAATTACCCACAAAAACACTGATTCTTGCATTTATGTTTCTTAAATTGCCATGGGTGTGATATGCCTAAGAAGTACAGAGGGGTTTGTGGAGAGAATGAGCTCTGAGATTTGACTCAGACCTCTCCCATCTGCACCAGCAGCTTTCCCTAACACATGGCACTGGGAAGATCTGGAAGGGGACATAACCCTCTGAAGGATTTTGGAGATAATAGATGTATGTGTGCACTAAGGTTTGGGTTACAGAACATGATGAGATGGTCTTAGCAAGCAGTGCTGGCTGTCAACTCTCTATTTCCCCTCCCAGGCGTTTTCAAAGATGGTTTGCAAAGGACAGGGTTGTGTTCTTGTCTATAAACACAGACTGGTTTGTCTTGGAAGGAACCTTAAAGCCCATCCAGTGCCCCCCCTGCCATGGGCAGGGACAGCTTCTGCTAGCCCAGGTTGCTCCAAACCCCATCCAGCCTGGCTTGGACACTTCCATGGGTCCAGGGGCAGCCACAGCTCCTCTGGGCACCCTGTGCCAGGGCCTGCCACCCTCACAGGGAGCAATTCCTTCACAGAATCCCATCTAACCTGGCCCTCTGGCAGTGGGAAGTCTCTTGTCCTGTCCCTCCATCCCTTGTCCCAAGTCCCTCTCCAGCTCTCCTGGAGCCGCTTTATGCCCTGCAAGGAACTCTGAGATCTTTCCAGAGCCTTTTCTTCTTCAGGTGAACACCCCCAGCTCTGCCAGCCTGGCTCCAGAGCAGAGGGGCTCCAACCTTTGGAGCATCTCTGTGCCCTTCTCTGGACTCTCTCCAGCAGCCCCACATCCTTATTTTTGGGATCTGCAGAGCTGGTTTGCTTTCTTGGGCTCCTTGTGCCCAGTGTTGTGGCTGAGCAGGTCACGTTTGCCATTGCTGCTCTTCAGTGGCACATTTGGCTCCTCCTGCAGACAGGTCCTTGGTGCTGATGTTTCCCCACTCTGTTCTGAGCCAGCCTGAGAGTGCTGTGTGACTCTGGGACTGCCTTCCCAGTGCTTTGCCTTGCTCTGGTGAAGGTGGAGGCTGCTCTTGTGATTGATTTATATGATATGAGCACCCCTTATTTTCCATGGACTACTGGAGAATTACCAGCCAGTGTGGATTTGATCCCTGGATTTCATCCAGTGACCCAGAGGCAATTCTGCATGCCAGCCAGCCCAGGGCATTTAAAAATTGCCCACCTGGGGTCATTTAATCTCTTGTGTTACCTTTAATTTCATTTTTGCTGAGCTTTTCTCATTCAGTTGTGCCGGCAGAAAGAGGCTGGACCCAGCCGAGTGTGACACCCTGATGACAAATGCCTGTCACCCTTTGTGTGCTTAATGAATACTGATGCTGTCTCTGCTGTGTGCTTTTTGTGTGTTTCAGGAAAAAAGTGCCAGTTCAAACACAAGACTCAAATCTAACAAAGAGATCCCAGGATTAGTGCATCAACCCAGAGCAAAGTAAGTTCAGTTTCTGTTGTTCAAGTCATAATACAAATAAACACAAGCAGTGTCTGTGAGGTTCACAATTACTGTGTAGCAAAGACCAAATGATGACTCCAGCAGCCCTAAAGTCATGCTCAGGTACTAGAGGTAAGATCAGCTGTGTCTAAGGCTGGGAAGCATCCTCTCTTTTGCACAGCAGATGCAGGACTTGAAGAAAGGTGAGATGCATCCTGTTGTGTCTAACAAGAGACCCTGTGCTATTTCTCAGCTTTCTATACAAGTTTCACAGAATAAACTTCTCTATATCTACCGTTCCTAAATACAACTGGGTCAGTCCCAGGGAGGGTTTTGCTAGCTGCTGGTTAAGGTTAGCAGCTGTTCTGCCTGGATGTGGGAATAGTGAGGTTGTTAAAATAAAGGTTGTGTAGCTGTGAGCTCTTCCATGCTTGGTTGGCAGTTCTCTGCCCATGCTCTGCCTGGGCTCAGTCAGTGTTACATGAAATATTTACCTCTTGTGGCAAAGCTGGTTATTGATGGCAGTAACTCACTTCTTTTCTAACTCAGAGTTACATTTTAATCACTAATTGGCTGAGAAATAAGAGATTACACAGAGGCACATATGGGTTTGTGAAGAACATGTGATAAAGGTTTGTAATTTGGGTTTTGAGCACCAGTGGAAATGCTGTTCCTTGTGCCCTGCCCTCAGGGCACTTACTGACTTAAACTTGCTGCCTATCAAGTGCCTTGAGCACGATTTCAAATCTGGAAACTTTAGTTATTTCCTGATCAGCTGACCGTGTAATTCAGCCTCTTTTCAAAGGGAAAAGCTGAGTGCTTTGGATGTAATTGCAAAGAATTTAATG
The DNA here is from genome assembly GCA_009812075.1 of Sialia sialis. Classification (NCBI taxonomy): domain Eukaryota; kingdom Metazoa; phylum Chordata; class Aves; order Passeriformes; family Turdidae; genus Sialia; species Sialia sialis. The sequence goes on along the minus strand of VRYO01001717.1, from coordinate 6,631,818 downwards.
GTAGGGAGGTGGAGGTAGAAGCACTCTTCAGCAAAGCTGTACTTTGTTGTTGTGGCTCAGTCCTTCCCAGCAGGGTCAGAGATGTGTTTAAGATGCTCTAACATGGGGCTAATTACTCTGGGATTAAAAAGGGCTGTTTTTCTTTTGGTACATCCACAGCAGAGGAATTGCATGGATCCAGGGCTTCCATTCCTTCATAAAACTCTAATTTGAAAAGTCCCTGCAGAAATCAGAACTGACCAAAAAGCCCATTTTTTTACATAGCGTTTAAGATAAATATTTCTGTTACAAACCTGCAAAAATAAGGAAGCTTCCCAGAGAGGTGCAGAGTGTAACATAAGGTTGTTGGGTAGATCCTCCAGTGTTTGCCCAAGGCTCTGCTGTTTGCCCAGCCTACCACTACATTTCTGTTTATAAAGTGGCTGCGTGTGTTTGAGTTGCTAATTGCCAAGTCAGCAAACAGCTGTTATAGTGTATAATATTTTTATTTTTTTTTAAGGTTTATCATCTAAAAACAATGTCAGTTCTGACTGCAGGGTGTGGTGGCATTGGGTGGAAAAGCTGGAAGAGCAGAAATTAATAGATAGATCATTAGATGCATCTTATAGTACTGTTCTGGTACAATGGATATTACTTCTAAATGGAACATGGACTAAGTACCAAATTATAAATTCTTCTACAATATTTTGATGTCAGCTGAAAAATAAGATTGTGAGGGCTCTTCTCCCTGCAGGAGGGTTTACATTTTTCCATCCAGAGCCCTGGACTCTAAAACCAGGGGGTGTAGGGAGCCAGCAGTGTCTCTATGGGAGTCTGGCTGAGGGAGAAGGGTTGGTCCTGCCTCTTACACACAGTCCTGGTACCTGCCACACCTCTGGGGCTTCCCCCTGCACCCTGCCCCAACCTCAGAGGCACTTGCTCTGTCTGTTCATCACCAAACTCATCCCACTGACACCTTGAATGGTCAAACACAGCCACCAAGAGCCCTGGGACAGGTTCATAACTCAGGGAGTGACAGCAGCCTGAAGCATAGCATGAAGGTCATTATTTCAGACCAGTTGTACCCTGCCAAATCACTCTCAGAATGGTTTGGGCTGGCACATGAAAAATCAGCTAGCCCAACCTCCCTGCCATGGGTGAGGACACCTGCCACTAGACCACCTCCATAGGATTATCCTGTGGGAATTTTCAGGAATATGACTACACAATACTCCCTTACTTTTCCTCTGCCTTCTTTTATTTTCTTATGAATTATGGTTGGGGTGAGTCACTACAGTATTATCTCATTTTATTCAAAACTGTATTTATGATGTTGTAAAGGCGAGACTGTTTTTCAAGCACTTGCCTACTCAGAAAGGGCTGCACTGCCCTAAAATTCCTCTCCAAGGCACCTGAATATGCAGGTGGTGGGGTCAGCTGTCCCAAAAAATCATCTCTTCCCCATCTGAGGTGGAGGTGGGAACCTGGGGAATGGGCAGACAGCTGGGGACAAGAACTCCCTCGGCCACTGAAAGGTGAATTGTTCCTGCTCCTGAATTGCCAGCTTTAGGTTTTAATGCCATTTCTGAGCCCTCCTCTTTTGGACTGAGCTTCATTTATGTCCTGCATAAGCAGATCTTTGTATACATTCAGCCCATAGCAGGGAGGGCTCAATGCTGAGCTTTGTGGGGAGTGCAGCCCTTGTTGGGCACTCAGGGAGAGCATGAACTCATTACAGCTGAAAGGATCACTGAGGAAGAGGGGATGGGTGGGAATTCAGCAATCCCAGCCAGCTTTCTGTGCTGGGGAAAATCTCCAAGAGCCGTGTGTCCTTCTGACTGGTTGGCATCATTGTTGCCACTGGCTGCAGTCCCCATCCTCCCTTTTTTGCATCTTTTTGTGTTGCACATGGAGTCCCTGGCACGTTTCCCACCTGCTCCTCCGTGCTGCGGGTCCAGAGGATGCTCCAGAGGGAGACTCTCACCATCCCTTAACATGAATAAACACCCCAAATACCACCTGCCATCCATCCTCACCCTTGTCTCCTCATCCTTGCTGGGTTTTTAGCTTGCAGGCTCCCCTGGGGAAGGACCTGTAGTCATGTGTCACCATCAGCATTTTGTAGACAGTGAAAAAAGAGCATTTTCCATCCCTCTTTAAAAATGCAAAATCATTTCACTGAGCCTCTTGGTGCTGAAGAATTAGTTGAAGTGAAGGGTCTGGAGCCCCAGGAGCAGCTGAGGGAGCTGGGAAAGGGGCTCAGCCTGGAGAAAAGGAGGCTCAGGGGGGAGCTTCTGGCTCTGCACAACTCCCTGACAGGAGGCTGTAGCAGTTGTCAGTCTCTTCTCCCCCATAACAAGTGGCAGGACAGGAGGACACAGTCTTGAACCTCCTGTGGTGGTGAGGCTGGCAGTCCTGGAAAACCTCCTGTCCTGACAGAGATGGGGCTCTCACTCTGCCTCTCAGAGGGAGAATTGCTGGGCTATTAACTTCCTGCAGTCAGCCTGGGAAAGGGAAGAGCCTCCTCTGGATGCATGTGGATCGCAGTTACCACCCAGAGCATTGCACATGTACACAGAACTAGATGCAGTTATTTCTGGTGGGCAAACAGAAAATAGGGGGGAAAAAAAGATTAAAAATTGACATTGTAGATGAAAGCATAAGGTGATTTATTTTTCACAGTGGTGGGAGCTGACAGCTGGGCCTCTCAACAACCCTGGGCTGTTTTATAATGGAAAAAAAGTCCTGTTGGTACTGATACTGTTCCTTTGCCTTCCAGCATGCACATCTCCGAAAGCCAACAAGAATTCTTCAGAATGCTTGATGAAAAAATTGAAAAGGTAAGACACAGTAATGCAAACATCCAGCCTCCCTCAGGGGAGGACAGTGACCTGCCTGCTGCAGCTCTCCATGTTCTCCATGATTTGGAGGGGTCTGGCCCAAGATTTCCCTTCCAGCTCCTTGGTGAGATAGTTCAATCACAAAGACCAGGAAGGTAAAGAGTTCACAGGGGATGCTGAGGGAATCTTCTGTTTTGTGGGAATGTCACCAGTCTGGGATTATTGGTAGGATAACTGAGATGTTCAGGGTGTACATGCTGGATAAAGGTGAAGAGCAAAGTGGGATTTTACCCCACTGCTGACTGGATCTTTGATCTCATCTCCGTGGGAGACAGCTGGAATCTTAATGCTGGTAGTAGTTGGGATACCCCAGGAATTTCTTGTTGAATCTCCTCAAAACAGCCACTGGCTCCAAGGAATGGGGTGGCTGTAAATGTGGATAACCCTGCCCCAGGGCTGTGCCAGTGAAATAATGGTGCTGGAGATGTTTTGAAGAAGAGGATGAGTAATTCTCTGCATATTTCAGCTGTCCTGAGAGCAGCTTTTGTGTGTTTCAGAAACATTTTAAATGACACCCTTGTTTCTTTGTGAGACAGCAGTGAAGGAGCTGGAGCACAGCTCGTACTGGGAGTGGCTGAAGGAGATGGCAGGACTGATTTTCACACCCCAATTTCTCTTTTTATTGCCTGTTTTGGAGTTGTGCATCTTGCTTAATACTTTGTATTAAATATTTGCTTCCTCAGTAGCAGTACACCAATTTGTACTCCCAGTTTCAGACTGGATATGAGGAAGCATTTATTTATGGAAAGAGAAGTCAGACATTGGAACAGGCTTCCCAGAGGCTGTCAGTGTTCAGGAGACATTTGGACAATGCCCTTAACAACACACTGTAATTTCTGATCAGCCCTGAAGTGCACATGACTGTAGGTCCCCTCCAACTGAAATACTTCTAGCCTAGTCTAGTTTAGTTTGTTCTTCTGTTCTTTTCTCTTCTGTTTTATTCTATTAAGTTGTCATTATGGTTTGCAGAGTAGAAGGGAAATTTTTATTTGCATGGCTCTGAACTTCTGCTGTTTTTTGCCTGCACTCCTTGTCCTAGGAGTCAGAGTGCTAAAGTGGGTGTATATCATATTTGTCCCAAGCAACACATTCGTTACTTTCCTCTTTAAAAATAAAAATTATGAAAACAAAAGAGGACATGAAGGGGAAGAATAAAAGTGAGGAGTTCATAGATTCCTGAGAAGAATGTTTCTGTACCCAGAATTTCACAGGGTAAGATTTTATGTAACATAATGCATTTAAAAGTAGAATTTCTACATATCCATAATATAACTTTATCTCCTTTGAATAAATGCATTCACCCTGTGAATATTCAGATGCTTTTCCTGGACATCATCACCTTCCATAATGTTGAGCTCAGAATCTCCAGTGAAATGGGTTTTCCAAAGATGTATCTTATCTGCAGACCAGACAATGCCATCAGGCAGTATCTAATTATGAATTTGGGTTAATTTTTGTTCTGTGGCAGGGCACTAACAGCCTCATTCCCCAGCTGCCATGCTGAGGTGCAGCTGACCCCATCTCCAGATTTGCTTTGAGATGTTCCCAGATGATCTCCAGGGCTAATTTATCTAGGGGATAATTTGTCTTTGGGATCAGGAGATGGTGTGTTCAGAGGAAATCCACAGTTTATCTGTCAAAGAGACCAAGTTGCTGACAGCTGATGGGATTGGCAGGAGTTAACATACAGCTGAATGTGGGATTTGTGTTCCCTGGGGACCTCCTGTGCCTGAGGAAATAGTCTTCATAAGAGAAGTTTTGGGGTTTTTAATTCATCTCTGCTCGCAACACATTTCTCTTCTAGGTGTTGTCACAAATGCCAAAAAGATTGGAAAATGTGAGGGGTTTTGTCTGATCTGTAAATAGCATTTCAGTCCCTTCTCCAGGGAGACGGAGGACAGCAGTCTAACATTTAGAATTGTATCAGTGAGCAGCTCACCAGTGGCAGCTGAAAAAGTCTGTGGACGTATGGGGGTGTTGCCTGTGGCTGCTGAGGTCCCAAACCTCAGCTGTGGTGTTCCCATGGTTACCCTGGCTGTTGGATTTGTGATGGAGATGCTGCTCCGTGGGCTGGGCTGCAGAACTCCAGTCAGGAGCAAACCACCCTCAGCTGCACTGAGATCCCAAGGGGTGCTGGGTCACCAAATCCAAGTGACTGACAGCAGCCCTGACGTGTGAGCATTGGGCAGGAACATTCCATGGGTGCTTGGACCTGGCACAGCCACTCCTTGGACAGGGAGGGCAGCTGAAATGAAACGCCTGCAGCCAAAGTGTGAAATGGAAAGAACACGGGCTGGCGTTTTGTCAGCTGCCAACAGGAAGTATTTGTGAGTCCTGGAGAGGAAAAAAGGCCTTATTGAAACAGTCTGGAGAGCTTCTCTGGAAGTCCTGCCCCCAGAAGCACATTCCTGGCTGCCCTACAGAGCTCCACTGCCTCCTGCAGATGTCACCCGAAGGTAAAGAACAGAAAGTCATGAAGCATGGAGTTTCTGTCTACCAAAATTCAGTGTCAAAACACTGTGAGTCGTTCAGAGGGGGACATCTGCTCTGTCTCTGAGTGAGTCTGTCCCTGCTTCAGGAGCTGGAGCTGAGCTGGCAGATACAGAGCTGCCTGTGATGGTGGGAATGCCATTCAGAGGGTTTGCTAGAAGGAAGAAATACTGGATGAGGGCTGGGGTAGGACTGACTGAGAATGTGGAAACCTCAGACGTAGGCTTAGATATTGGTTCTGCTGGAGTCAATGCAGTCCTTTCAGAAACACCAGAATGTGGGGTAAAAATGCTCCCAAGACCCAGAGTTACAGGTTAGATGGGAGGCTGGGAGCAGCTGGAGAGAGCTGAGCAGACAGCACAAGAAGCTGTATTACTGTACCACTGTAGCTGCAGTTCGAATATCCTGAGCTGGCAGAGACCCACAAGGACCATGGAGTCCAGCTCACAGGACAACCCCAACTAAGTGCCTCAAAGTGTTGTGCAAACAATTTCTGACCTGTGGCAGATCATGGAGAGGAGAGCACAGGGGAAGACCAAGGACCTGTGCAGCACAAGGCCCTGAGTGGTAGCAGAGCAGGCTCAGAAATGTTCCCAACATCTGCCAGCAGCTGCAGCGAGTCCTCCTGGGGCTTCCCACTCACTGAGGTTGTTGTGAGTGGAGTCACAGGCACAAAAAGCACGTGTGTTCCAGAGTTCAGGGGTAAATGGAACAGAGACAGGCAGTGGGAAGGAGGCTGCTGTCAGCCTTATCATCATTTACTGGAAATTAGCCTGAAATTACTGAAATATATTCCAGTGGAGGATGAGCAACAGGTAATAGCAGCAATTAAGCTTGAGGAGAGCATTCCCTGGAGTAAATTAGAAAGATGTGGGTCAGGAGCACAAGAGATTTGCTTGACCTGAGAGATGAAGGCAGAAATACACAGAAATAAGGCTTTGGAAACCAGAGAAGGAAGCAGACAGTGACTGCAAAGTCCTCCTAAAGGAAACTGCCGCTTCTGCATAAATCTGACATCTACTGCACCCAGCAGAGGAGGAACGGGCTCCACTGGTGCAGCCAGGACTGGGACAGTCACTGCACTCCTGTGGTGGGGTAAATCTGGTATTGAACTATCAGCTCGGATTAAGAAGATAGAAACATGTCCTGGTATCAGGCCATTTGTGTTGGTATTCAGGCAAGTAAATTAATGACCTGGGTTCTCTCTAATCTGAGAGATCAAGGACTGGTTTAGTCAGATGTGGCATGTGGACTCAAAAAGATTTGCTGTGAAACACACAGTGAAGAACTAACCTGTCTCTCCTAAAGTTTGGGGTTTTTTTTCTTCTTTCTACATCTCAGATTTATTTAAACCCAGATTCCACAGGGCTCCATGGAAATTTCACATTACCCCCTGAAAAGAAATGGCAGCACAGGAAGGACATGGACCTTGGGACAAGGGCCTGGAGTGCCATTGGACAAGGGGAAATGGCTTCCCACTGCCAGAGGGCAGGGTTGGATGAGATTCTTCCCCATGAGAGGCCCTGGCACAGGGTGCCCAGAGAAGCTGTGGCTTCCCCTGGATCCCTGGCAGTGACCAAGCTCGGTCTGGATGGGGCTTGGAGCATCCTGGGCTAGTGGAAGGTGGCACTGGGATGAGCTTTAAGGTGCCTTCCTACCCAGACCCTTCTGGGATTCCATGAATTGCACAGGGTGGCTCAGAACAGAGTTATCCAGGCACAGCCCTGTGAGCTCAACTCCATTGCCTTGAAGGGGCCCTGTCCCACCAGGGCTTGCATGAAAATAAATAGAAATAAAAATTTAAAGCTGTAACTGTACTCATTTAGTACTGGCTAGCAAAAACATCTTGATGATGGGAGTCCTGGAGAATGGTTGAGAAAACAACTGCTGTCTCTGAATCGTACACAGAGCAGTGCAATGACCTGGAGGAATTACCTCCTTGAAGTGTGTTACTGCTGGAGGCTGTGGCAGAGGGAAAAGTGGCTATGGGGTAATGGAACAATCGACAAGCAATTCCTGGGATTGTATTTGGGGATTGTAACCCCACAAGAGAAGCACCTCTGACTTTGTGGTTCAAAAAGGGACCATGACAAAACCATCCTGGGCAGCTGTAGCAGAGGAAAACCATCATAAACTGCCTCCTAAATCTACCTGTATTATGAAAAATAATGACAATGCAAACACGGACAAAAATGTGACTGAAGAAGGTGAGGCTGTGTTGCTGTGAGCTCTGATGGGTGTCCCCAGGCTGGGACACGGTGCTGCTGTCCCCATGGGGGTGTCACTGTGTTGGGTGAGTGTGCCGGGGGAAGGAACCCTGCTTAGTGATGCTGGCCATGGAAGTGGGAATGGACACAAAGCAGCTCCTTGTACCGGAGAGAGAGCCCTTGGGAACGGGCTGGCACCCCAGCCTGTGCAGCACAGTCATTAGGCTGGAACTCATTAGCAGAGTGGATTGCTCTTAATGACTCCATTGATTTTTGCCTAACAAAACGAGAAACGGGCAGAAATTAGCACAGTACACAATGATTTAGTGCCGCCTCCCGGCATTTTCTTCCCGTCCTTTCTGAGAGCACTGTAAACAAAACCAGCCCGATGAAAAGGGTTCCCAGCCCCTCAAAGGGGCCACTGTCCCCAAAGGAGAAAGGGCTGCTTGCTGCAGCTCCTGCCCCTCTGCCTCCTCTCCCTCCTCTGCCTCTCCTGTCTCCTTTTCCTGCCCTCCCACCTCTCCCTTTCCTGCCTCTTCTCTCTCCTTTCCCTCCCCTGCTCCCCTCCATCCTCATCCTCCTCTCCCTCCCCCGCCCTTCCCAATCCCCCAGCACAAGAGGCCATTGAGCAGGCAGTGTTGTTTATTGGCATGTCACCCACACAATGGGGAAAGGCCTTTTTCCTGCCATTTTTTACTTCCTGTTTTTATTCCCTAAAGGATATCATGAGCTGTGATGGGCATCGGGAGAGGAGCACTTTGGAGGTGCAGCAAGGGGGAGATGTGGGATGAGTCCTTCTGGTTTGGGCAGCAGGGAAAGAACATCAGGCTGCTTTTTAATTTACCTTAAATTTACTTATTCATTTAGAAACACTCATGGTGTTCTGTGGACATCTCCAAGAGAGTCCCATCTACAAAAGTCCCACTCCCATTGGCCCTAGGACTGCAGAGATGTTTTGGAACCTTGGTTCCTGGTGTGCAGCCCAGCTGTGTGTTCCAAATAAACTGATCACTGTTAAGAAACATCTCTCCCCTTTTTTTTTTTTCCTTTCTGGCTCTCCTTCTCCAGGTGCTCAGGTGCTTCAGTGCCCCAGCACACAGGAACAATGGGAAATAGTCCAGATCTTGGATCCTGCATTTGGGACACTTGTTTGATGCAAGATACTCTGGGTGACTTGTACTGAACAGCTCAGCCCCAGCGGGTTTTGTGCAGGCAAACAAGGACAGTGGCTCCCAGCAGGTCCCTTCTTGCTGCTCTGCAAGAACTGGACAGGGAGGGATGGGATGTGCCTTCTCCACACCATCCCAAGGGGAATACCCAGGGAAATGCTGCTCCACACCTGTGTTTGGGATGGGATAGAAGGCACAGCATGACTGGTCTGATAAGAAATCCATGTTTTGTGAAGCTTAGCCTGAATCCCCTGTAGTACAAGCATCATTTCAATATGAATGGTGTATTTTTCTCTGGGGTTAAACTTTTGCTGGGTTATCAGATGAGGGATTCCTGTTCACAGCAGCTGCCCTGTGTTGCTCACAGGATTATATGCTTTGTTGCTTTTGCCTCAGAGATTATCCTTTCACAGCAAATCTCAGGCCTGTGTCCATCAAGGTGGATCTTTGCATAAAGCAGGTTTGTAAATCAGTTTGTTGGACCCCCCCCTGCAATTCAGTATATGGGGGATGATGTTTATGAGATTAATAGTGGCAGAAAGGGAAGTGTCTCCTGTCCTGGTTTCCCACAAATTCCCTGTGTCTAAGCTTTCTACCCAGCTCTGAACTTCTACCCCCCAAGCTTAGACAGTGAGTGTTGCTGGATTTATTCCTGTGTTGTCTCTGTACCAACTGCCTGGCCTTTGTCCCTGCAGGGTCGTGACTACTGTTCAGAAGAGGAGGATGTCACATAGTGCCAGCTCTCCCCAGGAGCACCTCCAGTGTAAATAGATCCAACCCAGCCTTCTGGATACAACCTTTGGGACGTTTGCTCCAGTGAACAGCACTCCCTAACAGAAGAAGACCATTTCCACATTATATGCTCCATTCAGTTACAGTGTTTCCTAATGAACACATGAGGAATATTGCTAAGAACTCCTAAGGAACTGTTTTTTGTTGCTGCTAGTTAAAACTTGTTGCAACTTCTCACTTTTTTCTGTGTCCAGATACGCAGCAAATCCTTAAAAGTTAATCCAAAAGACCTTGTTGATTTTATTGAGGCTTCTGGCCTATTTTCTATCAGATGAGGTAGTGTTATACCAAACTTCCATAAGTGAACATCCAAGCATCTAAGAAACACCCCTGAGCTGTGTGTCCATCCGTGCTGGGGCCAGAGTGCTTTTTAGTGCTGGTGATTCCAAGCTTTGGAGATGGGATGTTTTTGCTATGGCAGGCCTTGTTTCTCAGCTGAGAAGAAGCTGAGAAGCTGTTATCCTTTAAAAGCATGTTATCACTGAAATACTGGAAGTGATACAGGAGCAGGAACTTGTATTTTAAGAGGAAAAGAGTTTCATTTAAAAGGTATCTTAATCAAGGACTAAGCTTGCAGTATTGGCTTTGCTGAGCACGAATGGGAGTGTGATCACAATCATTTTGAATCTCTTTTTTTCTAAGAAAATAAACATTTTACTGTTTTTATGTATTCCTGTCTTTTACCATTCCTACAACACGATGTTTTAAGAGTCTGGGGACAAGGAAGACCAAACCTCTCCTCTGCCTTGAATGTGTCCTGTGGATCTGATCTCTTAAAGCAGCTCTGTGCCAACTGGGGGGATGTGTTGTGTGTCCTGTAGAGTTTATTTTTCCATATTAAATGGAGAGGATATTACCTTCTCAAAAGCAGATGTAATATTTTTAACAAATGCTGTCATGAGTTAAAAAAAAAAAAAAAGGAAAAAAATACAGCTTTTGTATTTATTATTTCAAAGAAGATTTGTGCTGATATTTCTCCCTTCTGAGGGCAGGGTTTGCACTGCAGCCAGGGGGGAAGCTGTGTCAGTGTAGTTTGCTGTCATCTGTGTTGGTTTCATTGTGGGATGGGTGTGACCAGACTGAGGGTGCATTAAAGTGTCTCTTAGGATGTGGCTGACACTTGAGTGGGGCACTCAGCCCAAATATTGGCATTTTTCACTGGGTTTTCTAAAATTCAGATCCCTCTAAAGGATCTAAGTCCCTCAAAGATCACCTGGGACCTCTGCAACTCTCTAAGTTATTGCTGAGTTTCTTGACTAGAGGTTTCCCTAGATGTTTGCTCTGGCTGGGGCTGGACAGCCCACAGCAGATTTCACTCCCCACCAGGACTCTGCTGTACCTGGAATATCTCCAGCAATCCTCAGCTCCCTCCTGCTGCCATTCCTTTGGCTTTTGGGCAGGGGATGAGCAGTGGGGCCAGACCTGGGAGTTGCTGGTATTCCTGAAGGGATGGGTCTGAGCCCAGCCAGCCGGAGCAGCTTTCCAAGCAGCAGCTGTGAGGCTGCAAATCAACCTCTCTCCTAGAGGCAGAAGCTATTTCTGAGCTCTGCAGGCTCCTCTGGCCTCATGGCACCTCAGTCTGAGCCCAGTGTTGCTGTATTCCAGGGTTCAGACAAGCCAAGAGCTTCAACAGCTTCCCATGTAAGAGCTCAGTGTCAGGGTCCTGAATTTGACACATTCACCTTTTTCCTATTAATGGTTGAAAGCCACCAGCCAGCTCTGATTTCCCCAAATCCTTGCTCACTTGAGCAGCTGCATTGGCCAGGCAGCCCCTCCCAAGTATCCTGACCACCCTGGAGAAAAAGTTTCTCTGATTCCCTCCCATCACATCCCTGTTCCTGGGGCTGTGGCATCTCTCAGTGCCTTGGCTTTTGTGATGAATTCCTCAACGTGATGGCACTCTTCTCACGGATGTGATTTTTTCCATAATTTATGCCAGCTCTTGAGCAGGTGACTATGCTTGGGAATGTCAAAGGACTGTGCATTTCAATTATTTAAAACACTTTAATTAATAAAGAGTCCTGGGGCTTGCTCCCACAAACCCTTCTCTGCAAAGCAGTTTGGAAAGCTTTCACAGTGGTGGAGTGATGGGGTTGGGTCTGTTCTTTTGAGATGTTGCCTTGTCCAGGTGCTGAACATCTTTTGTGTAAATGTCCCCACACAAACCCTGTGTTAGACACATCATGGTCTTTCTTTCAGCCTCCTCTTAGCTTTAATAATTCTTTTATTTAATATTTTTCCTTGCTGCTTCTTGCTGGCACTGGAGACCTGCATTTGGGTGAGAGAGGAAAAGCAATTCCCATCTTACCTGTGCTCCTGTTCCAACCAGCAGCAGGTGCTTTAGACTTCTGGATGGATTCCTGCCTGCCTGCTGGCCCTGTAGATGGCAATGTGTGAAGGCTGGGTAGGCTGTGGTGTTGCTGTCACTGGGGTGGGCAAGAGCTCTGGAACCTGCTGAAATTCTTCCACCTTTGCAAAATCCTGGCAGACTGTGTTAGAACTAAGTCCAAATAAATGTAGCAGCTGAAGGTCTGTAACAATATAAGCAGAAAATGGCTGAAAATGCATCTCTCCTTGGAGCTCTGCTTTGCTTTGCTCAAATACATTCAGCAGCTTGGAAAAGAGGAGGCTGGGAAGAGAAGGAAAACTTGCTCCTGTCTGGGTTCTGTAAATGGGATTTCAAGGTTCCTCCCAAAAGTGCCAGAGAAGTGATTTGAGGCCCAAACTTCTCTTTAGGAGGCCGGTGCAGTATTTCCTGAGCTCCACATCATAATCTGGGATCTTGGAGAAAATTGTGGTGAAAGGGTTTTGCAATAAACCTTCTTCCTTTGAAGTGCTTTCTCCTTTGTCCAGAGCCCTTTGAGTGGTGCTGATTTTCCTCCTTGGACCTGCCTCAAGCACTGGGAGGGGAACTGGGGAGCTGCTGCCCACCCCAGGCCCAGCCTTGGGCTGTGTTCAATCTCTTGCTTCATTACTGGGAGTTCCACTTCACCTGTGCCCCCTCCCGCCCCCCAAACAACATTAATTTCTTCCCTTGCCTTCAGTAAGAGGTTTGATTCTTTTGAATTAGGTCTCCCTGCCAGGATCCAGCACAGAGATCACAGAGATCCCTGCCACAAGCCCTTTGGGCTGCACATTCCCAGGCTGGCTCACTGCGCCTCTCCCTGCCCTTGTACACAGCAGGAGCAGCAGGACTTTAACTAGAGGTGAAATCTTCATCCCAGGAACACCCTCATCCTGTCATCCCTGTGTGCATTCAGGTGAGCTCTGACCCCAGCAGCTGGATGGTTCCTGATGCTGCTGCAGGGGAGAGATCAGCATTTTGTGCAGTGTGGCCCTTCCTTGGTGTAAGAGCAGCCAGGCTGATGACTGGCCCCAGAGAACAGCAGGTATTCAAACTCTGGATGATGAGACAGGAGAGGAGGGGTCCATGAAGCACCAGTGTTTGAACTCCGAGGACATCGCTGTCATCACACGACAATCAGCCTGGAGATGAAGATTCTGTTCTCAGCTATTTTGGTTTTACCAGGTCTGTAAAACAGTCATTTCCTGTCGTTTTCGTTTTGGAGTTAGCAGTGACTCAACTCCAGATCAGCCTGGCTGACACACCAGACCTTCAGGATAGGAGAGGCTGGGTGATGTGTGTGTCTGTCAAAGAGCAAATGTCACATGGGCTTTGCACAAAAAGGGTGGATTCCAGTTCCACTGTGGTGGTGGGACACTGGCACAGGCTGCCCAGAGCAGCTGTGGCTGCCCCTGGATCCCTGGAAGTGTCCAAGGCCAGGCTGGACAGGGCTTGGAGCAACCTGGGCTAGTGGAAGGTGTCCCTACCCTTGGCAGGAGAGAACTTTGTTCCACGTTGCCCATGGAACAAAGTGATTTTTAAAGTCTTTTTCAGTCCAAACAGTGCCCTGACTCAGGTTCTTTGTGGGGTGCTGGGGATTCACACACAGGTGATGGGAGCAGCATCCCTGTGCTAAAAACCCCAGCCCAGGGGGAGGTAACAGCACTTGCACTCAGGAAAATCAAAAGCTTTGATCTCAGCCAAGGTCACTGTAATACAGGCAATTTTTAGGGTGTTCACTGAGAAAGCACAGATTTATGGCACTTCTGCCAATGTGGCTTCATGGAAGATGCTTTTGGGAGAACTGAACACTGCAAGACCTTGCTGTGGGTCCCGGTACTGCTGGGCAACTCTCCATTTTCAGGCTGAAATCTCTCTCTGTTTAATTTATTTCTGTAGATGCTTGGTAAAGAGGAGACAAGAAATGCAGGGATGGTTTTGCTTATTTGCTTTGCTGTTGGGGAGATCAGACATGCAAAAGTTGGGTAAGCACTGAGTGAAATTCCTGCTATTGTTACTGTGCTGTTGTGGCAAAGGGAAAGAAGCCCCAGCCCAGGGTACTTCAAGATGATAGAATTCAAAGATATTCATGTCTTTGCTTTGTAAAAAAATAATATGATTTTCTTTCAGTTTAGCTACACACATCTACCCATGACATCCAGGGAAATGCTCGCTTTGGGTTTGAAGATGGGAGAGTCACCATCATCATCCTCAGGATCATCATTTTCATCATCAACACGTGTGGGACTGTGAGCCTCCTTCACAAAAGCCAACTCCAACACCAACCTCATGGACACCCGTGGCAGCCAATGGAGAAGCCTGTGATTCCTCCCTCTTGAAGTGACTCCCTTTCCCCACCCTGCTGCTCTGCCCCCCCAGATGGAACCTGGAGGCCTGGAACAACCATCCTTCATCCCTGCAGAATGGCTCCTGCTGGAGCCTTTGAGGTGGAGTTCAACAAAAAATTTATATATTTAATTCCTTTAATATATATACACGTGTATTGAATTACCTTTTGAGACAAGAAGTTCTCAAGAGCAGTTGCTGCAAGAACTAGAAAGCTCTGTGTGGGAACAGAGCATATTCCTGGGGTTTTGGCATTCTGCTTTTGTGTCTATTAATAATCCCCCGGAGTGAGTCATATGGAGCTGCATTTATTCACTGACTCGGAGAGAGCTGCTACCCAAAATAGCAGCTCTGTAATTTTTTATGGTGCTGTAATGCCAATGCAGTGAAGATTGACATCATTTGAGGGAGATGCTCCAGCCTGGCAGTCAGAGAACCCGTGTCCAGCCCCACGTGCTCCATTACATAAAAGCACTGGGGTGGAGAAGCCTTTACTTGTGCTCACCTGAGCATCTTTTGCCCGGCTTTTTCTCCCTTTAGGCCTTTCTAAGTCTTCTTTGCTCATTCTCTTCAATCAAGAAGAGCACTAGGCCAGAGGATGATGAGGAGGGGAGCCTCAAGCACATCTCAAACCATCTGCCTGGCAAGAGGTCCATAGGGAAATCTTGAAATGCAGCAAGCTCAGCAGCACCAGCTCATCCTTTTTCTCGCGCACACTGCAGCTCTGTGTCCCTCCCTGAACCCCGAGCATCCCCTGGGCCAGGGCCTGTGCCCAGAATCCACTGGCTCCTCCCCAGCCTGGTGTTCCTGACTGGCAGCCCGAGGCTAAGGGCAGGGAAACGCTGGGGTGGGGTTTGGGTTGGGATTTTTAGGGATCAGTCTGGTTTTCTGGATTGCTTCTCATTCTCTGCCCTGCACTGCTGCCATCTGGCAGCCAGTGGGGTATCTGGGACATCCCAGGGTGGCCCCACTGCTCCCCAAAAACACCTCTGGCTAACACTGAGTATCACACAGGCTTTTTGGCACAATTTTGGCTAACAATTCCTCTGCAGGGGCCCCAGCCCCTCACTCTGCACTCTCCACCAAAGCATTAGGAAAGATGAATTTTCCTGTGCTGGGCATTAATAGCCTGGATGAACTTTCACAGGTCAACAATGCTTTATAGGCTCCATTCCAGCTGGAAACATTTATTAACATTACCTTTTCATGGAGCACTTTGAGAAAATGGAACTCCTGTGTGACTGATGGGATAAGCAGCAGCTGAATTTCGGTCAGAGCAGCTCCAGTCCTTTGGGTGAAGGGTGTCACACCTTTGGGTGACCTGCATGGAAAATGGAAATGTGACAATTGAGCAACAAGCCCTCAGTAATAAAACCACGGGCATAAATTAATAAATACAGTTTTAAGGAGGGGTGAGGACTTGGTGCCTTCCTTGTCCTGCAGGCATCCATCCATGCAAGGAGCAGGCCAGGGGGTCAGGAATCAGTTCAGACCCAGAAATAAACACCCCAACACTCCTGATTTCTTGTTATGAAAGAAATACAGGGAAGGGCACAGCCCACCCTGGTTGTCCATGCTGTCTCATTTTTGCCTTTGAAGCAACCTCTGCCTGCACAGGCAGCAACTCTAACAACTCCTGAAGTGGGTGCACCACATTTCCAGTGTCCCTTATTCCTTGAAGGAGGCAGAAAGGGTCTTTGCTCCAAAATACTCCAGTCCCTAAATCCTGATGTTCCCCGAACACAGGAAACAGTAGGTTGAAGGAATTTAGCACTTCCCTAGCAAGGCTGGAAATGGTTTCTACTTCAGCACTTGAACAAGGACTTTATTCAGGGCTCCTGCATCCTAATCCTAATTTTCTTAATCCTAACTTCCATAGAGGAAAAATTTACAGGATGAGAGGTGGTGAAGGAGAGTTTATAACAGAGGAAGGATGAGGGATGAGGCTCAAGAGAGACCTGTTTTTTTCATTCTAAATAAAATAGGTGCAGCAGTCAAAATGAACTTTTGAGGGTCTGGATTCTGGATTTTAAAAAATAAAATAATAATGCCCAAGTCATTAGGGGTTTTGAGAGTCTGTCCAGTTTCAGTTCTATATTTAAAAGCTGCTGGTTTGGTTATTACAATAGCTCTGGGTTCAGCCAACTTCTCAGGGAACAAATTCCAGGCTTCTCCAGGATGGCAACCACGAACCAGCTCTAGCACTGAGGCTGCCAGTGAAGGATTGGTGTGACTGCCTTGCTGAAAACAACAGCCAGCAGCAATGCAGAAATGAGCTTCAGTTCAGCACAGCCTGACCAGAATATTTACATTTTATTAAATCTTTACAATCAGCAGTTATAATCAAGTACACAATTATGTACAAGGATTATGTACATTTTAGCCCAGACTTTTACATCACAGTACATAGTTGCCCTTAAGAATGTTGTGTACACTTACCAGCAGAGAGTAAAACCCAACAACAGTGTTACAGCACCTGTTATTAGACATCTTCCATAAGAAAATATACGGCTGTAAATTGGTCTGGCTAAAAAAAAAAAAAACAACCAAAAATTTTATAAAATCTGCACATACAATTTTCATTCACAGAATGGTTTGTCTCTATGTTCTGACAGATGCCTGTTGCATAAGATGTCCTGTTTTTTACCTCTCACACTCATTGGTGCCTACTCAGGGACACTGGCAGAAGGAGGAGAACCAGAGCTGGGCACATTCTCAAACTTCATTAAGAAACAATAAATGTAAACAATTAAGAAGATTCCTGTAAGATCAAATGACAAATTAATTGGCTGATCTGAATTACATGGCATGGAGTTAAGTGCTAGTTGCAGCTGTGATTCCTGAATTCTTCAGTGTTCAATACCATACAAAGAAATGTACAATGCTATACACAAAGGGTGATTCCTGATTAATGATCTACGAGCAATATTCCATATGCAGGGAGCAGTCTTCCAAATATTTGGGAAGAACACTCTGCCCCTTTCCAAAAGGGTTTTTCTTTTTGATGAATACATTCTTTTCTGCTTTTTAAGATGACAGTAACAGAAAACTGAATTCTCTCCAGAATGATATGAACAGGTTAAACTAAAGCCTATGTCCTTGTAAGGAAATACAAAGTGAAAGTAACCTGAATAAAAACTGTTCCCCCCAATTTAATCCTATTTCCCAAAAGGTCAACCTTGCCTGATTCAATTCTGTAAACAAAGCTATGGCTCTCGTGATGGTTTCAAAGGTGAAGCAGAACAAAATGAAACAAAAACCACTTCAAAAGGAAGGAGGCAACAGTTATCTGAGGTAGGCCACCACCAAAATGCTGCCCCCTAAATCCACATGGAGTTTGGGATCCCTGAAAGGTAATGTCTGCTGCTCTACTAACAGATGGAGAAAGCAGTTACTACAAATGAGCTGGTGATGGCAAGGAAAGTTAACCTTTAATACAATCTGACATCTACACCTAAATCTGCAAGTAAAAAAAAAGAAAACCTTTAGCTGCTATATTGAGATAGTAATGACCAGAGGCCTCTAGGATATAAAAATAACTCTATTTCCACTGAAAGAGCTATCCAGAAGAAAGATGATGTCCATGTCAAAAAGCATGGGAACAAAGATGCTCCTTTTGTGGCACTGAGCACTGACAGATCAATGAAATTCTGAGTGAAAATGTTTGACCTGCACCTCATGGTTTGATCCTGCCCTTGGTCATGTCCTGGCACTCCCCAAGGCTCCAAGGAACCAAGGACACTTACAAGGCTCCCATGGTCAAATGCTTTTTATGAACTCATGTAACAAAACCCATAAATGAAAACATTCTCAACTGAAAACCCCCACCTGCTTCAAGTCTAAACCTCCAGACTTTGCACAGTTACTTGTGCAAAGGAATGACAACTCCATTTAAAAGCTAGTTTCTTTCAAAGGACACTTATACACTATTCACCCTTGAATTCCTTCCTACCCTGGTGATTTAAAGTTCTGGATGATATTTAGATGGACTGCCATGCTCTCAAAAGGTGCCTGTGCATTCTGAGACTTTTGAAAGCAAGTGTGGCTGAGTACATGGATCCAGCATTGCCTGGGATTGCTCTGCTCACTGTACAGAGTATAAATACAGAGTATGGCTGTGCTAATTAACAGTTGCATATTCAGCACGTGTAATTTCACCAGCTAAATCAAAGGTGCAGTCCAGAGTGGGGCTTCCTGTTTATTTACTCCTTTGCAATGATGAACATAAACCTGCATTTTTAGCCTGGTGCAGCATATAGGCAGTGTTCATTTAGTCTTTAATATAAAACCATTTTTTAACCACAATTCACTAAAAGCAGTTTATATAAATCAAGTTAATTAGTTTTTGGCAGTTTCTTTGGACACAGTCAAAATACCTGTTGTTTAAACTTCCCCATTTTTAATTAAATATAACGTGGATAGCAAATTCTGACTTCCACCTACCTGTAATAAACTCCAGAGTCTGGATAACACCCCTGACTCTGAACTATCAACCCAACCAGAATTGTTGCTCTTTCCCACTGGCCCCAGCTTCCCTGCCTCAAACACCACAAACACAAGTTGTGTATAAAAAGAACAACAGAGTCAAGCTGCTGGAAGTCAAACTTGTAGAAAAAAGGTCTTATTACAGCTGATGGAGCTGTGCCCTTTCAGAGACTATTTCAGATTTCAGACTGGAGTTTTTCCACCTGGGAGGCCAAGGGAAACACCTGGGACTCAGCACCTGCCTTGTCTGCTTCCCCTCAGCCTCCAGCAGGACCTTCCCACACCTTTTCCTGGTGGCCCCACAGCTGGCCCAGCCTCCCTGAGGGGACCTGCTCACACTCTGCCTTTGGTTTGTACAATTCCTCCAGCTGGAGGCAGCAGGAAAGGAACTCCCAGGTGCCCGTGTCATTCCTCGTGGTAAGGGGTGCAAGGAGTGATGAGCAGCACTGAGAGGTCAGACAAAATCAGGCTGCTTCCAGCTGTGCAAACACCTGGAAACAATTCCCCTGCTGCTCTAGGAAGGCTTGGTCTGTCACCCCACCCTGCTCAACTCCTGCTTCCCAGAACCCCAGGAGTCCCCTCAGAGCCTGGAAGGCACAAGTCAGGCTTGTCCCTACCTGGGGAACAGCACCAGCCATGGGGCCACACAAATGCTTTGATTGCACGTTCCCATTTTTAAACAGGAAAAATTAAAACATACAAAGAGCCTGTGCTGGAATTCTATGTTGTTTTCCAGGTGACACCTGGTTGCTCATCCCAATACTGAATATGTTTTCTTGGATATCTGGGCCTCACTCCTACCCAAAGAGGTCTCCATTTGTTTATTAACAAATAAGTTATTATTACAAGTCATAGCTCATCCTTTTCCATCATTTCAAATGCTTCTATATCTTCATTCCAGTCTGCTAGTATGGATTCCATAGGCTGGACTTTACTATCCCAGTGAGCTTTGGAATTGGCCTCTGTCTGGGTGTTTTGTTCCTGAGGCTGGCTGTCCCCTGGTGAACATGCTGGCTCTGGAGCACTGGTCTCTGTGGGTCCAGGGGCGTGGGGATCCTCATCTGCCACAGAAACACTGGCACTGTCTGTGCTGGCAGGAGACAAAGGATCAGGGTCACTGACACCAGAGCTCTCTCCTCCTCCTCCTTCGGGCTCATCACTGACTGCTCCAGCATCCTGAGATTCTGAAGGGGCTTCCTCAGAATTTGGTTTGTGTGAATCATTTTCAGATGATTTCTGATCCATATTCTCCACTTCCAAGTCTTTGAAATGGAAGGAGAAAAGAAAAAAAAAGGTTAAAACAACAGTAGGAATCCAACATTTTACTATGTATTTCAAAATCAAGGTCACTTCCCTTGCCCTTATCTTCAAGGAAGAGCAGACTTTCCAGTGATAGGGAAATTTAATAGTAGTAAGAAATGTATTTTACAGAGAGATAGGAGGGAAACCTTTTAAATACATTTTAAATGAGGGCAAACAATACATTGAGGCTCATTTTGGTTCCTCAAACTTCAGGAGTGACTTGTGGGTCAGTGCCAGTTACCCTTCTTCAGCCTTAAGCAAATATCCACTGTGTGCACTGAGCTTTAATGCTGGATTTTAAAGCACTCCCAGATCCACCAGGACCCCACATCTGAGCACCTGGAGTTGGACAGAGTTTCCTAAGTTTACTGAACTGTGCATTTGAGAGAGCCAAAGCCAGAGCCTCCCCACTCCAGGCAAGTAACACAGGTCTCCCACAACCCACCTTGGCTCCCAACAACTGCCTAATTTAGTCATGCACAATTCTCTGGGTTTAATGGTTATGGCTATAAGCAGGACACTGATATTTCAGGATTTTTAGGGAATTTAACTGCATGTGCCACTGTTGACATGGGATACTTACTGCTATCAATAATGTAGTTTGGAATCATTTTACCTTTAAAGATTGTTGCTGGGATTCCAAACGGAAGCACGAGGAGGGGGAAGAAGCAGATATGGATTACAAACTCTCAAAGGCAGAGCTATCTGGTATTTAGCATTTTTGTCAGAGCACTTATGAACAGGAGGGATTTTTAAGTTAAGAAGAAACAAGCAAAGATTTTGGCATGTCCCCTTTGCAAATAGGCTGATTTTCTAGAGATACTTGTTCTTACCTACTCTGCTTGGACACAGCAGTATTACAAGGAAAGCTTACAAGAGGAAAATCTGGAATTTTCTGCTGCATTCAAACATTTCAACTGGGAATGTACTAACTTGCAATTTCCTTGCATTATACAAGAACAAGCATGAAACATCTGAGGTCAGCAGCTTTATTTCTCATGTTACCCACTTCTCCTTAGATAGGCAAATAGTCTCTCTCCCTTTGGGTCCTAGGAATGTTACTGGGGATCTTAGTGAAGGAGAGATGTTCACAATCTAGGGCACTGGAAACATGCTGCTCCTGATGCTACTTCAAAGCAGCTGATGACAAAAAGGGTTCAAAAGGAATCCAAAAGGCTGAATTTTTCTCATAAGCCAAAATGACATTTAGGAACAGCATTTCTGGATGTTACTCTACAGGGGGAGTGGATATCAATGGTATCTTTCAGATAATGGCTTGCTTAATAAAAAACTAATTCCAGTGTCAAACAGAAAACAACAGCACCTCTGGGCTGCAGTGCAAATAATTCCTGTCCATTTTCCACAGTGCCATGGCACAGATGGGAGCTGGATTGACATAAATCACCTCTAACCTTACCTCTGTCTTTTGCTTTATCAGAAAGGAGCACCTCCACGGCCTCATACTCCCGGATGGCATCCAGGATGATGTTCCCTTCCTTGTTGAAGAGGAAGAGCATGGGAATGGTGATGTCATCTGTGTTCTTGCCATCCCCAGCCATTTGGAAGAGAGGGGCTGTGTCACTGCTACTGCCCTCGTTGTCATCTAGGCAGAGCACAACCACAGGAAGGGCAAATTCCCATTACATCAGCTGAACTGGGAGCAGCCTCTCCTGTCCAGTCACTTCACAGCAAACCCCAAACTGGTGTGTTTTCCTCCACTTTTCATTTCTATCCCCATTCTTTGTCAGCAGTTAGTACTGACAGCACCCTGCAATCCTTAAAAGTAACAACTTTTAATCTGCAAAAACACTGACAAACCCCCATCCCAATTTGTGTCAGCACAGAACCAGACAGACACCAAACATCTCCATCTTCTGAAAGCACAACTGCTGTGCTTCTCAACTTAAAGCTTGTCAGGTTTTCTGTATCTTCAAATCTGTAAAATTAGGTTACATTGACACAAATTAAGAACTTGGAATTGTATTTACCGATGACAATGCCTCCTATTGCTCCAGCTTTCTGAATGTTTCGAGCCTTTTCAGCAAACATGCACTGGCCTCTCTGCATCAAAGCAATTTTCTCTTTCACTGCTTCAGGATTAGTGATCTCTGAGCATCCATTATATGGCTTAATGGTTGCAACGAATCCTCTTGTCTGTGTGGAAAAAACAAAAATAAAGAGAGCTGGGGCACTGTGGTCATGCTTGTGAAAGATTTCCAAGTATTTTTGTTCCTTCAGTCACTCTAACGCATTTAAATGTTGTCTTGTGTCAGTGCAGACAATCTGTGCCCTGAAACTGGAGCTCTAGAAGCAAAGAATGACTGAATGAAAACCTAATTCTTATCATCAGTGTGATTTGTCTCCACCTGGAAGTGTTGTCCCTGGAAATTTTCCTCCTGTGAACTGCTAGTCTGGAATTCCTCTTTGGGGCTGCAATGTGGGTTTTTGTACTGGTTCAATAGGGACCCCTGCCTCTGTGGTATTGCCCTCTTCCATCTACATAGAGCCTTCTAGAAAAGATTTCATTAGAACAACTTGCTCTAACTCCAAAAAGCTTCTGACAGCTCCTGGCTGACATAGGAGGGAACTTTCCCCAAATCACCATCTCCTTAGCTGTGCACTGCAGAATGGATAAGCTTGCTTTGCAACTCATGCTGTGCATGTGTTTTAAATCCTAAACCATGACTGATGACTCAGGAGCAGAGCACAGACAGATAAGCCACTCAACCCCACGACTGTCACTACTGTCATTGTCACCACTGGGCCCTGTCATTTTAACCACTGTAATTAACTAATTACCTAGAGGATCAGCTGGATGCCCTCAAACAACAGCAGTACAGTAAATGCTGAGGCTTGTGCAACAGGAAAAGGAGCAGATACACCCACATCTCACATACCCCTGCTTTGTGTTTGGACAAGTCCATCCCAAACTGTGCTGGCCCAGCAGTCAAGACCACCCTGCCAAAGAAGGGATGGGAAACAATCTGGACAGCACGAGGAGGGAGCTGCTGCTCTTTCTGCTGCTGGCTGGAGAGTTCAATCATTTCCTGCATGAACCGTAAGCCATCCTCAGCATCCAAGGAACTTGCTGCCTGCAGAGAAAAGAATCAATAAACCATTTTATCTTAAATGTTTGAGGAACTTGGGGGAAAAGAAATTGAAGTTGTGTTTGCTTGGACCACTGCTACAAAGACTTCAACACAAAGGGTGGATGCTCACTTCCACTCACCCATAATTTCACAAAAGGTTTAGCACCTGCACCA
This sequence comes from Sialia sialis, assembly GCA_009812075.1. NCBI lineage: Eukaryota > Metazoa > Chordata > Aves > Passeriformes > Turdidae > Sialia > Sialia sialis. The sequence goes on along the minus strand of VRYO01001717.1, from coordinate 6,608,541 downwards.
TACAAGAGATTTTAAATACACAAATATATAGACCTCATAAAGAGATGGAAGTATCTCATGCTGAAAGCAGTGTTTTCAGCCAAGGTGCTGTTGGTTACATCACTTCAACATGAGCAGACTCTACCTAATTTAAGTGGAAGATTAGTTAAAAGTGTTGCTGATGCAAAATATTAACAAGCATCAGCCTGCTAAATATAGCTGCAATATCCAGCTCATGTGCCTCCTTCCACAGGGTGGCTGTCCCTCCTGAAGCTCCAGGTGTCAAGTATCATTGCTTGGGGGACTTTGCTGAGAGCTCCAAAAAATAAAATCCTGCCAGGTTGTCTTACTTGCACGGCGTGCTGCACTAATTGTACTCGTCCATCTTTCAGATGGATCAAACTGACTCCCATCTTCTTCAGGATCTCCAAGTGCTCAGGATTACTGGCCATGAAATCTCTGGCTCTCAGCGGTGGTTTTGGTCCACTTCCCAAACTCTCTTCTCTGCCAAAAGACATCAGAGATTAAAGCTTTAAAAACCAGATTATCCTTGAAACAGAACCCTGGTGTTATCCCTGCCATCACAAGATTGGAATTCTTGGTACACTGAGTGCAAGCTTCAGTGGAATGCAACTTCTCAATCAAGTTATCTTTTTAAAGTTGTCTATATTATCAATATTTTTTATAGGGAAAAACCTCCCCCCCAGTACTGATAACAAAATTGCCATATACTCTCTCTCATCTATAAATAGTCTGCATTATTGCAACACTGACCAAACCCAGTTTGCCCTATACAGTTGCAACTCAGTTTTAATCATAAAATACAAATATAGAAGAGGCGGTCATGAGGACAAACTTCCTCAGCCTTAACACTGCCCTAAATTCCTCAAAACAAGTGCAGTTCTGTGTGGCAGCATATTTTCCTTACTACAAAGAAGACTTTCAGAATTTTTCAGGAGACTGCAGAAATTCATTTTACAAATGAGAGACACTTCCTGCAATACTCCAAGTGGGAGCTGTAGCCCAGGTCTGCAGCTCATTCAGCTCCTTTTGCTCTGAAACACTTCTAATTTCAACTAGAAACAAACCAAGTTTTGCTGAGGATTTTGCTGATTTCTCTTCTGCAAGAGAAATGCAAAGTGATTTTTCCTGTGCCAAAGAATCACCCCTTTGGCCCATCCCAAAAGGACTGCCAGCTCCAGCACACCTCACGCTTCTCCTTCCCTGCAGAGCAGACCCTGCTCCACTCAGTCCTGTGCAAACAAAAGGAGAGGAAATGTCCATCTTACGCTCTGGAAATGCCCCGGGGACAGCTCTTGTCCACCACATTCTTCAGAGGCTCCCGGATGCTCTGGGCAAACATGGGGTCATTGGGGAAGAGGATCTGGGTGTTTGGACAGGTCCAGTCAAAGTTGCTGTCATCCAGCTCCGTGTACTCTGTGCTCTAAAATGAAGGAGAAAGAGTAAAAAAATGCAGGCTGTATTTTTATATATAAAGAACATCAACAGATAAGCCTGCCTTAAGTAATCTGTGTTCTGGGGACATGTGGCAGCTGAATGCAAGAGGGGAGCGCCAGAGGTACTGCAACCCCTTGGACAGATGAATACAACACCCATTCTAATTTGCAATTTACTAAATTTATATACAGTGTCCAGATTTATTTTTGCAGAAACAGTTAATCCTCTGCTGGCAGCCAGTACTTCTCAAGCCTGCTCATGACAAAGCCAGTGCCCTGTATTTTATGTGCTGGACAAGTAAAGGGAGTAGTTCTGGTTTCACCTGCTATTGGCTTTACAGCAAGTGACCACCTGCAGGCTTTTAGCTCATTCTTACTAAAAATGTCACACCTTTTCATGCGAACAAAAGATTCTCCTCCTCAAGAGCCACACAGACTTGCAAGTCTGGATGAGCAAGGATGAATTGCTATATAATTAAAAATTTTCTATTTTCAGGAAAGAAGGCAGAGTGAACATCTGCACAAATTGCTGGTTTGTAACATGTGAAACCATGTGGAACACGTCTGGTGGTTTGGAGCCACATTTAGAATGTCCTTGCTTAACAAATAACCAGTTATAGATAACTGAAAAGCTGATTTTATAAGTCATAAAAATCAATTTAGGATTTATCTACCTGAAAAGACTCACACTGAGTTTTGCTCCCATTTGCAACATACTGACCAATGAAAAATCAAGTATTTAAAGGTTCCCTAAAACCCAAGACCTAAAGGGCTGTTGCTAAGACATGACCTTTCTTGTTTATGAGAACAAATACAAACAGGATGTTGGGTTGACAGTACCCAGTATCTCTCTCACAGTTTGTTTTAATAGCACTGTATTTATGTTAAAAATCATTTACACATTCCATCTGTTCAGATAAAATTCCATAGAAGAGGAACACCCGACGTCACAGGCTTCCAGCCACCTAATACCATTTTCAATGGGTTTTTCTTTATGCCCATTTGCAGCTTCAACTCAGAGTTTAAAAATATGCATTTCAGCAATTTGTTCTATCCTCTCTATTGCCTTTCATTAACATCTGCAGCTCTCAAGAGAACAAACCAAGTTAGGCCAGCACTTAGCAGTGGGAACCCAACCCTGCCTGTCTCAAAGGTATTAAATTCCTATATTGGGAACAAAAGTGACATAAAATGCTCCTTCAGACCCTTCAGGAAACTTTTTGCTTAGTTCAGAAAACAGCCTGTTTCCAAAACTCAAAGTGGAAAGAGAAATTCTTGGGCAAACAACATTTCAGAGAGGGTCTGGATTTCCACCCTGAAGGACCATTTAACATCAAACCCATGATCCATTAAATCATAACCAGTATTTGACATTAGGATCAAATAACTAAAAATTTGTCACTGCTTAATGCTAAAGTCCATCAAACAGGGCGATTTTTCCAGGATACAAGGCTTGACACACAATATAAGCATTTTCCTCTGATCCAGGCATTACTGTAAAACTCTTAGAAAATGTTAAAAATAGAGGCACCAATAAGGGAATTTGTGTCCTTGACGTCTTAGACACCATTTTCTCTTTTTCCTTTTTCTTATTGCCTTACAGACAAATTATGTCACCTTACTGACCACAAAATCAAAACAAGTGAGAATTTATGATGCTTCATGGCATAGCTGTATTACTCCAGGTTATTTTGGAAGGTTAAGTAATTTATAAACCCAAAAGTATTCTCATATTTACACAATAGGTGCCTACTAGATGGACTAAAGTGATTAAACAGCTCAAATCTGTCTGCAGCTGTATCTTGTCAAAATAACTCCACAGTTGTCTCAAAAAACACTCTCAAAATCTGTTCATGTGCTAAAAACAAACAAGAAAAACGTAGATTTTAGAAAAAAAAAAAGAAAAAAAAAGATGGGGACAAAAATATCCTCCTGTGTTATCTTCCAATGTATACAGAAGTGGGGTATTATTTTCTTTTAAAATCTTGTTAATAATTCCTAGCTTTTATCTCAAGGTTCAGCAGTGCAGAATCCAGTCACTATTCCTACTCTTGTGACTGGCACTATTTATATGATGAAATATATATGATAAAACCTATTAAACAACATGTTCAAACTGGTGCACTTGTTTAAACTATGATCTTTCCAGAGTTTATTCCCATTTTCCCTCAATAAACAGAAGTGTACCACAAGAACTGATTTAGACTGGAGCTGTTACATACTGTATTTTTTTTAGAGATGGTTTGGTTTGTAGTGGAGAGCCAGAGTGGCAACAGATGAGCTTCTGTAGTGAAGATATAATCTTCAATGTCGAAAATCATGTCCTCCTTATCAGCAAACAGTAGGTACAGATATTTGAACATCTCAGCCAGGAAGAATGAGTCCATCCTGTGGAGAAAAAGGGGATGTCCTTTAGGGAGATCTCCTCATTTCCAGAATATCAGTAAAATAAATATTCCTACTGCTCCATCTCTAAGACTTCATGACTATTATGCTGGACATAATTCCATTAGCATTCCTTCCACTTGGAAGAAGCTGTGTTAGAGGGAAATGATTCAGCACATTCAGTACAAAAGAGCCTTACAGAAAAAACAAATAAACCTCCTGAAAAATTTACAGATTTTAAGTATATTTAGTTTGAATGCAATTCATCTATTGCTCTCAAACAAATGAAAGGTTATTAAATTAAAAATATTCTTATAAGCACCCTATAACTCTACTGAAACAGTTTACACATTGTTTCAATGCATTTACAGTTCAGTACAATTACAAATGGGTAATTTAAGACTTGGTTATCAGACTGAACACAGCTCCTCAAATATCAATTAATTCAAGTAGACAGGGCAATTTGATTTTTTCTGTATTGTTACATTTTAGAAAATAATTGTGCACACTTTACCTGTCTTCATGACTTCCTGTACGAACATCCTTCATTGCAGCAAACCCACAGGGAACTCTGGCATACTTGTTCAAGTTTTCAATGAGGGTTTTTCCTACTTCTAGGTAGTAAGGGTCTCCTGTAGCCTATGCAATTAAACAAAAAAAAAAACTTCATAACCATTACATCTTGTTTATATCCTAAACTGGCTCCAGAGGATAAGTTAAGCTATAGATATGCTACTCAACAAAATTCCAGGTGCAAGAAGAAGTGCTCAAAGGTCAGAGGAATGAATGTGACTGTACCTTATACAAGAAGTAGGTGCTTTCAGCAAATTCAGGTCTCAGAGGATGCTGAGCCCAGTGAACTCTGAAATCTGTTGTGAATGCCTGAGGATGAAAAGGAACAGACAAAAATAAACGCAGGAATGCAAACCAAACCCAGGTTTACATGAATTCTGTGTTAACTGTACAACCAGCCTAGCTTTGATTAACACCATTTTTGCAGACATACCTACCACCTGACACCTCCAGTGCAGTCAAGTGTCACTGCACACTGATGGATGGTTAAGCAGCTGTTTCTAAATTAATACCACAGGCCAGAAGATATCTCAAAATTTCCTTGTCTATCCATTCACTCTTAATGTGTACTGGAAAAAGGCACTTCTGTCATATATTCACTACTATTTCACACTAAGGTTTAAACCAAGTCTTTGTTTAGCAGATAGTCTGTCAGCTTAAATACAACTACCTGATCTTATAAAGTTTCCTTCAGAAGCACAAAACACAAAAAACCCCAACCAAAAACCCATAAAGAGCCAAATTACACCATTTTAAAAGCCCTCCAAAAAACAAAAAAATCGTTCCAGTGCATAGCATTCTTTGTGCTCAACAATCACACTAGGTGAATGTGATGTTAATTAAAATGTTCTCTGACAGAAATAAGCTGACACTAGAGGAAAGTCAAAATTAAACCTGGAGAGTCAGAAGCTTTAAAATATAACCTGGGTCATCACAGATTAAAGACATACACTTCAGCAGGTAAACAAGCTTTTTTGTGCTCAGTAGACTTGTTCAAAGACTTGCAGCATCTGCAGTAATTCTGTGTGCTTTCAAAGAAATTACACAAAATTTCAGAACATTCTCTCAGCTGTCAGACATGCAGAACTGCAAATCACATAAGAATGCTGTGGAAATGAGACTTTGATTTTAATAACATATATACCTGCTGGTTTTTCAAATGGGCACCTGTGACTGCTCAAATTGAGGTAAGAATCAGTTTACACAATCAAAAATAAAAATCTTTGATTTACACAAAAATCTACTGCCTTACCTCTGGAAGAAAGTTATGCTTTTTTATAACCTGATACAGCATCTCATGTGTTTCGATAGCAGGTCTAATATCACCCTTCAACACCTAAAATTAAAAAACAAAAGTAACACTAATTCGCCAAGCATAGGAATAATACTCAAGGTTAAAAACACTCATGCTCTGTTCATGTAAAGCTACAGACCAGTCACTACGTACTGTAATTATTAATCTCTATCAGTGTAAGTCACAGATACTCAAGAATTTTTTAAGCAAAATCAGTGAACTCATTAAAATTATAGCCTATATAGAACAAGGACCTCTGACATTTACAGAGAACAGGGGTGAAAATGTGATTTAGTTTGTTCTTAAGATGTCAATGGCACACAGAGTAGAAAATTGGTTACTAGTAAAAAGGCAGCTTAATTGAGTATTTTCATGACTAGGACTAAAGGAAGCAAATTACATTAACATACTTTTCCTGACACTCAACACAGCCAGAACTTGCATCATAACACTGAAGTGACAGCAAGACTAGTACAGAAATCATGGGATCCCAGAATGGTTTAGGCTGGAAGGGACCTTAAAGCCCTTCCAGTAGCACCCTCTGATATGGGCAGGGTCACCTTCCACTAGCCCAGGTTGCTCCAAGCCCTGACCAATCTGGCCTTGGACACTTCCAGGGATGTTCCCTTGGTATTTCTGAAAATCAAATTACTGAGCTTGACTTGAAAACCACAAATTCAACCCAATTAATAATTTCATTATTATTAAAACCATCTCTACATGGGTTTTACAGCTTACCTGCAATCCAGGGAAGAAAGCAAGCAGAGAATCCATCCAGGTCCGAGCATTCAGCATTGGTTTATGAATGTGAACATCAAGGAGAAGAGGTGGCTGGCTGATGTATCTCATTATGGCATCATAGTGCTGTCAAACATCAGGAAAAGTAGGAGCTTGTGTATCAGTTCATTCCCCAAAACAGAGATGGATCACCAGACTGGCATTGTATTTGAATGGAAAACCCAGTACTACATTCCCAGTCATTACTACATTTGGCAGTGCCTCCAATCTTTAGTTTTGCAAACTAAAACTGAGTGTAGTAAATACTGAAAAGCTCCAACGGTATTACACTTGCAAAACTCACCACATTTCCAAGCAATACACATGCACAAATGCACATATCCAGCAGCCATGTGATAAACCAGAAACTATCACAGTTAAGGCACATTTGTTTTGGCTGAATTTTAAAGCACACTCTAAAGAAAGCTGAAATTGCTTTCTCTGAACAACAGAATTCCAAAGCATATGGATCTCAGGAGGAAAAGGAGGTTAAAAAACCCAAACACAGCAGCTGGACCAGATGGCTTAGAAGAACTTTGAAACCCACTAGGTCACTTGCCACAATGCTGACTTCCAATCCTGAAAAAATCATGCTACATGACATACAATTGTTTTATGATCTAAGATGTTTTAATGGATATTGCTATTTTCAAAAGAAATAATACTTTTATGAAAGAATTATGATGCTGACCAAGTTGCTCAGTAATTTATGAATTAAAAAAATAAATAAACCTAAGTGTGGTTCTCAGCTTATATTACTTAAATGTACCTGGGCCTAGCATCTGCAGTGCAAAGCAAGATCCATATTTCAATTTTTTTGTTGCTCCAAGACAGAATGAAATTGTACAATGGCTTGGAAGAAGAGTCGCTTACAATCTTTTACAGAAACATTTGCAGTACTGGACCTTCCCAGATGATCTGTAAATACAGCTTCTCCCATACTGGAAACATGGATAAAGGCCTGGAAGGTTCTGATTTTTACTGGATGGGGTTAAAGTAACTGCTCAGGTGACAGCTAATCACCCAAGATTAGCAAAAACTCTCAGTAAAAAGAGCTGGCACTAAACACAGCAGAAGTCACAGATATTCTGCTAAAGATCCCTTCTCAGGCTAACAGCTGACAACACAATTACTCTGAAATTTGTATTGCAGAAGGCACAAACCTGACCAAGGTGTTAACTTACCGTGTTAAATCTTTCCAGGAAACTGTCATCTCCCAGCAAGACATAGGCTTTTAATAAATATTCATAGTATGAATCTATTCCTGCTCCAACTCCACTATCTAGGAACAGGTGAAAATAAAAAGGTAGGTTTACTTTTAAGTAGTGATATGGGTATTTTCAACATTTTCCCACTTTGATTTTAGAGGCTCATCCTTTGAAAGGAAAAGCCTCCTTTCACTGGAATTAAGGCACAGATGGAAGCAGAGACACAATACTGTGTGTCTATGCCAAAGGCTTTGCACCACCAGTGCACATAATAATATAGACAGACATGCACTGAAGACATTTGTTTCACAGAACATCACTTCTCCTGTCCTATTTATATTTTTCATATGTATTTATAGCAAAATTTCTGAAAACTCATCCCAAGGCACTTTCCTCTCGGCGTTAAAGAAGATCAGGGAACACTTTGCCATGACTAAAACCAGTTTCTCTACCAGAGAGAGCCTTGCTCTCTGAGAGCAGAGCCAGGCTTTGGGGGCAGCAGGTTTCTCCACTGCCTATCCCATTCATATCTTTCAGCAGTCCAGGTAAGCCTGTTGGGGGTGTGGGAGATTTCAGAGCCCACCTTTGCGGACCCAATCTCCGGTGTGGATGTTGATGGTGACCCCCACTAAGTTGCTGCTGCGCTGCCTCTTCTCCCAGATGAAATCCAGCGCCTTCCGGGCATATTCCTGCAACAACAGCAACAGAGATTTAGGAAAACTCAACACTCAACTCTGTGATTCTTCTGGCTTTTTCAATTAAGATGCTAGGAAAGGAAGAGATGTTTCATGTCTAACAATTTCAGAACTCCTTCTAATCTTCAGAATGTTTATCTTGTTTACTTCTGTATTACTCTAACTACTTTCAACCAAATTATTTCCTGTGATTAAAAAAATTATTTAAAAAAAAATCAAACCTTAGAAGAAAGCCCACAAACACTACAAATCTCAACATATACAAACGTTTTTGTACAGCACAGCTAAGATATCCCTTTCATGAACTCAGAATTGTTTTTCCAAAATTACACAATGCAAACAGAATGCTAAAGACCTAAGGCAAAAAATAATGTATAGTGGAAAGCAAACCTCAAATATAGATGTTCCTGTGAATCTGCTTAAAGCTGCAAACTCAAGGATCAAGGTACCAGCACAAGCTGTACAGGTATCACTTTCTGTTCCTGTTCGTGCTTCTGGATGTCTTACACCGAATTTTAAGTTAACCTAGAGAAAAACAGAGATTACCATCTTTACTCTTCCTCGCTGAATGAATTTACAGTCCTACGACTGCATAGCAAGTATATAATCTATACTCTTTCTAAAGACAAGAAAAAACAGATTCCTTTGGGTTTGCTCTGCCAACTTAGACATGCACAGAGAACTACCCACAAATACTCAAAATCTCAACCCTCCCAAACAAGAACCTGTTGCCTGGTTCACTAGGCATTTGAATAAGAGAATACACTCTAAAAACCTAATCCGAGCAATTTTTTAGCAACAAATCAGGAACTCAGAACATCACAAGTGCTCCTGGAAATTTAGTTTCATAAATATCTCAGTACTCCTGACTCCTAAGAGTACTTGCAATTCATCAGCTTTCCATTTTCTGTCCACTTAATATAGAAATAATTTTGGAAACAGATATAAAATCAAAACATTACAGCTGTAATCCTGCATTACAGAAACAGAACTTACTCTTGGATAAGGGAGACCACTAGTGGTGTTAAAAGCAGGTAAAAGCTTGTAGCCCAGTTCCTTGGCCATGTGCAGGAGTTCACCATTGTACCACTGCATATATTCACCTTTTTCTTTCAGCATAATTGCCACTGAGTGCCCGCCTAGGAGACCTCTAAACACAAGAGAAATTATCCACATCTCAAAAGGTATGTTCATTTGAGCAGCAAGGACAACTCTACAATTTTGATGATATATACATATCTGTGGCCCTAGTTTTTAGACTGCTGATGCAATTCCCATAAAAATCAAGGTTAGCTACCGATGTAATCACTGATTCATCAATATTAGACAGGAATAGCAACCAAGACCTCTAAAATGGCATACAACAACTTAAAATTACATGCTCTGATCCTGCATTGAGCCCCAAAGGTCTCTTCCAAGCTGAAATTATCTATGACCCCAGGTATCAAACTCTGGTAAATCAAGTATTGAACAGAGCCATGTGCAAGCCTGTTTCTCTTCAGCAAACCCACTGCTCCCTCAGCATGCACATGGGGTTCTCAATGAGCAAAGCTGTGCCTGCAGCAGTGACATGGGGGGCAGCTTGATCCAGCACCACTGCAGCAAGCCCTGCCTTGCATTTTAAAACCCCTCTCAGGCAAACTGACAAAGGCACAACTATTTCAAATAGGTGGAACAGCACAGAAAGTTCTCTTAAAGACACTGACTAAAATCCACATTTTTAGGAGTTTTGAAAACAAAAGTTACTCACCCAAGGACTCTTATGTTGGTTTCAAAGACAGATACAACTATGTCATTATCTAAATTAACATCCTTTATTACTTTTTTTACAGCTTCTTCAAACTCTTTGGTTTTATTTAACACCTGGAATACAACAGTGAGCAGGTGTTCAGTCCCAATATAGCTAATGCAGTCACAGTGTATTTGTATACAGGATATTCCAGTATTAAGAATTATGTACATACAATTAAAAGCAGAAATACATCAGTGGTTATTAAGAAGTGCCCACCACTGAGTCTCTTGCTTTGGACTATAAGGGAAAGCAAGCTCTTTTGTGTTAAATTAGAGAAAAAAAATTAAAAAGGTATAAATGAAATGTGAAGGAACTGCTGTAGTTTTATCACAACCAACACCAAACTCCATCCTCACAGCACTTCCAAAATTCCCACAAGCAACAGTCACTTCAAACACAGCCAAATCAATGGCCATGGACAAGAAATCTAAAAGTAAGTCTGAGCATCAGGAGACAATCTCTTTGTTTTATCAAAGCTTATCAACAGATCAGACTCACCACAAGAGTGTCCAAGGTATCAATTAAGGTCAGTGAAAACCTATGAAAGAAAATTTAAAACATATTTACTATAGATCTGTATGTGTAGAAATTAAGTGATTTTTTACAGTAACTGATACCAGGGAAGAAAATAAATTCTCACAGACCACCAGCTACAAAAGATTAATTAGTTTCTCCTCTTTGCCAGTGACAGGAACAGGAGCTGACAAAGAAGCTATGATTACAGATACATTTATTTACTGCAAAGCTTTTTAACTTCTGGTAAGCAAATTTAATTTTTATTTCTTGTCTCCAATCAAATCTATTAAGAAACCCAGCATAAAAATTTGAGTCTTTTTCCAGCCTCTGTTTCACAAGGAAAAATGCTGAGATCAAAAGCCACTCCAAGCTAAATTTCTCCTACCAGAAACTGTTCCAACACTAGCAAGTGGTAGGCTTAAAATGAAGAACTACTATAAAGAATATTTTAGCAGTGTCCAAGGCCAGGTTGGTCAGGGGGTGGCATCGGATGGGTTTTAAGGACCCTTCCAACCCAAATCAGATTGGGATTCTGTGATTATTCTGTGAAAAGAGAGCATGAAGTCAGCTGCACCCTGACTGAAACAGGACATCCTAACAAGGATTAGAGGTTTTCTCCAGGGCTGCTCTATCCCAAACTGAAGGTACCTTTTCCCATCCCAGGAATTGTATCTATAATTGTATCTTAAATATCTAATTCCAACCACTGCTCCTCTGCTAAGACCCAGGACACAGAATTTACAGAACATGATGGTATTAAAACTGAGCACTTTGGAACAGTTAACACTGCCTATTGAGGAGCACACACCAAGGATTTCTGTAAGTGCCCCATGTTTGAGACCTTTTAGGTAACCTGTGACAACCAAAATTCTAATTAAGTGTTCCTATATTAAAATTCTCTTTGATTTGTAAAGACAGAAGAACATTCTGTGAGTGCTGTTTTACAGGAGACAGAGATTAACTAATGACTATGCATAACTGCCTAATAAATCCACAACTTTTTCCATACAAAAGGAGGGAAATGATGCATTTCACATCTATATGGAAGGCTCCTAAGTTCTCCAGGGAAACAGAACTGACTCAGCTGCATCACCCTGGTCATTTTGTGATTATAAAGACTGGCAGAGGACACAACTCATGAGGCAGCTGGCAAGAAAAAGGGTAAGAAATCTTCTACATAACAATGTAACTAATTATAAGATATGGGATAAAGCCTGTATACAGAACAACAATAAACACACAAAATAATTAATGCATCTAAGCAGCTGAAGGGTATTTTTACTCAAATGCTAGTAAGTTACTTTTAAAAAAGGTCATTAAGCATAATGCATGACCAGGATTAAAAATACATTTTCTTGACACTTTGCATCAGCTGTATCTTTGGATACCTCCAAGACAGCAGGATTAAATGGAAATCTCTAGGCTAAAGAACATTTGTACATAACAAAACATAACCAAAATAACATGCTCAATATCCTGGAGACAACTAGAAGCAGAATTTAAGAGAAGGATTTCAACTGTGATTAACGCTGTTAGAGATATTAAACAGTGATATTAAAAAAATTTGCTATTTGTTATTAATAGAATTTGATCTATAAACTGCACATACTCAAAGGTATCAACTACAAATGCATTTAGACTAGGTCAACTTTGCCTTTAATTATTCCATTTAACATGGAAAAAACCAGTCCTCTAATCTCTACATTTTACTAGCCAAAGTATCAATATTTTGTACTATCAGTACAATTTGTACTACTTTATACTCCCTTAGAAGAAAGACTAGAAAATATTTCCATGTCTGAAATAATGTTTTAAACTTTGGCAAAAGCCTCAGGCTATCATACACATGATAATCATTTGACTGCTTGTTTTCAGGAAACTTTCTACTTAGAAAAAGCACTTTAAATACCACTTATTAGGCCAGCATCATGGATAAGAGTTTATTGTTCTGTTCAGCTGATCATTAACCCTTGTAACCTGTACTACTAATACCATGTCAGCCCACAGTTGGAAGGTTTTCCTATGGAAAATACTTGGAGAATGGTTTAAAAATTTATCTTTGCATCTCATTCACTGATCAATTCTCTTCTTCTCATTAAGGCACACTTTGACATCAGTTAACTTCATAATAATAAAAATACTTCTTACAAGTGTAAGTTTCTGAACAAACTGAACAAACAAGTTTTCTGGGCTGCCAATTGTACTTCTATTCCTAGATGTTTACAGCCACCATTTCAGACACTAACTTTCCCAAGGCATCATCCACATCCCCTCGACTGGGCTCCTGACCCCGCACTCGTCCACGGCAAGTTAAAGGCATGAGCTCATCAGCTGGATACGCGTGCTCCTGTTGGGAACAAAGCAGGAATCAGTGACAGTGCTCACAGCCACATCCTCACCATGCTGCTTTTCACAAAAACTGCATCACACAGGCTTGCAGGAGTTCATCTTGCCCAAGCCCTCTGCTTGAGCAGGGCTACCCAGACCCAGCTGCCCAATACCATGTCCTGACAAGTCCTGAGCATCTCCATGGTCTGTCTGGGACCACACCAGTACCTGGTCAACTCCACAGTGAAAAAGTGTTTTCTCATGTTCAGAGGGAACCTCCTGTGGTTCAGTTTGTGCCCATTTCCTCTGAGCACAGCTGAGAAAAGCCTGGCTCTGTCTTCTTGGCAGCCTCCCTTGTTAAATTCCCTAGAGCCTTCCCTTCTCCAGGCTGAACAGCCCCAACTCTCTCCCTTGTTAAATTCCCTGGAGCTTTCCCTTCTCCAGGCTGAACAGCCCCAGCTCTCTCCCTTGTTAAATTCCCTGGAGCTATCCCCTCTCCAGGCTGAAGAGCTCCAGCTCCCTCAGCCCTTCTTCACAGGAAAGATGCTCCAGCCTCTCCATCACCTGGATGGCCCCTCCCTGGACTGTGCACAATGAACTCACCTGGCTGAGGGTGACAGTCAGTGACAGGTAAGAGAACTCAGAAGTTCAAACAAAAAAATTGGTGAAGTACTACATAAGACACAAAACCTCAAACAAGACTGAGCCTTTTACAAATATAACTGACACTATATAACAAATATAATACTGACATCAACTATGATTATTTTTAAATAGATCTAATTTAAACAAATGTGAAATTGCCTCCTTAGAAGCTCAACACAAGTGGTTTGGGATGGAGCTTTTCTCTTGATTTCAGCAGGAAACTGGCTGCTGTACTGAGGTCTCCAATTTGACTTTTAGTGGAGAACTAACATGTGGGAGGATAAAAACCTTCAATTGCTGCAGTGAAATTGCAAGTAAACACATTCAAAATATTTCCAAATATATGGTACAAAAATAATCTGTATTCAAGCATGAGATAAAAATAAAAAAAGAACATTCCTCTATAAATAAACAGATCTTACAACTTCTTTTGAAACTGATGGTTTGTTTTCCTGTATACCACCCTCCTGAGCGTTTTGGTCTTTGCTCAACTCTTTGTTCTCCTCAAATTTAACTACAAAAGGCAGAATCTAGATCACTTTAATACAGCTCAGATGTTTCTGAATCTCTCTGCAAAGCATTCAGAAAAACAGATTAAAGAAGTACACAACGAAAGCAATGTCAAAACCGAGATCTCTGGCTTAAATTTTGGATAAGAGAAGTGATAAAATCTGGAAAAATCAACTTTTAGCTTTATAAATAAAGAAGCATTTTGAAAACCGAAGTTCACTTATTCTCTGCCTGCAGCAGAGAATAAGCAGCTATTGGATTGAGTTATTTCCCAACTTGTCACTGGCCTCAAGTGACTGACATTTTCACATGTTCTAACAGCCAAGAAGAAAAATGTCCCCATTATTACAAATATTGTCGAAGGACTGAAAAAAAACCAGCTTTCCATCAAAGCTTCTGTTAACAACTTAAAAAATAAAAAAAGGCAAGGGAGTTTCCCTTGCAATCAAACATGAATTTTCAGTCCTCTAAATACGCATGTCTAAAATGTGTATTAATAGAACCAGAAAATCAGAACTTTTCAGCTGGCTGTTTCAAAAACACCTGCAAAAATACTTCATTCTCCTGCTGTCAGAATCAAGTCTGACACTCTAATCTTTTCCTCAGCTTTAAACAAGCAAGTCACATTTCTCTGTTTGTTTAGTGCTCCAGCATACGTGGCATATAAATATCCTTTTGGCTTCAAAGCTTCCAGGATAGCTGAAGTTTTTCCTCTCCTTCAAACAAAATTTTCTTCCTTCAGATGTGGCAAGACCCCTACCAGCTGCCAATTTATCACGCAATGAATAGTAGAAGCACAGATCCTTGTAATATTTATCCAGTTTTGCCTAATACAGAAGTATATTCCATTGAGGAAATCCAAGCCAAGTGTTTTTCATGGAACCAGATTACAAAATTACAACCAAAAGCCTGATGTTTAACTGCTAAAGGTTTCAAAAGTACAGAGCTTAAGCTAAAAGGAGAAGCTGCACCCCTTTGAAAATCTTCCTGCTTGGCAGTCTGTCCACTCTACAGTCCTGTATCAAGTTTTAACTCCTGAGATTTTAAGCCTGAATTACATATTAAAGTTTAAACCATAGTACAGAACCTGGGACATGTGGCAAAATGCTGCCAGGAAACAGCAGTTTGTGCTGCAGGAACTGATGCAACTTGAGAGGAGTTTCTGCAACAGCCACAAAGAATGTGCAAGAATGTCCATATCAAGCCAGTAAGAATTAATCTTATATATTTATCCTAGCCACATCTACACTTTCTCCTCAGAAGTGTATTACTTACAGAATACTTGAAAATAATTATTACTTGAGGAAGTCCATTCCAAGTACAGTAATTTCACAATTATAAGC